>JAPKLX010000072.1:1479675-1570093 GCA_026898415.1 Leonotis leonurus
TCTTGTTCTCTCACCGCAAACCCATTCTGAAAATCCGTGATCGATCATTGATAAATGTCCTAAATATTTCTAACTATTTGGTTCGAAAAGGGAAAAAAGTCTTAAATTGGGATGCATATGCATCTTCAAATATAGGGACAATTTATGTTGACATAAATTTTTATATAGGGACAAAATGACTTTAATTGATACAATATTTTATGTTAATATATTAATATTTTTTATTTATTTGTTTAATAAATATTTTACTATGTCTCATTATTTATGATCAAATAAAATATTCACAATATTGTTCAAACGCAGTCATCATGAATAATGAGACGAGACGGAATGAATAGTTTGAAATCATTATGAATTTATTCCGCCTAGATAGAGTAATATATAATGTCACTTTTAACCATTTTTTATGTTGATAAAAATAAGAAATATGGTATATGATTTTTAAAAAATAAATATTAATTATAATTTTATATCATAATAATTTTAATAAATATTAATTAAAATAATAAATTTATTTATGAGACACGTAAATAAAATATTGAATCTCATAAGTGTATTCAAGAGTTTAATTTGGTCAATTGGTCATAACTCCATTAACTATATATTTTCAACCAAAATAAAGAATAAAGAAAAAAAATCCCACCGCCCAAATCAAGAAAATTAAACCAAATTGTATTTGTGACAAGTGACAAATATTTTGCTTAAAAACATCAGCCCAATCTGAGGTGGACAAATTACCACCAAACTTCTTATTTTCACATGGTCAACATTTTCTTCGCTGCCACGTGTCCGAGGTTCTTACCACAACGTGGCGCTAAGACATCGCATCATGCTCAATAACCACTAAAATTTTCATTTTCTTTGTCTTGATTAAGAAGCAAAATTTGTTTTACCCTTAAGATTAGTTAGAGCGCGAGATGATTAAGGAGCAAAGTTAGGAAGTTGCTGTCTCAACCATTAAAAATTATTTATCACTAATCCCTTAATTTGATTTTCTTAAACAACTCTGGGTTTATCCTTTCCGTGTGAAATTATCCAAGTAATCAACACATTAGAAAAAGATAAATAAATAAAAATTTAAAGGAATGAAGAATTAATCACACATTAATAATCAACCCAGATTCCTTCTTTATAAGCTTCTATATAAAGATAAAGCCAGCCTTGCTAGCTTGTTCATAAACCTAAACATTATACTCTCTGCAAAGAAATATTAAGAAACTCTAGGAAATAAATAGAAAAATCTCTTAATTACCAGTTTCTTGAATTTGTTCTGTTCTTGTTAGCTAGCATGTAATAAAGTGAAGAGAAGATTGCTAACCCTACAATTTGAGAAGTTTCTAGCACTCAAACCCCACCTCCATTATTTTGCATTTATATATATTTTCCATTCACACACGATATTAATCCATGCAACCCTCACCACACACACACACACTTATATATATCATGAGTTACCCTACCTATATATCATCCTTCCACAAATAACAAATCAAAGCCCTCTTTCTCTGTAGTTTTTTTTTTTTCCGAGTGTGAGCTTCACAGTTGTGAGATATAGATCTGTACTTACACTATATATATATATATATATTATATAACTAAATAAGACAACTAAATATCTGTCTCTTTCATAGACACACGCAGAGCTAGAGACATCATGGGAGTGGCAGGGACAATGGAGTACTTGTCGGAGTTGCTAAGCAGCTCGAAAAAGAAGAAAAAGAAACAGTTAAACACAGTAGCTGTGAAGATCAGAATGGACTGCGAAGGCTGTGCTCTCAAAGTCAAGAAAGCACTCTCCGGCGTTAAAGGTAATCATTTATTCCATTAATCTTCGAAATTATTACTCATTTTAGTTTATCTACTACTATCTTCTTGTTTTCTGTTTATAATTAATAAGTGTTAACTTCAATCTTTCTTGGCCACCCAATACTTACCCATCCTTCACACGCCATTTCATTGATCACTATATCATGTGTATATGTATTACACGAGACATATATATACAAGCCAATTTGAATCTTATATTGTTTAGTGATGTGATATTTATTACTCCCTCTGTGTTTTGATCAAAACTGTTAGATTTTTTTGGTAAAAACATGACATAAATCGGAGATAGGGGAAGTATTACTTTAATAAGATAATGATTTGTAACATATGTAATAGTTTAAAAGTTAGAATATATATTACATATATAATTAAATCTTGAATTATACTATTTTATTATTTTATTAAAAAAATAAAAGATGTCGCAACATATCTTGTTTGCACACGTGCGAATGGGCTAATGAATATATATATATATATATTGTGCATGTAGGTGCAAAATCGGTGGACGTGGACATGAAGCAGCAGAAGGCCACTGTATACGGGTTCGTGGACGCAAAGAAGGTTCTAGAAGCGGCTAAGTCCACCGGTAAGAAAGCGGAGCCGTGGCCGTACGTGCCGTACACGACGGTGGCTCATCCGTATGTGGCCGGCGTCTACGACAAGAAGGCGCCGCCCAATTTTGTTCGAGCCACCAACGACCCGGCGGTGGTGGCGCTCAACCCGGTGGAGGAGCAGTACACTCTCATGTTTAGTGATGAGAACCCTAATGCTTGCTCTCTCATGTAGTAGTACTTTTTATAGCACTATTCAACTATTATGGTTGGTTGTACATTAGTAAAAATATGTGACATGATGATCTTTATGTTTTTTTTAATAGTTCAATTTCTTAATCAACGTTTAGTACAATTTTAATTAAATTATAAAGATTTATCTATTTAAATAGAAAATGTAATGCAATGTGTGGAAACTTCAAAGTCCAAGACTCAAAATGCAGCAAGTGGCCTAGCAAGTTTGTCTCAAGTTAGAAAGCCCAACTTAAACATACCCATTATAATTTATAATTGAACCCAGCTTATATAACTTTTAATTCCAGACTGATAAATACGATACATAAGCCCCAAATATCTTAAATTAATTATTGCTAAATTACTTATGGAATATACTAATAATTTTCCTATAAAAAAACTCAAAAAATAGTAAAAATGATAAATTCTAACCAATTATTTCTTCATTATCTAATTTCGTCAACGACTACTCCATACCCCATTTTAACTTAAAAAGTGGTTAGAATATTGGGTTTTTAAATTATTGTTTAATTATTATCGTATTTTGCAATTTCGGCCTTTCAATTATTTTATTATTATACATTTTTTCTATTTATTGTAGTGTCCCAAGCCACGAACGTTACAGCGGCCCAATAGAGTGAACCATATTATTATAAAATCCATTAAATTAGTTCATTACTTATACTCTATCAACATTAGTTACTTATTTAATGTGGGATAAAGAATCAAATAACATTAATAAAAAGAAGAAGAAAAAAACAAACTCATATATATACACGTAGAAACTGATTACAACTTACAAGAGGGTATTTTACATTGATCGATGATTTCCATCCTACACTTAATTAATTATATTCCAGCATATTAATTAGTAAATATTGAATAGTATATATTAAACATATAGTTTGTGGAAATGCTGGACCCAGCTAGCTAAATGTAGGAGGGTACTAATTAATATAGTTAAAAATCATCTTTATTCAATCCACAACACACTCTATTAATTAATTATTAATTAATTAACAGCTATTGAGACCAATATTATTAAGTTTGAGACGAAGACTGGCTTCCACAGCATCGCTTATAGACATGAAAACCCATTCTGCACCAATTTTGTCTATCAATTTTGCTGCCTTCATCTTCGTTATCACTTGCCATTTCGGATTCACCACTGCTAACTACGTACCAATTCACAATCACAACATATATTTATATTATTTATTTTTAAAGTTGAAGTTGGAAATTAAATGGGCTTACTTGGAGTCCTTGAGCAACCAATTTCTTCTGCACTTCTTCAAGGGCATGAATACCCGAAGTGTCGATATTCATTACATCTGCAGCATGACTTAGTACATTTAATTTTCTACTTGTAGTTTAAACAAAATCCTTAATCTGCTACATTTGTAATGAATTGTAGTATTAGCATATATATAGACGACATAATTAGCACTCCCTTCGTCCCGCTAAATGCGGCAAAAATGATCCGGCATGAAGTTTAAAAAAGTAAAGTGTACTTTATTTATTTTTTCTTTTTTTAGAAAAGTGGTCACTTTTAATGGAATAGAAAGAATACTTACTAGTCATGTCGAGGATCAATACATAAAGCCGTGATTTGGGGCTCTCTTCTGTCTTATTTTCATCCTCTACTGATTTCAAAATCCTGCACCCACATATATAAAAATTAATACTTCTGATTTTGACTCGGCACGAATTTCAATAAATCAATAAATTGCTTCGACTGTAGTTGTTAATGTTTATTAGATGGAGAATGAGTCCACATGACTGTTTAAATTGAAGTGAATAAAGATTACTGTCTCGCATGAATGATAAATAAAAAATCATTTAAATTAAATGCACCTATATATATATATATATATATGTATTTGTGGACGGATGGAGTACCTTTCTCGAATAAAACTGGCGTTGGCGAAGCAGAAAGTTCCAGAATTAATGCGGGTGATGAAGACGCCGGAGATCTTGTTTGCAACCGGATATTGCACTATGCTGCAAAAGATGTCGGCGCCGCCGGGAAGTCTACCCAGTACTTCTGTACTAGGTTTTATACATGTAACTATTACCTTCCCAAATGACATTAACACCTGCACCTTCCATTTTCATTCCAAGTCACTCACTATACATATTTATTAGTTTCAATTTTCATTTTCAAACAACTAGCTAATTTAGAAACAACTTAATTAATAAAAATACATTGACTATATAATTATGATTTTTGATTTTTTTCCTTTATTTATTAGTTTTTAGAATTGATAATTAATGGTATGAATGAATGTATATATTTCATAAAGTTATAACTATAAATTTATTTATTTTATTGGTCTTATGTTCATTTAGTAGGAAAGAAGACTTAGAATAGAGAAAGTAATTAGGAGTATTAGATTTACAAAATATGGGTTTAAAAAGAATCATTACTTTCTGAAAAATTGATTCCACTACTAAGGTGCAGGAAGATTCTTACATAGACTGAATCTGGACATATTTTCTCCCTATGTTCATCTTTCTTATTTTTATAGGATATTTAGATTTAATCTAAAGGCAGTAACTGAGCTTGACGTAATTTCTTATGTAATTAATAGTTGATTTTCATAATTAAGATAATGATGACATTGAAACTTTTATGGTGGAATCTAACCGAAGCATGTTATTTTATACTCCCTCCTATTTTTTATAAATGATGTTTTGACCTTTTGAACTTTTTGAAAAATAAATGATGTTTTAGATACTTTTGTCCATCATACCCTTATTTAAATCATGAAAATTCATTTAAATTTTATCATATTCTTAACATTTAAATTACTTTATACGAGGCTCTCTTTTATTGTTTCTACACTAAAATAATTAAAGTTATTGAGAATAAATTAGCATTAAATAAGGTTAATATAGGTATAAAAAGATTTCCTTAATAGTTGTGCATAAACTCAAAACATCATTTATAAAAAATAAGAGGGAGTAGTAAAGTAGCACTTAAATAAAGCAAGCAAGACAAGGAATATAATCTCAGTAAACTTTTATTAAAATCTTTCTTTTTTGACTGTTAAAGATACCTTTTTTGTGGTACTCCAATACTAAACCCTAGATGGTGTTTTTAAAGTGGAGATTCTCACATTCATTGAATCTAGACGTGTTTTAGGAGTTTTATATGGACTCCACTTTCAATTAATATATAGTGATATCAAATGCAAACCCTAAAATTTCTAACCTTTGATGTGTCTATGTGATTTGAGGTTCAAAATTTAATGTTTTAAAAGCTAATATATATTCATCAAGAAACAAAGTTATGGTGTTCACTTAAATCAAAAGAAAAAAGTAAAAGGAGAGGTAATGTTAAGATGAGAAACTGATTTAGTTATATATAGGGCTCATTTAATTATTTTGAACACAATACAATATTAATTAATTAACTAAACTCATTGCAATAATGTTATGGAAATTGATAGTTGTGGCTACATCATCTATTACCAATGAATAGAACCTATAAACATATATAATAGGAGTAGCATTGACCTACTTCAACTCTTTACATTTTCCATTGGTGGAAAATGTATATGTAAATATATCTATATATTTTTCTATCCTTTTAACTCTAACAATAACAAACACATAAACCCTTTTCCCTAATTAGTTTCACTAATAACATTATCATAACTTAGATACCAAATATAAACTTCGAATTACTGATAATTTCATAAATAAGAAAAGGATCATATATATGAGAAAGGTTACCGCGACGAGTAGGCCGATTTCGACGGAACCAAAGAGAACACCAAAGAAAGCACCAATGCAGACCATGAAATCGAGCTTATCAACCTTCCAAATATTGTACACTTCATTGAGATCGATTAGTCCAGGCAGAGCTGATAAGATTATTGAAGCCAAAATTGCTAGTGGAGTGTAATACAATAACTTTGTGAAAAATAGCAAGCATATTAGCACCGTTGCTGACATTACTACGTTTGAGATCACTGTCTCGCACCCTGCACTGTAGTTCACCGCTGTCCTCGAAAACGAACCTAAAATCAGTGACGAAGCCAGAAATTTTCATTATTGGAGCCCAACTAATTGTTATGATAATAAAATTTTGTTAAATTATTTATTAAAATTATATATTTAATTAATTAAGAAATAAATACCAGTGGCTGTGTAGCATGATGTTAGAGATCCAACTAGGTTCATAACTCCCATGGCTACCATTTCTTTGTTCCCATCCAGGTGGTATCCTTTCACTGAAGCAAACGATCTTCCCACTGCAATTGCTTCCTATATATATAATTAAAGTTATTAGTATTAATTTAATTAAAGTAAAATGAATGAAAAAATGAAAGAGATGGAAGACTGACAGTGAGGGCTATTAGTGCACAGATTAATCCGATTTTGGCTGATTCTCCGACATGCTGACCTCCAAAATCAAGCTGGTGAAGTGAGGATGGATTTAGGCCTCCTTTCAAGTGTTTCACTATTTTAATACCATGGTTTTCTGCTTTGGACAAGTACACTATTAAGGTTGATAGTATCACTGATAAAAGTGGTGCCGTTGCCGCTAACCAGAACAGTTTCTTCTTCCTTTGTCCCTGCAGCATGCATTATTTTCAGTTCTTACAATCTTTACAAAATATTATTCAAGAAAGTGATTGATTAATTAATTGTACTTACGATGAATTTGGTGATAAGGATGAAGATCAAGAAGGAACAGCCGAGGACAGAGTTCAAGGGATACCACTGTTGATGAAGGGCTCTGACGACAGCAGAAAGGACAGAGACGACATCAGTTTTGGAGGTGAAATGGGAGATTCCGAGCAGTCCCTTCAGCTGTTGAAGCCCAATAACAATGGCTGCACCTCCCATGAATCCAACTATGGCAGCATGCGATAGAAAATCCACCAGAAATCCCAGCCTTGATCGATTAATTAATGAATGCATTAAATTAAATATAATAATAATATGTAAAAATTAGCTTGATTTGATTTGGTGATGAATATTTGATAGTACCGGAATATTCCGAAGAGGGCTTGGAAGGCGCCGGTGAAGAAGGTGACGGTGAAGACAGTCCTCCGGTACGACGTGGGATCGGCGGAGGGATCCACCACCTTTGATATCATTGCAGAGAGCAGTAGTGAGACTACAGCAACGGGACCAATGGCGATCTCTCTTGAGCTCCCCATCACAGCATATATCAATGGCGGAACAACACTTGTGTCTGCACCAAATTAATACCCATCTTTAATTATCACATTTCTCTACATACACTTATCTATACATGTAGTTGCATGACTTACAAAGGCCATACTGAGGATCCATTTTGGCCAGATTAGCATACCCAATACTCTGCAAATCAAATAATTCAATGAAAAAGAAGAAGACTATGAAGAAGAAAGAAGAAGGGACTGTATATATATATATATATATATATATATATAAACCTGAGGAATGCAGAGGCTGGCAAGAGTCAAGCCAGCCAAGAAGTCACTCTTAAGCATGGAAGCTTTGTAAGTCTTTCCCCATTTGAGGATGGGGAAGAGGGCTTGCAAGAAGAGGATAATGGGGTGGTTGGGGTGAGCTTTGTGCTTTGATTTGGGCTGAGGTGTAAGACTAAGTGTCTCCTTAATGGAGGTGAGGAGGTGCTGCCAAGGCGGCGGAGGGTCGCCGGAGGCCAGCAGCAACTTAGACCGCTCAGCCCTGCCGGCGGCGGCGTTCATTTCCACCACCTGCTGTAACTCGACGGCGCCGGAGTTGTTGGCCGTGGCCATTGAAGTGTTTGGGTGAACTTTGGGGGTGTTGCGACAACCTTGCAACTCACCTCCCTTTACCTTAGACTACTCACAAAATTCACTACAAATTGAGTCAAATAATGTTTTGGCTGCATGTTGTTGTTAAGACGGGAGTTACATATTTATATATAAATAATACTCCCTCCGTCCACGATTGTTTGTTACGTTTTGACCCGACACGTGTTTTAATGTAGTGCTTTGAATTTAGGTGAAAGAGTGTAGTTAGTGGAGTTTGGGTCTCACTTGTTATTATTATTTAATTGAAGTGTGTGTGGTATAAATGGAAAGTTTAAAATGTAACAAACATTGGTGGACGACCCAAAATTGCAAAATGTAACAAACATTGGTGACGGCGGGAGTATATGTTATTCAAAGTGGTGAATATATTTTAATTAATTATTAGTAGCTTCAAATACATCACATTAATGCATGGTAATTTAATTTGTGTTTTTATAGTGTTGTGCAAAAAGATTTATGGGCACCTTTTTAATTTATAATTAAATTCGATAAATATATTTAATTTAAATATCGCGTCAGAGTTGATTCGAATCGAGACCCTTTGAACTACCTAACACTTTAAATGGATAGAGTTTGTTACATCTATGTAGATTATTGATTATAATTAAATATGACAATATTGTTCATGAACATGCATTTACTCATCATGCATGTATAAAAAAATAACAGTATTGAAATTATAGTAACTCATATACTTTTGTGTATTTTGTTATTATCAGTGGGAAGCGGACTTCTTTAAAATACTATTACATGATCTTTTTAAATGTATATTGTATTATCTAATGTTTGGTCGGAAAAACTTCACCATATTTTACTTATGGAAAGTTCACAAAAATAGAAAATATAATAATTACAATATTAATGTACAACCAAATTATGGTATTAAATCCCTTGATTAATTTACCCAATGCCAAAAATAGGAAAAAAATATATTAAATAGAAGTCAAATTTCTTCACTCCCCTTTTATTTTTGACTTTGAGCCACACGTGGGGTCTTGTCTTATTTCATTCTTTCTTCTTCAAATTTTTATAGGAAAAACATTAGAAGAGTTTTGTTCATAATCTTTTATATAATTACCTTGTTCATTATTACTTGGGAATATATTCTTCTTCTGAAGAAACTAGTTTTCTGGGCCTAGCTAGCTTGTGATCATCCAAAACAGGAACAGCCATTTCTTGATTTTATTTATGCAAAGTGTCTTCTGCACTAATCTTCGAAATGATTGCAGCCCAGAAAAATTCTTGATCACAGATGGAGAGAAATAAGTGGTGAACTGGAAATGCAAATGGGTAGATTCATTGAACTTGGACATATTTTCTCATCGATCAGTTTATTCTAAAACGATAGCCATTGATAGTGTGCGCAGCAAAAGGCGAAAAAAGTAAGGTAAGTATATATAACTAAATTTGTCTCTTTGAAATAGTGGTATTATGCTATACTTGTGACAATATTATTAGAAAATGATACAAAGTTTTGCCTCATGGTAGGTGACTAATTGTAATGCTTTTCATTCAAATATTGATCTTAGGGAATAATTGAATAATATAGCACTATTATAAAATATTGAAAGCAATATGCTTTTGCCTTATTGGGATCACTAAAATGCTTTCATCCTTTGGGTGTGTGGGTCAAATTCTTGGGGAATATTTAATATTATGAGGTTGCTAGTGTAATTATACTCTGTCCCACTAAAACTGATCTGATTTAACTAAAAAATTCTGACAAATCTATCAAGTCATTTTTAATACGACAGAAGGAAGTGATACGTTTCAAGTGTGTCTTATGTGTGGGGGTGTGTGGGTCAATTTCTTGAGTATATGTGCACTTTTAGTGGCATTTGGAGTTTGATGTGAGAGATATGCCTCTTTGTTGAGTTGAGTTTTATTCTCTTGTGAAAGATGTTGAGGTTTTGTCATTTAGGACATGAGTGTCCAATTGAAATCTAGCTTAAATAAGTTCTAAAATATTGTTTTAATTTGATATATATATATATATATATATATATATATATATATATGCTCATATAAGATATATATGTTGGTTCATATTCTTAGCGTATGATGACAAATACCATCCAAGAGGTCACTAAATTATGTTACTTATATGCTTAGGGTTTGAATTTATATCTTTATGAATCAAGTATAATATGATATAAAAAAAATCAATGACAAACTTTTATTTATATATAGATATATTAGATATGTTGGCCCCATTTCAATAATCTATTCATTTGAACCCCTTTTCATCAAATTTGGGACTAAGTGTCACTTACCCCCTTTTCATGACATTTATTGATTAGAACTTGTTTATATGACTCTATTTTCATCTCCTTCAAATTGTTTCTTCGATCTTATTTTTTAAAGACTCAACTGTTTGATCAAAGTTTTTGTTGGTTGTCTTAATTAATGCAAATAAATAAACAAGTAAGAAAATGATACCATCACACATTGGAAGGTTAGAAGCTGCCTAGCTAGCTATGCTAGTGAAATTAACAAATTAGTATTTACCAAACAATTACACTCAGATGAATATGATATCATTGCTTAACTAAACAACCACAAACTAGGCCTTTCTATGTGTTGAGTCAAGATAAGAAACAGCTTCACTTTCCATGATATATCAATCAGTATCTAACAAGAAAAACATCTAGGTTCAATTCTTTCTATAATAATCAATTAGAGAACTTTGACCTGCAATTCTATGTCCACTGCCAAAGTAGGAGAAGCCAAAAAGATTATGAACTCTCATTTTTGAAGATGGTCTAAGCTACTTTTACTTGCTTCCATCCATTTTGTTTTCTTTTATGACATGTACCTTTTAATCATGGTAAAGAACTATTCTCTTACACTCTTAAAAGGCATGTCAGCAAACTTTTCTTGAGTTCTTGTAAGGATTTGTTATAAATACAGATGCCATATTCAAGTGTATATCAATCACATAGCTTGAGTAATTAGTAAGGTGTAGTTTACGTTGCAGTTTATACGTAATGGAAAGCCGCGGCGAAGAGATGTTTGAGACGAAGGAGATGGATAGGAGAAGCATGTCTTCTTCACACCATGCTGCTTTGCCATACAAAGTTGGCCTTCCACCGAAGCAGAAGTTTTGGTCTGAATTTTCTAGCACGTTGAAGGAAACCTTCTTCTCCGACGACCCTTTGCACTCGTTTAAGGACCAGTCGAGGTCTAGGAAGGTCGTTCTTGGAATGCAGGCAGTCTTCCCCATTCTTGAATGGGGTAAAGAGTACAATGTTGCTAAGTTTAAAGGAGATCTCATTGCAGGGCTTACCATTGCTAGCCTTTGCATTCCTCAGGTTGGTCAATAGTTGATAGATACTTTATATGTATTGATGTTTTGGTTGACATTACTATATTTGGTGAAATAGGACATAGGCTACTCCAAGCTTGCAAATTTGTCTCCACAGTATGGTTTATGTAAGTAAATTTTGCATGATCTTGAGTAGATTTTCTTTTGTCCTTATGAGTAGAGTTTGATTTGTGTATATATGTACAAACCGTGTTTAGATTCGAGCTTTGTCCCGCCTCTGGTTTATGCGATGATGGGGAGCTCGAGAGACATAGCCATTGGACCAGTTGCTGTTGTGTCCCTCCTGCTGGGAACTTTACTACAAAACGAAATCGATCCGATAAAACATCCTTTGGAGTATCGAAGGCTCGCCTTCACCGCTACCTTTTTCGCAGGGATAACACAAGCAACACTTGGCATTCTTAGGTCTCGACTCTCTATCTGCTTCAGTGCTTCCTACTGCATGCGTTTCTTGAATATTTGATGATTGAAATTTGATTCTGTTATTACAGATTGGGTTTCTTGATTGATTTTCTTTCTCATGCTGCTGTTGTTGGGTTCATGGGTGGTGCTGCCATTACCATTGCTCTCCAACAACTCAAGGGCTTCTTAGGCATCAAGAACTTCACTAAGAAGACTGATCTCATCTCTGTGATGCAGTCTGTCTTCACCTCAGCTCACCATGGAGTAATCTCTCTCTCCCTCTCTCTTCCTCTACATCAATGTTTTAGGATCCAAGCTAAGTATATTTCTCGTGTGAACTTCATCTGCAGTGGAACTGGCCTACAATAGTGATTGCTGCATCATTTCTGGCTTTTCTGCTAGTAGCCAAGTACATTGTAAGAAATAACTATTTCACTTGATCATGATGTCTTGGCATATTATATTGCATGGTGGTTCTCATAATTAAGGTGTTTGATGCAGGGGAAGAAGAAGAAGAAATTGTTTTGGGTACCTGCAATTGCACCACTCATCTCAGTCATTCTATCCACCTTCTTTGTCTACATCACTCATGCAGACAAGAGTGGAGTTCAGATTGTAAGGGGAATCTCTTCATAGCTCAATAGCTCATAATGTAATAAAGCTCCATGTTGTTGGATCTTGATCTGTCACAATTCATGAACAGGTGAAGCATATAGAGAAAGGCATCAACCCCCCATCAGTGAGTGAGATCTACTTCACCGGCGATTATCTCTTGAAGGGCGTCCGGATCGGCTTAGTTGCCGGGATCATTGCACTCACTGTAAGCTTTCTTTTCTTCATTCTTGCATCTATGTGCCTACGGTGTCGATGATCATGCAAGAACGAAGAGTAAAGTAGGCCTTCTGTACCAGGAAGCCGTTGCCATAGGAAGAACATTTGCTGCTATGAAGGATTACCAAATAGATGGGAACAAAGAAATGGTTGCTCTTGGAGCAATGAACATTGCTGGCTCAATGACTTCCTGCTATGTGGCTACTGGTAAATTTATTACATCTAAACATTGAAACAACTGTACAGATTGAGAAGTGATCAACTTGTTGCTTGTGTTTGTGTGCTGTTTTTAGGCTCGTTCTCGCGGTCTGCGGTGAACTACATGGCCGGGTGCAAGACAGCGGCTTCAAACATCGTGATGTCCGTTGTCGTGTTCTTGACGTTGCAGTTCATCACACCTCTCTTCGAGTACACCCCCAACGCGATACTCTCCTCCATCATCATCTCCGCGGTGATTGGCCTAATCGACTACGATGCAGCGGTTCTGATATGGAAGATCGATAAATTCGACTTCATCGCTTGCACGGGAGCCTTCTTCGGTGTGGTCTTTGCCTCTGTGGAGATTGGCCTCTTGATTGCTGTAAGGACTTCAAAACCAGTAAACTAGTCATCTCATATCATATTATTTGAATGGAATGAATGAAATGTTTGGTTTTGTGTTTATGAAAGGTGTCCATATCTTTTGCTAAGTTGCTATTGCAAGTAACAAGGCCAAGAACAGCCATTCTTGGGAAAATTCCCAGAACAAATGTGTATAGAAACATTCAACAATACCCAGAGGCAAGCAAGGTTCCTGGAGTTGTGATTGTGAGAGTGGATTCAGCTATTTATTTCTCAAATTCCAACTACATCAAAGAAAGGTAATTAGATTAATTATCGAAGAAAACATTGCAAATTCTCATGCATGCATGTATTTATTACATATATATGCTTTTGCAGGATACTGAGGTGGCTAACAGCAGAGGAAGAGCAACTGCAATCTGCTGCACTTCCCAACATTCAGTTTCTCATTATTGAGATGTCACGTATGTCTTTCTTTCATTCTCTCTTTGTTTTGAACAATTCTTGATTGATCGTGTTTGAACAATTCTTGATTGATCGTGTTGCAGCGGTGACGGACATCGACACGAGTGGAATCCATGCCTTGGAGGAACTGCTCAGAAGCCTCCAAAAGAGAGACGTTGAGCTTGTTCTGGCAAATCCCGGGCCCGTCGTCATGCACAAGCTGCACGCGTCCAACTTTGCGACTGCCGTCGGCGTCGACAAGATTTTTCTTACAGTAGCAGATGCCATTGAAGCATGCTCGCCAAAATTTGCTGAGGATGTTTGAGAGTGAAGCAGTTTTTGCAGTTATTAGGAGTGTGGATAATGTATTTGAAAGTCCATGTCCAAATGCTTTTGCACTAATATTATATATGATGAAATGTCAACGAAATCCAAGTTCAAGCTCAGATTCAAATACACTATTAAATCAAATAATGAAGATACAGAACTCAAGTTCGATTTTTATTTATCAAGATAAACTCGAACATAGTTTACAAACCTTGAATCGAGCGATACTTAAGCCTTCAAATTTTTAAACAAACAAAACTCAAACTTGATAATATTCGATTCAATTCAGCTGAGTACTAACCTTACATAAAACTATGCACAAATACAAAGAATAATGTTCCCACAAAAATCCCTAATCTGTTGATTTTTCAGGCATCTTCCATTCAATATTCCTAACAGATGGGGTTATAATCTCAAAGCCCAAATTAAAAAGAAAAAGAAAAAAGAAAGAACATTGGAGGTGTTAGTAGTTTGTGTTGAATGAAGATGATGGATCATCTTGGTCCTGATAGCTCAAAAGCATGCAAATTCTCAGTAGAATCAACGATCCAATCGGAAGTGGAATGAGGAGGAAGAAGGTCCATCTCCTGCCGCAGCACTTCCACCTTCTGCCACTCGTCCCACTTCTCCGCCAGCCCGTCTCCTTCTAGCATCCGCACCACGTCTGACATCTTCGGCCTCTCCATCGGTGAACTCTGCGTGCACAGCAGTGCCACTTGTATCAGCTGCTCCACCTCCCCCTCCACGTAGTCCTTCTGCAGATCCGGATCCACTAGCATCTCTACTTTCTTTTCTTTCAGAAGCCCTTTCACCTGCAAACATAACCCAATCACGTCTAGTCATGAACTATTTGAAGCTCGGTTTGACATTCGTTCGTTCAGTAAATGAACTGAACTCAAATTTCTTTTCGAGCCGAACTAGAGCCTAAGGATATTTGGTTTGAAAAGTTCGGGTATATGATCAGTCTGCACTTCAAATAGTTTAGCGACCTTTGTTAACAAAATTGTTCACGAACTTAAAAATCGAGATTAGTTTCGAGTAATTCGCGAACTTTATATACGAAGTTGTTTAATTAATATAATACTATATTAACTCAAATAATTTAATTAACGGTTTTTTAATGAAATCGATTCAGATATACTATTAAACAGAATAATGAATGAATCAAACTCGAGATCGATTTTTATTTTTATTGAACCGAAGTCGAACCTAGTTTACAAAGCTCAAACACCTTCAAATTTTTAAACGAGCTGAACTTAAGTCTGACATTATTCAATTCAGTTTAGTTCGATTATAGCTCTAATCACTTCTAGAGAGAAACATGGAGATGGTGAAGAGAGAAAAGATATGTATATATAATATATATATAGACGTACCCAATCAAGTAGCATGACATCATCGTCATTTGCTAGGCGAGCAAGGTCAAATGCCCTCTGCCCCGTTATCAGCTCGAGAAGCATGATACCATATCCAAAAACATCAGTTTTCTCCGAAGATTTTCCGGTGGAGAGGTATTCGGGTGCTATGTGTCCTATAGTTCCACGGACAGCAGTAGTCACGTGCGTATCCTTGTAATCCATGAGTTTAGCCAACCCGAAATCTCCAACGACTGCCTCAAACTCTTCGTCCAGTAATATATTTGCAGCTTTCACGTCGCGGTGAATGATCTTCGGGTCGCAGTGATCGTGCAAATAAGACAACCCTCTCGCAGATCCCAGAGCAATGCACTTCCTCGTGGGCCAAACGAGTGGTGGCTCGTTAGGCGGACGTTCTGCAATTATAAACACTTGAGCATTTCTAATAAATAAAGTAGAGATGCATTAGTAAATTCTTGAAAAGCATCATCACCTCTCAAACAAGACGCAACGCTTCCATTAGCCATATAAGGATAAACGAGCAACCGTTCTGTAGGGGTCATACAAAACCCACGCAGTCTAAGAAGATTACGGTGCACGGCCATGCTAATCATCTCCACCTCTGTTTGGAACTGGAGTTCTCCGCCGGGGGTTCGTTCCTCTTTAAGTCTTTTGACAGCGACAAGTGTGCCGTCCGCCAATCGTCCTTTGTACACCTTCCCGAAGCCACCTCTGCCCAATATGTTTTTGTTGCTAAAACCATCTGTTGCGACTTGCAATTCGCGTAGAGAGAATCTCTTAAGCTGTCCCAGATGGACTTCGGGGTCCTCCTCGGCTGCAAAGTCGTGTGAATTTAGGAGCTAAACAAATTTAAAGTGAAGCTAATCATGTCACAAACAACAAGCTACCAACCCGGAACATCGAAGAAATACTCCTTTGGCTTTCTCCGACGCCACCACGCAAAAGCAATGGCCGGGGCAGCAAATAGTAGGGCTGCACCCGCAGCAACCCCTCCAGCAATGGCTCCAGTTGCAGTGTTCCCACCTGTAGTCACGATATACAATAGTAAAGTTAAAAAAGAAAGAAAACGGCGAATCATAACAAATTCCAGTGTTAAATTCTCCATTACAAGCTAAAATGATAGACATTAGAAGGCTAGGGACCTGGATAAGAAATTGGGGGTGGTGGAACAAACGGAGGTGGTGGAGAGAACGGAGGAGATCCGGGGCATGGCCGTCCAGTAACCGGACCGCAGAGGTCAAAGTTATTTGCAAAACTGTGACGGGCAATTATATTAGATATAGACGAACATAGATTAGGTCTCAATCGGAATTCATGCCATTACATATATAACAAAGTACCTTATGGGGGTAAATAAAGAAAAGGAACCGTTATCTGGAACAGGCCCCGAGAGACGGTTGTTCGATAGATCCCTGATAATAATGTAAAATCAATCAGCTACAACGGTTTAACAAATACTATGCACAAGAAACACGGAAAGTTGGATACTCACAGAACTTGAAGCGACGAGATATTGGTCAGTGACATAGGGATGGGTCCCGTCAAGCTGTTATTATTTAGCCGGCTACCCTTACGAAGACACACGAACCAGTTAACAATAAGAATTTGATATTATAGATGTCCGTGAATTTAGTAAACGGAAATATCAAATTTGATGAAATATGAACTAGTTCAGGAGAACTTAACGCACAGGAATCGTAATTTCGACAACTTGCCCAATGTGCCAGGAATGGGACCGGTGAAACTGTTCAAGTACAGATCCAAGCTCACCAAATTAGTAAGATTTCCAAGGTCACTTGGTATTGGCCCAGTAATGTTGTTACTGTACAGCTCCCTGTCACCACCAAAAGAAAAAGTCATCTCGTGCCATCTAGAAGTAAGGCAAAACATAATGACGAGTCACAAAACAATTCAAAATAAACATTACAAATTTTCTATCTATGCGTTCATAAATGGTAGCTATTTTAACTGAGCAAACAGTATCTTCCACTATCCACTTAACAGGACACGTTAAGATATAATTCAAGCAAAACGAAACCTTCAACACCCAAAATTCTCCAAGCAACACTATTGCATTTCACTATGCAATAATCCTATTAAGTTCGGAAATTTTCCTTTTGCATAATATAGTTGCAGATAGTGAACATGACATACAGATACTGCAGATTCTTTAACAAGCCAAGCTGTGCAACCAATTGGCCCGATAATGCCGCATTCCCAAGATCACTGGCACCAAAAATTGATGAAAAGAGTTACATTAAAAGTTCAATCAGAAAGCTAAATAGGAACTGGAACAGACCTTGAAAATAGGAAAAAGATGAACAGTTAATCGTAATCTTACACTCTTATTACACTGTTATCGTTGTTGCAAGTAACATGGAACCATGTGCAAGGATTGACGAGAGTGGGGTCCCAGCTTTGAAGCACATTGTTAGGATCCTCCAAGTTTGCCCTAAGACTATGCAAAGCATCACCTACATAATAATTCAAGAAACAAAAATCCTACCACAAGATCAGAATCGAGATTTTGACTAAGCCCCATCATAAGTCAATGGCACCACATCAAATTGGTTACAACATAAGACACCGGGGAGTTCAAGTAAGTCGGGACACATAGAGCGAACCCTTACTCGAATTCAGCTGAAATCTGTCCATACTTCCATAGAGACTCAAATACCTTACTACAAGCTCTAGACCATAAATTTGATAGGAATTCCATCACTAAGATAACAGTCATCTATATTTACATTTGTGGAAACTAAATTTGGGCTTAAACTGTTCACATCAAGCTAAGAAAAGGGTGATTGCACACATAAATTAAGCCAACAGCACTACAACTTACTCACCAGAAGAATAATATTCCCCAAACTCCATCTAATAACCACTTCAAAGACTCCAATGAAATTCTTACTATTCATTTCTGGAAAACATATCTTAAAAGTGAATGTTACCATGTTTATAAAACCAAGTACTTAATTATCCACATTGAAGAGAATCACCAACCACAAAAGTTTCAAACTTTATGATCCAGACAAAGGAAAAGGCCAAAATCCAGAAACAGCATCCAAGAATCAAAACAAAAAAACTCCCCCAATAATTTGAGAGCTGCATCACTAAATAAGAGGACATAAACTTTGTATCAACATACCCTCCATATTAGCAAAGATGCACTTCAAAGGATGCACCAGCAACATCAGCAACATTACCAGGAACATCCTGCTCCCTCTTCCCATCCACTCCGCCATATCCACAAATAAAGTAGACATCTTTAAAGTAGGAAGCGTCAGATCCAAATAAATAAGGGCACAGCATTTAAAAGAACATCCCTAATTTAGCCCAACAAAACTCCAACATTGTTGTGAGATCAAGAAAGCAATCCCAATAATCAGAGCAGGCAAGAAAAGATAAACTGATGCTGGGGTCGAACTACTTTGGGATGTATGTAAAAATAAGTTGTTGGATGCTTGTGTACAGTGTATGTTCTTCCTCTGCAGCTAAACATTCTTTTTCGAAGAAAATGAGAAATTGAGAATTGAGAAAGTAGTGGGGAGTGGGATAGATAAATATGATTAGCTTTCTTTTTGGGCGTGTGTGCGAATGCGAGCTATCAATTCACCTGTGAGTGTGAGCAGTGATTTCGAGAGCTGCCCGAACGGTGGGAGGCTGCCCGAACTACCCGTCGACCATCCGTCAAAACGGATTCGCGCTAATAACTGTCACCCTCTACACTACAGTCTACAGTCTACAGTCTACAGTCTACCCTTTTCTTTATTAGTATTTCAAATTTCTGTTTACATGGAAAAATTAGGTCAAATTAAGGCAGTAAACCAGTTGAATATTAATTAGCTTGTGCTGAACTTAGTCAATATTTGAGTATTTAAGTTCGACTTCAACTTTTAATTTGAGTTGTTAATCAAAATCGGATCTTTATCAAATTATTGAGTTCAAACTTTATCAAATTTTACTAAGTAACTTACTTGATAATATTCTATTATTAAGTTTGGACTTGAACTTGACTCGTTTCATAGTCATATTAATGATTTTCAAACTCGTTTTATTCAATTGAAAATTTGTGAATCGTTTCAAGAAACATGCTCATACATAGAGGTGTCAATCGGTAACTGGTTCTCGAGAAGAACCGGTACCGAATCAGTACCGGACCGGGAACCGGTTACCGAGTACCGGATTTTCGGGAAATAAGTCGGTTCCTGGTTCTAGCTTTTAAAAAATTATCGGTACCCGGTTAATCGGTACCGGACCGGGTACAGGTTAATAAAATTATATATTAAAAATATATATTTTATATTTTGTATTTATTTAAAACATATTTTATATATTATATCATATTTATAAAATTAAATTAAATTAAATTTATATTGAATTATTATTAATTCAAATTAATATATTTTAAAACAATAAAAAATATTTGAAAATTATAAAAACCGGTACCTTAACCGGTTCTACCGGTTAACCGGTACCAGACCGATTGACACCCCTACTCATGATACACAAATGGACTCGATTATGTTTGCGAATTCAACAAGCTAATCATTTTCTTATTCGAATTCGGCTCGATAAAAGTACCCCGTTCAAGACAAATAGCTAGCTATTATATATAATTTGTAATAGTATAATTTACTACAATTAAATTTATTAATCTTTTCGTTAATAACTTGAAATTTATTTTTAAATTGATTGGAATTTGTGGCTCTATTTTTATTTAGTTTTAAGATTAAACGATCTTAGATGGTATTTTGCAAAAGGAAGGCACACATGATCAATTCTTTTGATTATTTATGTTTTTAATATCCTAGTAATGATTAAAACTTAGTTTTCTTTTTTTTTTTTGAAAAAAATGTGTGTATATAAATGTCCATAATAATTATCTTCACGTGCATGTTATCTTGTTCTTGAAATAAATAAATAAGAATGTCAAGAAAATGTGTGTTTGTAGGGAACAATGTTATATTTCGAAAAAGACGTGGATATTGCAATGTCATATCAAAAAATAAAAATAAGAGGCATCGAAAGGGATGGGATATGAATCTATGATGTCCTAAATGAATCTATCTATCACACTCAATATTGGTTTACAATAAATAATTTAGAACAATTCTTGCTCAATCCACATGTCTTAAAAATAATAAAAATCTAAATTATTAATAAATAAAAATATGGATTCAAGGTTGTTGATATCATCAATCGATTTTAATAATTATTAATAGAGTGATGTAAGTATTAGATCATTCTCTAATTAAATATGTCTCACTTATCTTTCTGAAAAGTTCATTGAATATATATTAATACTATACAAAAAATAATTAAATCTTCAATATTGATGGAATCTAAACCAATTTTTATCATTTTACTATTCTTAGTTAGGTTTATAATGTGAATAGCTTAGCATCATGATTGATGACACAAATTATCACTTGAGAGTTCACACGAAATAATGATTACAAGAACATGCTATATAAGAGAGGGGGACCAATTTTAATATGTTTACCTTTTAATTTCAAATATAAATGTTACATATGTATAGACTTTAGGTTAACTAGTGGTAGATTGTGCTAATAAATACCAAACCCTATTCCAAATTTTTATATTTCCATCAACTCTAAAAAATGATTTGGAAGATTGTGAGTGTTGTGTTTGCTAAGAAGGAATGTCCAACCCATTTGACGAGTATTACATATTACATCATCTTTAATCTTCATTCTTCAATTATCACTCCAAGAGGAATATTTTATAAATGGTAAATAAATTAAATTTTAAAGATCGTGTTACCAATAATTCAAATATAAATTTGAAATATCGAATAATAATGTCTTAATTAACGCTATAAAATATCAAGAACATATTTTGATGGGGGTGTGGGCCCACCAGGTTAGAAAATGAAAGAATTAAATTTCAAGGTCCTATCTTTGAATGTTTAATGACTCCATTTACTCCCCACTGCCAACCAACGACACCCTAAATACACTTTTTACAAATCAAGAATCGAGCTCACTACTCATAGAATTTTGCATTTCTGAAGCCCAGAAGAAAGTGGTTCATCCCTTTCTCTTCTTAGATCGACTGTCTTGCACATAATGAGGTCCGTTTTATCTATTTTCATTTTCTTGCTTTCCAAGTTCTGATTTTTATGGTGTTACATCCCTCTAATTACTACTTGCAATTCGTTTATACTTATCTGAATTAAGGGTAGCTTGCTTTTTTTTCTTTAGCTTGCATTTTAGTTGTCATAGTTCAGTTGGGAGTAGGCGTGTTTCAATTTTCTTTTTAGCGTGCCTTTGTTTGTATCCAAGCTCACAAATTTCAACCTTTTTCGTATTTATTACTCCTATTATTTGAGAAGAGTACCATTTGTTTGCTTCGATTCTGTTGTTTTGGAGTAGATCGGTTTGGAAATTGAGGGTATATCTCAAAGCAGTCAGTGACAGTGTTAGTAGTACTTTTTATTGCCCTTTCTTTTCCTTTCCAATTGAATGCAAGATTTGAACTGTTTTTCATACCTACGAGCAATCGTATGTGAATTAGCTAAAGACATGAACTTGAGGGGCAGTACTTTAGGTTTCTTGTGCTGTCTTGTACTTATGTATGCGTTTGGCAACTTGATTTCAATTTTCAAAATATGTTTTGGCTTTTTAGTTGTGTTCTTACATCTAGAGAACATTGCAAATTTTCGGAGACGATGCTAATGCCTACGATGAAGATGGATTTCTATTCACTAAGTTATTGTCTCATTCAGGAAGCATTTTAGCTATTTTCTTAATGAAATTAACCCCTGATCTCTTCAGTTGTCTGGTAAACATGCTGTATGATGTGGAAGCATAGGTAAGATATATATATAAAAGAATATTCGATTGATTAGCAGCTTAGGAACAATTTAATGTGTAGTAGCTACAAGATATAACAGTTGCAGTTGGAAGCTTTGTGCTTGTTACACTTTCTTGACGGATAACATGTATTTTGTATTTTGTCACTGGGCAAAAGTTGATTTTTTAAGTACCTATCCCATCCCGAGTGATTTAGACACGAGTGATTATGCACATTTGTTATTGATGTGAAAAATCAGTAACTCTAGTGCTCTTTCCTTTAGAATATGGAGAGTTCTTCGGGACTCCTGAACGGAATATATAATCTTCTGATGTGCCTCTCTCATTGGGAAAATGAAAGATAATGTATCTCAAAAGTAATGTTACGACTTTGTTTATTTTGTTGCTATTCACGACATTTTGAAGATAATTTCATTTTAAGAATCATACACCAATAAAGTACTTGCATATTTGTCTTGTAGCAGCTTGATGAGGACTTAGTTGCAAGTTTTTGAGAAAAAGTTAATCCAACGAGCATGGACAAAATGTCCTCCGACTGTCCATATCCTGGATGTTTCTTCTGTGTGATGAAGGAAGGAAACCCAAGCAAGCGTAGAGCAAGTGTTTTAAAATTCTTCCGAGAACTTCCTTCACAGGATGATGATAGTCAAGTTCTTCCTATTAGCGGCCTTTGGAATACAGCAATGGCGCACCCTAATGATCCTGAGTTTATCGAGCTAGGAATTTTTGAATGCATGACGGCACTCATATGGAAGGGCCTAAAGAATCGCCGTTGGTTGTCTCATGATCAGAATATATACATACCTTATTATGCAGCGCATATAATTGGATCGTACACTATGAACATGGAAGAGTTTGCGGAAGTGGCAGTGCACGCTGGGGTTATCCCGGCATTGGCTGAACTTTTGAGAGGAAGGTTAACTTGGGTCGAGCAAAGAGTGGCAGTACGAGCTCTAGGCCACTTAGCTACATATACCAGCACCTTCCCTGCTCTAGCAAGTGACGGGGAGATCTTGGAGCTTGCCATGCAGCTAGCAGCGAGTTCACTAGAAATTGTTTACACCCACTTTTACCAGTATGTCGACAGGAGGCTTAGCTATCATTGTGATCTGCTCACACGTGGCATGGGTGGTGTTGAAATGGAGTCGAGGAAGGCTGAGGAATGGGCTAGCCAGCTGCAGTGCTGGTCTCTTCAACTCATCAATTGTTTTGCTTTCAAACCCGAGTTTCTTCCTACTATATGCAAACTAGAATTTTTAGTAAAGCTTCCTGGAATGTGGGGGGGACTCGTTAATGAAAATTCTCCTGCTGGAATCGGATTATTGCGGACAATTTGTCATCATAAGCTGGGTAGGGGTCCAGTGGCTAGCTGTACAGGTGTTATAGATGCACTGTGCAATATAGCACGATCATCGGATGACTGGCAATATATGGCAATCGACTGCCTACTTTGGTTGCTTCAAGATCCAAGTACCTGCCATAAGGTAATGTTTTGCTTTCTTTCTATGCCATATCGACTTCCACTCTGCAGTAGAAAAGTACGAACTGAAAACGCGGAATCACATTATCTGTTTCATCTTGAAACTATTTTGCAGGTGATTGATACAGCGCTGCCTGCACTACTCGACCTGGCGGAAATAACTACATTAGGGGAGCACAAGAAACTCGGAGATTCGATTATTAATGTGCTTCAGGACTGTATTCAGACGCCTGGGATAGGCCGCAATTCAATCAGTAGCCATGCAAAAGAACAGGTTGAGGAGCTGCTCAATTCACGAGAAAGATTAAAATGGGAAAAGAATATGCCGAAAGAGGATCTTCATATAAAACAGGCGGCCGCCTTAGTGGTTAAATTGGAAGGAAATTCGTTGTTTTCATCGGGGGACGTTTCTGGTGCTGCTTTGAAGTATTCAGAAGCTTTGGCTTTGTGCCCAATCAGGTCTAAAAAGGAAAGGATAGTCTTGTATAGTAATCGAGCCCAGTGTAATCTCCTGCTGCAACAACCTACGGCTGCTATAAGTGATGCCACCCGAGCACTTTGTCTTCAGAATCCAGTCAATCTTCATGCCAAAAGCTTGTGGAGACGAGCGCAAGCCTATGACATGCTTGGATTCGCAAAAGAGAGCTTGTTGGATGCTATTCTGTACATAAATGAGTGCTCACAGTCGACTGATCCCGATATACCCTCAATGCAAAATAAGGTTCCCGAGTATGCTGAGCGATTTATTAAGAAACAGATACGTGCTGCTTGGTTATTTAAAGATGCTGCTGCTAAACATGGAGGTGTCCACTGTGAAGGTGGTGGTGGTGATATTTGCAACCAAGACACCGATGATTCTGAGTGGGAAACAGCAAGCGAAAGCGATATGGGAGATGATGAAAAAGTCGGATCGGCTGATAACTGGAAGAATGATATCAGGAGAAAAGATAGGCCCTCTAAAGCTTCAAAAAAAGGTACCTAAATCCAAACACTTCCATGAATCTTTTGAGATCAAAATCTATATAAATAGTTGCAGCCTAAAATAAACTCATGCATATAACTTTTCAATTTAAAATTTGAAAATCCCAAGCCAAGAAGGTATGAATGAAGAAACCAGGCCACTTTCGAAGATAGGGAACTGCTTTCTTGGACGAAACATAGTCCTTTAATGAGCATTGGCTTATTGGACAAAACATAATCCTTTAACGCGCGACGCTTGTGAGCACATAAACAGTTATTTAGTGTTCAGAACGAGTCTTGAATTGCAAGTGAATAAACTAGAAGAAAAGTTAAAGAGAACCTTAATAATCTCATCATGAACAGATCTTTCTCTACACGATCACGAACTTCTCTATTCCTCGTATATATCATCACGGTTGCTCGTGATGCTATGTTATTCTTGAATACATGCAATTATTCTTGTGAACGTAAGAGTTGTTTCGACCCCGGCCCCTTTTACTATGCTCGACGTGCTTTTAAGGCTTGTGAGTTTGAATACTAATGCCACTGAAATCATGCTTCGAAATGATGCAGACATGAAGCAAGCTTACAATTTGCAGCAGCTTTCCGAGGATGAAGCATAACTATACGATGCTGTCGAATAAGCGCTCTCTCGGCATCTTTTTTCGTTTTTTTCTTCAGGGTTGTAGTTTTTAGTTTGCCAAACTGATCAAGGTTTGTTTTTAGTATGTTATGTAGTTTGGTTTTTTTTTAATCGTCCATAAATTTTCGTGTATAATTTTAAGAAGTTTGAGGACCATTAGCATTGCTCTCTCATTAGTAATTTGCTTGTTTTTATTTGTAATTTGATGCAACCTCAACTTTCATGAATAGTAAGATATTCAGAAATAACCTATAAATAATTGATATAAAATTTTAATGTAAGTAGATATATAAATCATTATAATTATTATATTTTTATTTTAAATTTTATTTAATTAATTAATGCTAAAATATATTTTAATCGATAAATCTAAATAAAAATTAATAACTGAAAGAATTTTATTACAAAAAATTAATTTATCATATACTCTCTCCATCGTATTATTCTTGATTTCGTTTGAACCAAAATTATTAATCCTTTATTAACTATTGAGTTATGAATAATGGAACAAATGAATTAACATGTAGTGACATGAGCAGTTTAGATATGCATCAGTCCTCTTGTAAGATTTTTATATAATTTAATTGACACAATCATGGGATGGGATCTAATTAAATGAAAACTCCTATAACCAAAGTAGATCCTCAAATGTGAAATGGTGAAATATTTGAATATAATTAGGTGTCACAAATTAGAGTAGCAATTAATAGAATATATATATATGTGTGTGTGTGTGATTGTGGCGCTCACGCGGGATGAATAGGAATGATTAAAATAAAATTATGAGGAGGTTAGATAATCCATAGTTATCAAATATTACAATACCCTTTTTTTAGAAATAAAATGTAACAAGATTGAATATTACACAAATGGCATATAATTTTGACCATTGCATGCAAGTCAAAGGCAGGCGCCAGACTGTAATAACAAGGATAAGAGCGAGCTCTATTATGCCATTTGCAATAAAAAAGATAATATATATATAGTATATTATAATGAATTCATACTAGCTATACCTCTAGAAAATATATACACAATTTACAAAAATGACAGTACATTAATATTTTTTATTAATTTGTTAATTAAGATTTATTAATTATAATATATTTTAATATTATTCAATGCGTAATTACAAATTTATAATGACTTGTATGGTAATATACATTATTATATTTACGGCATGTTAAGTTGTGCCCGAAACGGTCCTTATAAGAAAGAATATATTTCTGGAAACATGTGATTGTAATTAGTAGTTATAGGAACTGGTTTTGAATTGTAAAGGTGGTTTTTTCTTTTTCAGTGGGAAAATAATGTCAATGCATTTGGTTTTGAAAGGAAAAATGGAAAAGTCATATATACTCCCACTGAAAATGGAGTACTAGACTATTATTATGGAAGTTTGTTATGCTATCACTTAATTATATTAATTAATATTAATATTATAGTTTAACAATTTATTTATTTATTTTGATATAAGATATACATTCTTTTGAATATATTATATAATGAAATTTCTGGGTATATACATGCATGTTGTACTCCTAATAATATAAATTATAGTATTCCTATCTAATTATATAAATACATATATGTTTACCAGAAATGCTCACCCGCCCGCGGCGGGCGGGGTTAATGCGCCCACGAATGATGTGGCATGCCATGTAGATATATATTAAATTCTTAATATTTTTTTATTAATTATCACTTTCCGACTAGGGTTCATTGGTTAGGGTATAGTTTAATACTATTCAATAAAAATTAATAATAAAAAATAAATTTAACAAAAAAATGAAAATATAGTAACTCACATGTTGATGTGGCAATGACGTGGCATTGCCACATCAGCCGCGGGCACATTAAGATGTGCCCGCCGCGGGCGGTGGAGCATTACTCATATGTTTACACATGAATTACTACACAATGAGGCAATTTAAAACTCGAACCCCTGCAACCTTAGCCCATAATATTTGTGTGTTGGAATTAGAAAAATTAAAAGAAATAACAAGATTATGTATTTATGAATAATATCCTAATTAACTCCATACGCATTGAAGCCAAGGTCCAAGTTGGGTTTGAGTGGCAGTATGGCACATGTTAAATAGGTAGAATTAATAAATAATAATATTGGTCAAGGGCTGCTAAAGGAAGTCAAAAAAAACTCCAAGTATTATTATTGTTTCACTTGTTTTTGTTTTTTAATTTGTTTTTTGTTTTTGTGTTTATTGAATATTGTTTTTATCATATAATGGAAAAGAACAATCCCTTTTGGCAGCTCATAAGATTCTCACTGTTTCAGCCAGCCTCTATTTATTTATTTAAAATAAAATGCTATAGAAAAAATGCATCATTCAATTTTTTGTTCAAACAACTATTTGAGATATAATATACTACTTATTAAATAGTAGTATTACTTAATATTGTTATAACAGAAATAATGAAAGGAACTTTCTTATTGCAAATTTGGACAGAAGACATGTGAAATGCAAGAATTATATTTTAGTATATGCTTTCTCTTTCTCGAGAATTAGTTATGGCGGAATTAAATAAAATAAAATAATAATACAAAAACAGAGGGGCAATCTCGATTTCTTATTGGCTGCTGTTGGGATTGGGATTGGAAAGTGCTTTACTAGCAGCAGCCGGTAACCAGTTTTCTCGTACCTAATTTTCAACACTAAATTCACATTTATAAGGTTTTTCTTTTTCACAAATAATTATTCCCTCAACTAATGTACATAACAAACTTAAAAACAATAATATAATTAATATATAACAATATATAGTACTAATGGAAAGCATTAGTTTCAGCCTTGGATTATTTGATGATTGAAGACTTAGCATATCATGAAAAGACAGATGCAAAAAGTAGTAACAAAAATACAATAATTAAGCTTCTACTTGTTTGTTACAATCATACACACATGAACCACTAAGAAATATAAAGACAAAAAAAGGAAACTTACTTCACCCTCATAAATTAATGAGTTAATTGCTAATTAATTCCCAATCTTTTAGCATTCTTGCAAACTAAGCCCCATAATTTTTCTAATGCTAATCCAACCCTAATATATATATTAAGATGATATAAAATATGATGTGGAGCCACAAACTTTGTGTTCGTGGATGAAATCTCCCAAGAAGGGTTAAAATGACAGTTCCTGTTTTTGGGAGTTCCCAAGTGAATGACTAATTGAATCGGAATTTTGAGTATAAAGATTCTACTGACTTGTAAAAAGTGGTGGGGATGCCATAATACATCTAAGAAATTATTCTATCTAACATACTCACCTATGGATATAGGAATAACAATATGTACTAAATGTCATGTCCAAGTCAAGGAACTTACGCCGAAGAGTCCTGAATCAGACAAGATTCGACATTTTTAAACCACGAAACGCTTGATTTCCATTTCCGTTGTAAGTGCAGCAAACCTGCTATTGAGTATATGGTCGAAAGAAATAATAGAAAAAGAGATTCGGTATAAAAATCTTCATGCAAAAATTATATTGAAATTTGATAATTTACTTAGTGTGGTAAACGAATATGAAACACTAAATCTCGTCACATTTTCTGCATGCTACACATATTTATTAGGAGATATGAATTACTAGAATTTTAAAGATTAAGATTTATTTGCACACTTCTAAAAGTTTGATCAAATTTGAAACAAGGCTCAAAGATTGGGGTTTAATTAGCAACAAATCTTTCATTAATGTATACATAATAAAAAAATTTAGAATATATGCAACTATATATCATTCCAACCACTCCCAACTTGTACTTTTTATAACAATTTCTGTCCCTACGTTAGCTATGTGTCAGTTTATCTTCTTCCCCAACACTTGTTCCTCGTCTCTTCTCTTCATATTTAGGGGTCAATTTATGGATATATAGATTTTGAAATTGTCAAAAAATAAATAAAAAAACATATAAGTCCATCCATAAATGCAACTATACATTAATTTTTATCCACAAGGACCACCAATTATTAACATGCACATATAAAATAAGATAAAAACCGAAGCCGTCGTGTTTTGTCATTTATTTATTGATAGAACAAGTCAAAAGATATGAACTACAATCAACACTATAAATACTAGCACAATTCTTTCCTATCTCAACAACACTAACAACACTTTAGATATCTATATACTATACACAACCTCCATTACAAAAATCAAAGAACAAAAGATGTTGTCGAGTAGCAAGCTTTTCCTCTGTTTCTTAGGTGTTATTTTATTCGTTGCAGTAACGCCGGCCAGTGCTGCAGTTCGTCGCTATAGGTTTGAGGTAAGATATCGCAACAAACCTGCATCTTTTCTTCTATTGTGTTATTATAGCTAATTAGTGATTTTAAATTCGAACTCGTTGCAGTTGAGGAATTCTACCCACACTAGGCATTGCACCACGAAGACGATGCTCACGATAAACGGGCAGTTCCCAGGGCCCACTATCTATGCTAGAAGAGGAGATTTGGTGATAGTCGATGTTATTAATCGTGCTGATCATAACATCACCATCCACTGGTACTTAAATTAATGGGACAGACGGAGTACTTTTCTGACAGTTAGAAGATGTTAATTAATGTACTATGTGACTAATATTTACAATTTTAGGCACGGAGTGAAAATGCCGAGATACCCATGGTCCGACGGTCCCGAGTTTGTGACTCAGTGTCCTATTAGCCCCGGAACAACGTTCAGACAACGGATCGTTCTCTCGGACGAGGAAGGCACGTTATGGTGGCACGCTCACAGCGAATGGTACCGGGTTTCTGTATATGGTGCTCTTGTCATTCTACCTCCGAGGAATGTGGCTTACCCTTTCCCTAAGCCTCATGCTGAAGTTCCCATCTTGTTAGGTAGGTGGAATTTGATTTCTTCTTCTTCCTTTTCTTATATATATATGTGTGTGTATGTATAACTGTGTTATTAATGTTGCAGGAGAGTGGTGGGATGCTGATGTGCAGGAAGTGATGGAGACGTTCCTGGCCAGCGGTGGCGATCCAGAAGTTTCCGACACTTTCCTCATCAACGGCCAGCCTGGAGATTTGTATCCATGCTCAAGAAATGGTGAGTTTTTTTATTAAGAAATGGTGAAAGATTGAAGATTAAAATATACTAATTAAATGGATCCAAAGCTACCTAATCTCAAACAAATGGACTTTTGCTGACTCCTAAACGTGTGTTGCAGATACGTTCAAGTACACGGTGGAGTTCGGAAAGACATATCTAATCAGAATGGTGAACGCAGTGATGAACAACATCATGTTCTTCCGAATCGCCAACCACAACCTCACCGTCGTCGGCACCGACGCCGCCTACACGAAGCGGCTGACGAGCGACTACATCGCCATATCTCCGGGCCAGACCATCGATTTCCTGCTCGTGGCCAACCAGCCGCCCAGCCACTACTACATGGCCTCCAGGGTGTACGCCGCCAACGGAGACTTCGACAACACCACCACCACCGGAATCATCCAGTACGCCGGAAACTACACTCCTCCGGCAACACTAGCCGTCCCGACATTCCCCCCCTTCAACAGCACCGCCGCGTCCGCCAACTTCACCAACAGCCTTAGAAGCCTAGCCAACAAAAAGTACCCGGTGAACGTTCCGACCAACATCTCCGAGACCCTGCTCTTCACTCTGTCGATCAATCTCCGGCCGTGCCCCAACGACTCGTGCTCGGGGCCCTTCGCCGAGAGGCTGCTTGCGAGCGTGAACAACGTGACGATGCTGCTGCCGAGAACCGACGTTCTGCAAGCTTACTACAGAAGGATCAATGGAGTTTACACCAGTGACTTCCCCGACACTCCCGGCTTCGTCTTCAACTACACGCAAGACATTATACCCAGAGACCTCTCGAGGCCTAAAGACGGCACTGCTGTTAACGTTCTGGAGTTCAACGCCGGCGTCGAGCTTGTTTTTCAGGGAACCAACCTCGCTGGAGGAATCGATCATCCCATGCATTTGCACGGCTACAGCTTCTACGTCATCGGGTCGGGTATCGGAAACTTCAACCGGACCAGAGATGCTCCCAACTATAATCTTGTCGACCCTCCGTTGATGGAGACGATCGCCGTTCCAAGAAATGGATGGACCGCTATACGATTCGTCGCTAACAATCCAGGTATATTTACTCGTTAACATGAGACCGACACGTAGATGGTTAGGGTTCAAGATTTAGAATATATTATAAGAAAAATATATATATATTGAATATTAAACCCTTAATAATAACAAACATCACATTCATATTGATGCAATACGATATGTCACACAATTAAACAATAGAAGATTCGAATTGATTTTTACAAACCTAGTAAAAAACTAATCAAAAATTTATAGTAAAACTATTTTCTTTACGTATATAAATTAATTTTCGACTATATTATAATTTGGCATGAGCTGATAAATTAACAATACAGGAGTATGGTTTATGCATTGCCATTTCGAGCGTCATGTGAGCTGGGGAATGGGAATGGTGTTCATCGTTAGAGACGGGAAGGGCGCCAACGAGACCATGTTGCCACCTCCACCGGACATGCCGCGCTGCTAATTAATATGTCTTTTTAAAAGAAAATTCGAAATTAACGGCTCGTTTTTTATTTTGGGACGACCTGAAAACACAGGATCAAAGGAAACTAGTAAATAATATCCGGTTCAGTCAACAGTAGAAGTTGATGTGTATCTGTTTGTTGGAGAAGTTTTATTTATTTTTTATTGGGGTTTTTTCCTTCTTTCCTTTTTTTTTAACGCGTCTTGTAGTTTGAATTTTGTGCTGTGTAATCATGAAATAAAAGTCTTGATTTAATATAATTTTTTTTCTTACTTTATAGTTAGAGCTTTGCTTTTTCTTGTCGTAGTTGTTAGCTTTGAGTAATAAAGTGGCATCCAAATTGCAGAATAGGTTACTCTTATAATATGAATTTAAGATATAGACATCAAGATAGATATTAAATATTCCTAGGACTATTGTCTTTTAGGTATTATTATTATTATTATTACAACAACTTGTAAGTGGGCCATAACATTTTGTAAACTCACATGCATGAATGATTCAATGAACAACTATGCATAAATTTTAATGTTGGTACGACTGTACTTATAGGATTGTGTGCCTTCATTGATCAATTAAAGCTATTTATTTTAAAGCTAAATACGATAATAGAGGGCGTAACAGATATTATATATACTCCCTCTTTAATAAATGTCCAATTTTACTAAATCACACATATCAATAAAATAAAATTTTTACTTATATATCCTTTATTGAATAGCATAATAAATACATTCATACAAATAATATCAAATTCCAAAAAGTATTAAATAAGGGCAAAATTGAAAAATTGTCATAAATATACTCTAAAATTTTGAAATAGAATACTTATTTAGAAACAAGAAAAAAAATGAAATAGGACACTTAAAAAAATGGTAGGGAGTATACACTTATAATTAATGGTGGACATTAATTAATCCAACTTATAACTCCATTAAATCTATAATTAAAATTCAATTTATAGGATGTGGTTGAGTGCTAAAAGAGAAAAATAGAATATAAATTTTCGAATATTTGTTGTGTAGAAATATAATGGCGAGTAAAATTTGGTAAAAAATTGAAAATCGCTTCAAGATTATTTCGGTTTGGTTTAAATTTTACATTTTTTAATTTAATTTTTTTCGATTTTCTTTATTTTTTCTGTTTGGTTACCGGACCGAACCATGCTCACCCCCAAATATAAGTTAAATCACATGCTAAAAGCCTAAAATTAGTAGCATTATGTGCTCAGTGGTATCTGTATATTCTTTTGATGAAAGCATCTTACACTAATTATAGTTGATCAATAGCAATTAAACTATGTAGCTATTATCTAGCTACTTTAATTTATTTAATTCTTACTAGGTTTTATCTTTCACATAGAATTATACATATTCGATCGATATTATTCCACTAATAACAATTCATATTTATTTTAGGAATTCATGTCATGTTATCTTTTGAGTTAATAAAAATTAACACATAAAATTTCATTTATTTTCTCGTAATACACATTTTTCCGAATGTTAATTAATTTTCGTAGTTATTTGTGAAATAAAATGGAGTAATACAAAATAATATATTGTTAATGGCGGATGGCCAAACATTTGGAGATAAAGGATTTCGAATATTCGTCATATTTGAACTTCAACTACGTACACGCATTAGTTATAATATATCATAATAATATTATTTATTATAATTATTATTAACATATTTTTTAGATAAGAACATCTTCTTGGCAGATACATTTGTCCTGATATATGATGTCTTTTCTGCCAACTTTATCGACAGTATTTTCTTCTAGAGTAAATTAAAGGAACTTAAACAAAATTCCTTACATATATGTATAAATCACTCCCTCCTTCTCGCTAATTGTGACTACGTTTTCTTATTGGGTTGTCCTATTAAAAATGGACACTTTCTTAGAAAAGGAAATAATTTTACCTTTACAATACATCACTCCTATTTTTTTAAAATACAATACTCTACTTTGTTAAATTCCGTGTCGGATCCATTGTGGCCGCATTTAACAAGAGGGAGGTAGCAGTGGAATTATTAGAATAGGGGTATAATATTATAGAAAAACACTTTAATTATATTTTTAAAACTTGTAATTTTTTTAAACATAATAAATATTAAACAAAATGATAAATTTAGTTATAAAATATGAATTTAACTTATTAATAAAATTATTCTCTCGTACTTGTCTTAATATCGATATAATAAGCCTTAAATTTGAGTCATCTGTCACACAAATTTATAATTTAAATTCAATGTAATTTAAATTTAAATAAAAGTAAAAATTATTCAGTTAGAAGTGAAAATAAAATTTTGTTTTGACTTTAGATCAACGGTCAATTTTAGCCGTCCCTACATGTCAAAATCAGGATAAGATGGAAACAGCTAGGTATCTTTCCATTTAAAAATTGTACTTTTTCAATCTTAATTTTTCCATAAATACATATTATGCTCAAAACTGAGTTGGAAATTCCACGTCACTACACTATATAAATCCTTCTCTCTCTAAACATCACTATTGTAGAAACGAAGAATCGCAGGGGAAGCGAAGACAATCGAAAAATGTGTAAAATGAAATAAAAAATTATAAAAAAATAATGAAACTATACACTAAATATTAAACTCGTAAAAACATAATAATTTCCTTTAATTAATATGAAGAACTTATAATCTTTTTACATATATTGCCAACCACATATGTGGCAGTATAATTTTATTGTAGTAATATTTTATTTTGTGGCAAGAATTAGGTAGTGGATAATTAAATAAGTTATAAATAAAGAAAGGGGACAAAAGTGTTATCTTATTTTGGCTGCTGAGAGAAAATTCTGTAATTCTTTGTATCAATCAATACCCACAGTTTTATAATGTTACCATCTCTGTCGCATGTAAAACTTGGTAGTTTTATTTTCCACGATAATTTGTCAATGAGAAAGATGTAAATTATTAAATATTGTAATTAACAAGTTTGAATAGTACTATACCGTTTCAAATGCTTTTTTTAGTTGACATTATTTTCGATGTCAACCAATTTTTACTTTGATTTGGGAGGAGAGAATGTGATGTTTTAACCACTAAATCTAATGATTCAAATGGGCAATATAAAAGATAATTAAACTAAGATTTTCATAATATTTTTGGATGTGGTCAAAAACTAATAATAATAAGGTTTCTAGAACACAGTCCATCCACAAGGAAATGTACATTAATAAGAGTAAAAATTGCATTAGATCGTTATTATTGATATTTAACTAGAGAAACAATAATAAGAGGTGGTGACGGGTGTTGGTCCCGAAACGAGTTTAACTGAGTGTAGGGGGGGGATACACCAGTCAGTTTTTGTCAGTTTAAAACTTTTGTGCTCCTGAACTGAAGGGAGGTGCTTCAGTGAGAGAGATGTACTTTCAGTTAGGAATCCTTCAGTCTACACTTAGTGTTTGACTGATGGACTAATAACTTAAGTGTGCGGAATGTGGTGGTTTAAATCTTTACTCGTTTACTTCAGAAAACTTAATGCAAGATTTCTCTTTACACTTAATCAGTATTCAAGTTATGAAATATAATGAAAGAACAATACTGAAGGTAAGAGAGAGAGAGACAGAAGTTTGGTTTGCGTGGTTCGGAGATAAAAGCTCCTACGTCCACGAGTTCTCGATGTTAGTCGAGGGTTTCCAACTTAATGGATATGATCTTACAGTGATTTACAGATGACTTTAAGAAAGTCTAATCACTCTTCGGTTACAAGTATTGATCGCTTAAGAACACTAAAGAAATGAATTCTGAAGGCTTAGAGTGTTCTATCTGAAGATTTGAAAGCTTCGAGCGTAGAAATAGCGATAGAGAGTTTGGAAGCAGCGTAACCGGTTTCTTGAAGTGTAGAAGCAGCGGGGTATTTATAGTGTTCTCTCAAGGATATAGCCGTTGGGAGATGAAGCTTTAATTTGAAATCTTCCCGTTGAGTCTTCGTCCTTTTTGCCATTTTTGGTGTCTGCAACAAGATTGTGTTCACCAACTGAGATCTTTGCCATAAAAGGAAAGTCCTACGATGTAGACTGTGACTTTAGTGGGAACTTCAGAATGTAGGTTTCAGCGCAGACTTCAGTAATAGTACTTCAGTGGCAGGAAGACTTTGACTTCTAACTTCAATCTTCAATACTTCAGTGGAGACTTCAGTAGAGAGGTCCTTCAGTATTGGAATCCTTGAATCTTCAGTGTAAGCATCCTTCAGTGTACCTGAAAGACAGAACTCCCTAACAAATGAGTTCTTAAGAAACACTAATATTTCAGTACTGGTCTTATAACACATTTCAGGGGAGGGATTGGAATCTGAATCAAAACACTTATAAATATTTCCCAACAATTTTCCCCTTTTTGATGATGCTAATACCTAACCTGAAAACATCTATCTAAGTTAAGAAATTCCCCCTAAACTGGAGAACACTTAAACTATAAGAAAAGATGGGTTAGTTAATCAGATAGGTAAAAACAAACCAAAAAAAATAAGTAATCAGAGCCTGGACAACTAGATGGTTGTCTTCAGGTTGAGATCAAGAGAGACAAAATGTTGTAATTCATTCAAGAGATTTTCAGTACAGAGATGTTTCAAAACAGAATGAAAATACAACAGAGGAATTTAAGGAACATCTTTCTTCTTTTCTTCTCTTGCTTTCTGAACCATTTCTAGCTGAGCTTCAGGAGATACAGCGTTGAACATCAGATATGTGTCATCCCTTAGCTTTCTGAATGGTCCCTTCAGATTCAGATCTTGCTAGCCAAGTACTTGGGCAGCAATGAGTGCTTCAGATTCAATTAGCTCTTTGTCCATATGTATGCTCCCTGGAAGATTAGGTCGATCAAATTGTTTCCTATCAGGGGCAGAGATTGTGATTCCAGACTTGGTGGCATCTTCTTTGATCATCTTGGTAAACTCTGAATCTGGGTAATCATTTACAAAATTCTGAAATAAGATGTCTCGATCAGTTTCTTCACAAACACCATATATCATCCAGTGATCGAGCATCTTCACAAAGTCGTCCTTCAGATCTTCCCATTCATCACTCAGATTGGGTCTAACCCAAGAGTCAGCATGAAGGCGCGTGGGAGGATCAGTCTGAGTAGTTCTCTTCTCTTTTCCTTGCAGTCTCAGATGATATAGTCTTGATGCACGTTGAGTGTCAGTGGCTCTCAGTTCAACCTGACGGGCATCGAAGAGAGTTTTCAATTCCTGCAATTGTTCTCTGGCTTCTGGAGGTATTGTGACTTGAATCAGAATTCTTTCATTTTCTTCTTCTCCAGAACCAGGGGTCATTTCTCCTTCATAGATTTCATCTTCATCTACTTCAGATTGGGTTGGAGATGGCTGTGCATCTTTCCCTTTAGGCAAGACAGCCTCTTCATTTGCTTCAGCAGTCTGAATATCATTAAAGGAAGGAGTAGAAATGAGAGTTTTGTTGAGAGATAGAGATAAGGACTCAGTGGTATTGAGATATATACTCACATCATCATCCTTGTTACCTGAAGACTTAGGTGGAATAGATTTTGTCTTGGACTGGGAGGGAGCTGGATCAGAAGTAGCAGTAGCACCAGAGGCTAGCTCTTCAGTAGTAGCAGCAGAAACTGAAGGCACGGCACCTGAAGGTCCGTCCTCGTCGTTGTCATCATCATCATTGTCATCACCTTCAGCATCAGTGAGATCAATGTCTGGAGTGGGCAGCACCTCATCTTCATCATCGTCCTCATCTTCATCATCATCCTCTGCAGTTGCAGCTTTGGGCACTTCAGTTGTAGGCACTTCAGTGACCTTTTGAATGTCAGCTTCAGGTGCGATGTTTTCAGGCACCACATCTTCCCCCTTATTGGCAGCATCAACAACATTTAGTAAGGCAGAATCTGCATGCCATGGAAGAATTTGGGCAGGAGGGAAGTGAAGATCAATTTTATTGAAGTCTGCAATTGAGCTGCAGAGTTCTTCAATTAGCAGAAGACGGCGGCGGCAGTCAGCAATGATGAGGTCCACCTTGGTTTGATATGTAGGACAGAGAGAGGGAAAGTCAGAAGTAGAAGACTCAGCCCTTGACTTGGCAGCAGAGGTAAGAAGGCGTGCAGCATCAGCAGATTGTTGAGCCTGAAGAGCCTTAGCAAGAGCAGAATCTGCAGAGGATGCAGTGCTGAACCACATCCAGTAAAATCTTGAATTCAGGGCGTATCAAGCCCTTGTTGTTGTTGGCGGTGGAGAATTGGCGAGGGGGATCTTCCACCTGAATCTGCTCAAAGAAAGCCTGAATAGCTTCCTTGTCCTTCAGGAACTGAACGGGCTTTATGTGACCCACGTTCCCCAGTTTAAAAACTGACTGCAGCAGTGCAGTCACGTTGAGATCCAACTTCTGGACCTCAGTAGCGCCAGTGATTGGCTCCCTGGTGGAGATGTCCAGAGAAGACTTCAGGTCTGAGCCCTCATAGCCCAGATTTAGATAGAAGTGAACCACCTGTTCAGGGTAGGTGTTCTTTGGGCGAAGGGTGGCCAGGCGCTCCAGACCAGTTGCCTTGATGATTTCAAACATGGTCTTGGCCTTATCTACTTCAGTTTCTGAGAAAACAGCAGTGGGCTCGGTGTAGAGGCGAGCATGTATTTGAGAAAGCTTCATTGCTGGTCCAAGAATGACTTTCTTACCCATAGTGTTGATTTACTGTAAAAAGAAAAATACAGATTATTATTCCAGTATCAACGAGAGAAACACAGGTAAAGATATGCCAAGAATGAAATAATCATACATTAACGATTGAAGATGGTCAAGGAAAAGAGATTTGTAAGAGTATCAACACAATCGAACTTAGAGCAGCAAAGCACAGAGAGTAAGAGTCGAGAAAAATTTTGCGTAAGGCTTTGAGAATAAGAGATTTGTAAAATCTCGAGAGATTGAAGAAGAGGATCTTTATAGAAGGTGATATTAGAAATGAACGGCTAGATCTTCTTCCGTGTTTTTAGAGATCAATGGTTAGGGTTAAAACACGTTTATAAGGAGGTTGACTGGGCGGGAAAAGTATGGCGCGTGAGTTATATGCGCGGGACGTTTGAGTTCCCGAGGTCAAATAATGATGATAAAAACACTGTAGATATCAGAAGAAATTAAATGCGAGATAGCGTATCTGATACGTTGAATCGTTCGAGGTACGATGTGCCTTTAATTACACTTATAACATTCAATTCAGATTGAGAACAAAACACTTAGAGCAATAAATATGAGAATAATTCAAGTGTTGAGCATCAGTTGCTGATACTAGCTACTGAGTTGCTTCCTTTCAGTTTTGGCTTGTGCTTTCAGAATGTTCTTCAGATTCTGGTTCCTTTTCTGAGATTCTTCAGAGTGTAGACTTCAGATGAATTTTGGTATAGCTCAATGCTTGTTCTGAAATCCTTCAGTTGAGATCTCTTTTTGGATTTTGCCAACGTGAGACTTCAGATTTTGAAGTCCCTTCAGTAGACCTGCATGGTTAGTTTAAGCAAGTATTGGGCAATGTGTGATGATTAATTGACTGAGATAACTATGTAGAGTTATTCAGAATATAATCATCACGTTGTTTTAGGTCTTATTATGATCACGACTTCAGTTTACTAAGAAGACTGAGTCAGAGAGTCATAAGACAACAGTAAGATAGGGTTTGAGTTATACCTTCAGGGAACACACTTAGGAGAGGTCTGGATTCAGCAAACCAAGTCTTCCACTTAGCATTTTGAATCTAGCTTCTTCCAGTGGCTTTGTGAGTATGTTTGCTCGTTGAATGTCAGTGTGTATCTTTTCAATGGTGACATCTTTCTTTTCAACATGATCTCTGATGAAGTGATGTCTGATGTCCACGTGCTTGCACCTTGTGTGTAGAACTGGGTTCTGAGTGATGGCAATGGCACTTGAACTGTCGCAATAGATTGCAACCTGAGTAGTAGGCACTTCATAGTCTCTAAGCTGTTGCTTGAGCCAGAGAATCTGAGAGTAGCAACTTCCTGCAGCCATGTATTCTGCTTCAGTGGTGGAGGTGGCAACTGAAGTCTGCTTCTTGGAGAACCAACTGATGAGCTTGTTTCCTAAGAATTGACATGTTCCTGAAGTGAATTTCCTATCCAACTTGCAACCTGCAAAATCAGCATCAGAATAACCAGTTAGTTCAAGATTATCATCTGAAGGATACCATAAACCAAGATTGGGTGTGCCCTTCAGGTAGCGCAGAATCTTCTTAGCAGCTTCCATGTGTGACTCCTTTGGATTTGCTTGATAGCGTGCACACACTCCAACTGCAAATGTGATGTCTGGCCTGCTGGCTGTGAGATATAGAAGGGATCCAATGATTCCTCTATACTCAGTTTGGTTGACTGACTTTCCTTCAGGATCTGGTTCTATTCTTCCATTTGTGTTCATTGGAATCTTCACTGATTTGCTATCCTGAAGTCCAAACTTGATGAGCAGTTCCTTTGTGTACTTGGCCTGGTTGATGAAGATGCCTTCAGGGGATTGCTTGATCTGGAATCCTAGGAAGAATCCCATCTCCCCCATCATTGACATTTGATATTGAGTCTTCATCAACGTGGCAAACTTGTCACAAAGCATCTTGGACTTCGAACCAAATATAATGTCATCAATATAAATCTGAACGATTAATATGTCTCCATTATACTTGATGGTGAATAGAGTTCTATCCACTGATCCACGCTTGAAACTTGATTCAATAAGAAAAACGGACAAAGTGTCATACCAATCTCTAGGAGCTTGTTTCAGCCCATAAAGAGCCTTGTGTAGTTTATACACTTTGGTGTAGTCAGTTTCAAAGCCTGGTGGTTGCTCCACGTAGACTTCTTCCTTCAGTACGCCTTTCAGGAATGCACTCTTCACGTCCATCTGGTAGACCTTGAATTTCATGTGAGCTGCATAGGCGAGGAAGAGTCTGATAGCTTCCAGTCTGGCTACTGGTGCAAAGGTCTCATCAAAATCAATGCCCTCTTCTTGGCAGTAACCCTTGGCAACCAGTCTAACCTTGTTGCGAACAACTTCTCCTAGCTCGTCCTTATTGTTCTTGAAGACCCATTTCACACCAATAACGCCTTGATGCCTAGGACGATCCACAAGTTCCCAAACTTGGTTCTTGGTGAATTCATTCAGTTCCTCTTGCATCGCGGAGACCCAGTTCACGTCTTGAAGGGCTTCCTGAGCGTCCTTGGGTTCAATGTTGGAGAGATAGCAGCTGTGTAGGAAGTTTTCATCTGAGAATAGAGCAACATCAGCTTTAATCAAGAGTTGTTCTTCAGTGTTGGAGTCAGTGGGAGGCTCAATAGTAGTTAATGGCTGGACCATTTCTGCTTGAATCTGATTTCTGGTCTGAACGCCTCTTTGTAGACTTCCAATCACTGAGTCTGTGGGGTGATCTTCAATCCATCTTCTTCTTCTCTTCATATCCTCTTCAGTAATTATCATTAAGTCCATTCTCTGACTAGGAGGTGGTGTGGTTACTGAAGGGCTTCTTTCAAATGGATTGAAATCTTCTTCAGTCTGAGGGACTATGCTTGTTCCCCCTTGATTGTTGGCTCTTACATATTCAGTTTGTTGAATATCCTGCAAAATAGCTTTATCTGAACTGGCCAAAATATTGTTAGTAGTAACAGTTATAGGAATATTGACTAGGTTAGGACTGTTACTCCCTGAAGTTGGTGATGGAATCTCAGTGGTGAGATTTTCAGTAGGTATCTGTACTTCAGGTAGAATATGAACATCAACTAGTTCTTCAGATTGAATGTCTTCTTCTCTGAGTGGAATCTCAGTGGTGAGATTTTCAGTTTGTGTAGGAGAAGAGTTGTCAAGATCAAGTGTTTGAGTCCTATCGTCAGATTCTGAAGTCTTGACTTCAGTACACTCGCTTGTTTGATCCAATCTGACATTTATTTCTTCAGTAGGAGTGTTCTCTTCTTCATCATCTTCTAAGTTCCAGATGAGAATCTCCTTTGCACTCTGAACTGAAGGTTGTAAGTTCAGATTTTGAAGTCTTTGAGTGATGATTTCAGTTTCCTTTGACCTGTACTCAAAAATAGATTCATCAAAAATAACATGTGGTGTTATTTCCACTATAAGGCTTCTCTTGTTAAAGACTCTATAGGCAGCACTCTCCTCTGAGTATCCAAGGAAGAATCCTGGATCAGCTTTGCCATCAAATGTCTTTAACTGAGTTTTGCCATTATTATGAATATAACACATACAACCAAATGCACGAAAGTATTTAAGAGTAGGCTTCCTGTCATTCCATAGTTCATATGGAGTCTTTCCTTGGCGTGTGGTCAGTAAGGATCTGTTCTGAGTGTAGCAAGCAGTATTGATAGCTTCAGCCCAGAACTTCTTCGGTATTCATGAACTGTTGATCATAGTTCTTGCTGCTTCCTTCAGTGACCTATTCCTTTGTTCTGCTACGCCATTTTGTTGTGGAGTCCTTGCTGCTGAAGTCTGATGTTCAATCCCCAAGTTTGCACAAAATTCTGAAATCTTTGCATTGAGGAATTCAGTTCCTCTATCAGTGCGTATGGTGATGACATTTGTTGACTTCTGATTCTTCAGTTTGGTGAGCAAGGCTGGGATTCTCTCCATGGTCTCATTCTTGTGGTGGAGAAACACTGTCCATGTATAACGAGAAAAATCATCAGTAATAACAAGGCAATATTTTCTACCATTGGCACTCAGTGGAGTCACTGGTCCAAATAAATCCATATGGAGGAGTTGAAGAATCTTCTCAGTGGATGGAGCCTCCTTTGTCTTGAATGAGACTTTGATTTGCTTCCCACTTTGGCAAGCTCCGCATACATGATCTTTGTCAAAGATCAGGTTGAGCAATCCACGCACTAGACTGTGTCTTGAAAGCCTATTGATGACTTTGAAGTTCAGGTGACTTAGTCTATTGTGTCATAGCCAGCTTTGTTCTGAAGTGCTCTTTGAGACCAGACATGTTTCAGGGGAGGAGGCTTTCCAATCTGCAGCATAAATATTTTCCACCCTGAAGCCTTTCATAACGGTGGTCTCATCAGTGAGCTTATTGATCCTGCACTCATCAGAACTAAAAACAACATTAAAACCTTTATCACACAACTGACTTACTGAAAGTAAGTTGTGCTTCAGGCCAGCAACATAGGAAACATCAGTAATTGAAATATTCCCTATATTGAGAGTACCATACCCTTTAGTGAAACCCTTAGAGTTATCACCAAAGGTTACCTGAGGACCATCTTTCTCAGTGTAGTTGGAGAGGGCTTCTTTCTGAAACGTCATGTGCCTTGAGCATCCACTGTCTATAATCCAGCTGGATTGCTCCTTTTGTGCACCTCTCCTTGGTCCTGAGTCCTGCAATTACTGAGTCTTAGGATCCAGCTTGGCACTAGATCCAGCTTCAGTATGCATGATATGCTTCGGCACCCAGTGTTGCCTTATGATGCGTGTGTGGGATGCAACATGTGATTTTGGCTTCTGAAAGTCGATGTTGACTTCTTTCTTTTGAACATATCTCTTGCTTACTTCAAGCTTAGTTTTAGCTTTAAAGTTGGTTCGAGTATGTTGGCGTTTTGTCCAACGGTTTTCAGTTTGTACTGAACGCCTTGGTCCATAGTAATGAACGGAGGGAACATAGTAGTTATGTGATTGTCTGGAAGTGTCAGAATGATATGAACTAGGGGATGAATTCCTATGTTCATATTTATTGGAATAAGATTCTCATCGTTGAGTTCTATGTCTCCTTGAGTCATAGCTTCTGGAACTAGACTCATTTGATGAACAAGTACAGTGTGAGCACTTTGTTCTTTGGAATCGTGGTTCAGGAGACTGAAAAATTCTTCCACGTTCATGCCTTTTAGTGGCATAGTTTCTCTGAGGTTGCCTTTGAGTATTAGGCTTTTTATGTACCTTAGGCTTGTCAGTTGCCTTAGGTCTTTCAGTAGTTCTTGCTTTTGGTTTTTCAGTAACCTTTGGCTTATCAGTTGCCTTAGGTTTTCTGAAAACCTTCTCTTCAGAGTCAACTTGCTTCCTGAAAACCTGCTTTGGTTTTTCAGTAGCAGATTGATTTCTTTCAGTGGCAACATGTTTCTTTGCCATATGTTGTTTTTCAGTGACTGGCTTCTTCCCTTGGGACTTAGAAGCAGTCTCAGTGATGATCATATCACTATCTTTTCGATCAGGTCCTTTGACAAAGGATATGATGGTTAGAGGCTTTTCTGGTGCCTTCAGGAAAGGCACAGTTGACTTATCTTGGTTAAAACCAAGCCCTTTTCGTTGAGATTGTTGAGATGAACTCAACAAATGATTAGTATAGCCTGATTTTGTCCAAGTCTCAACCTTTCCTTTGTAATACTCTATCCTTTCAGATTGAAGGTTGATACGTTCAGTCATCTCATTTATTTGAGATCTTTGAAAAACAATCTCATCATTCTTTGTTGCAAGTTCAGAGTTCAGGTTAGAGATAGAGATCTCTTGTTCCTGATTCTTAAGAGTAGTGTCATTGAGTTCCTTGAAAACTCTTTCAACGAGTTCATCCTTTCAAATGTCATTTGGTATGTTCTGAAGTGAATTTTCAGTACTTTGAGCCAACTTGGAAGTTAGCTCTTCATTCTCATTTCTGGTAATCAGAAATATGGTTTGGGGATTTTGAAAGTCCTTAGCCAAGATTTCATACTCCTCTTAAGTAATCTTGTCTTCAGGTTCAGTACCTCGTCAGCATTTGTCACTTCAGTTATTGAGTGAGACTCAGTATGCAATGTCATGATAGATGTGGAATTGAAAGTAGATGAATCAATTTCACCATTTGGCATGACGTGAGCATATATTACCTGAGGTGAAGAGTCAGAATAGTTGCCCATCAAGCAAAATTCTTCAATCACTTCTTCTTCATCCTCAATGGCCATCAATCCCAAATCTTCATCATCTGAAGAGTCTGAGAAGTGTCTTTCATACACAACCATGGCTGGTGAGTTGAGTTGATCGACATCATCCTCAGCCAGCATGGCTTTTCTGTCTGCATTCCTCTGATCTCTCTTTTGCCTGAGTTCTTCCCTTTCCTTCTTACTGAGGTCTGGGCAGTCAGGTTTGAAGTGATCAGGGGACCCACACTCGTAGCAAACTCCTTTGCTATACTGAGGTCTTTCAGACCTTGACTGAGTGGTAGTCGTGTCCTGGTTGGATGCAGGTGTAGAAGTAGAGGTTGTTCCTTCAGTGGAGGGTGGTTTGGGCCATCTTGTTTTGTTGTCTCTATACATTCTTCTGTAACGGCCATTCTTAAGATCTGCACGTTCAAAACGTTTGGCCATTAGTACATACTGTTCCCTGAGTTCAGTTTTTGACATACCTTCAAGGTCCAATCCTTCAGATTTGGACTCTTTTACTGGACTCTTGTCTGCTTTGAAAGTAACAATATCCTGAGTGGGTGTGGGAGTAACTTCTTTGGATGAATTTGTGATTTCCAGTATCCTTTGCCTTGTCTCATGGCTTTTAAGAATACTGAAGATAGCTGTGGTTGAGAGTGAGTTGAAGTCTGAACGCCCGTTGATCTGGATCTGGTATGGCAACCATTCTTCACGTCGAAGGCACCATATGATCTTTAGGTTGATCTCACGATGTGTGTACTTGTTGGGGTTTAGAGCCTTTACTGAAGTGAGAATTTGCATAATCCTCAGTTCAAGCTCACTTATTGATTCTCCTGGTATCTGCAAGAAAGAATCAAACTTTTGGCATTCAAGGGTTAATTTGTTTTCCTTGATCTCCTCTGAACCTGCACACATTTGCTCTAATGTGTTCCACTTCTCCTGAGCAGTTTCACAGTGTTGTATGTGAACAAGCATGAGACGCTCTAGAGTTCCTGAAATGATATGCTTAGCATAATCATCCAGTCCATCAATCTTCTTTTCGTCACTGCTGTACTCGTGCATGGGCTTTTTCACAGCCCCTTCAGTAGCTCCTTCAGCAGTGGTCTGAGGGTACTTTACAAGGATCACAATTGGTCCAGTTTTTATCACTTCCCACATCATGACGTGATGTGCCTTCAGGAATGATGAAACCCTGTACTTCCAGTACTCATAGTCTTCGATTGAGAACATGGGTAATCTGGTTGAGGTTTCCATAGTAGATGTTAGAAGAAATGCAGATGAGTTTTCTGAAAGATCAGTTTTAAAATCTTGGGTCTTAGAAACAGTGGTAATTAAAACACACTGCTCTGATACCACTTGTTGGTCCCGAAACGAGTTTAACTGAGTGTATGGGGGGGGGGGGGGATACACCAGTCAGTTTTTGTCAGTTTAAAACTTTTGTGCTCCTGAACTAAAGGGAGGTGCTTCAGTGAGAGAGATGTACTTTCAGTTAGGAATCCTTCAGTCTACACTTAGTGTTTGACTGATGGACTAATAACTTAAGTGTGCGGAATGTGGTGGTTTAAATCTTTACTCGTTTACTTCAGAAAACTTAATGCAAGATTTCTCTTTACACTTAATCAGTATTCAAGTTATGAAATATAATGAAAGAACAGTACTGAAGGTAAGAGAGAGAGAGACAGAGGTTTGGTTTGCGTGGTTCGGAGATAAAAGTTCCTACGTCCACGAGTTCTCGATGTTAGTCGAGGGTTTCCAACTTAATGAATATGATCTTACAGTGATTTACAGATGACTTTAAGAAAGTCTAATCACTCTTCGGTTACAAGTATTGATCGCTTAAGAACACTAAAGAAATGAATTCTGAAGGCTTAGAGTGTTCTATCTGAAGATTTGAAAGCTTCGAGCGTAGAAATAGCGATAGAGAGTTTGGAAGCAGCGTAACCGGTTTCTTGAAGTGTAGAAGCAGCGGGGTATTTATAGTGTTCTCTCAAGGATATAGCCGTTGGGAGATGAAGCTTTAATTTAAAATCTTCCCGTTGAGTCTTCGTCCTTTTTGCCATTTTTGATGTTTGCAACAAGATTGTATTCACCAACTGAGATCTTTGCCATAAAAGGAAAGTCCTACGATGTAGACTGTGACTTCAGTGGGAACTTCAGAATGTAGGTTTCAGCGCAGACTTCAGTAATAGTACTTCAGTGGCAGGAAGACTTTGACTTCTAACTTCAATCTTCAATACTTCAGTGGAGACTTCAGTAGAGAGGTCCTTCAGTATTGGAATCCTTGAATCTTCAGTGTAAGCATCCTTCAGTGTACCTGAAAGACAGAACTCCCTAACAAATGAGTTCTTAAGAAACACTAAGATTTCAGTACTGGTCTTATAACACCTTTCAGAGGAGGGATTGGAATCTGAATCAAAACACTTATAAATATTTCCCAACAACGGGCAAAAAAAAATTGTCACTAAAAGTTATTAGTGATGAAATTTGAACTTATAACTATAAATTTTACTATTACTAAAACTATTTTTTTACAATTAGTGAGGGTATACCTCCTTTGTTAATGCTTCTTGTAGTGATCATATATAATCTCTTTTCTTAATTGTATTTTTATAAATCAATAAAAATTAGATAAAACACATTTGAAACTCATCAAATTTAGCATATTTTAGATACTATTTTAAATTATAATAGACAAGTGTCTCCGGTCAGATCATGTTTAAAGAGATATTATTCCATCTTATCTCATTATTTTTGAATTAATTTGATTAAAACACACTCACAATTTCGATCAAAAAATAGTAAGAGATTTAATTTGTTGAACCTAAATATTGATGGTTCATACTAATTGGATTGCATCAACTTAAGCCCAATTAACAATGGTAAATCAGATATTCACATGCAACAAAGAAACATATTTAATTCTGAACCAATAATCTTTTTTTACCCTTAATTAAAATAAAGTATTACTTCATGAATGTCAAACGTATGGAAGTTTCATCCAACCACTACCAATTCCTTGTAATATTCTTTACCAATGCGTGTTGAGTTTATGCTTTGTTTATGTCAACTATTTAAACCATATCTTCATGCATGCATTGGTCAATTTCAGCATATCTCAAGTTAACTAATAAAACCCAAAATAGAAGACAACATTTAACTATTTCGCGACGACCAATTCTATTAAGAAAGACGACTTTTCTTCGTGGCGATTCTTAAATTTATAAGAAGTCAATATATTCAAACTGCAATCAACCTCTATAAATAAGGAACAACATATGTTCCAAACTCATCAACATTCAACAAAGCAAGAACAATTTAGTCACAATCATAATTATTATAACGACAAAATGTTTTCGGTTAAGAAGCTTTTAATCTTGTGCTTCTTAGGTATTTTTCTCCTCGGAAGTGTGACGTCGGCCCGTGCTGCAGTTCGTCGCTATAGGTTCGAAGTAAGTATTAGTGTCGGATTTATTTGTCCCGTCGATATCTCTTAATTAACTTTGCTATAAAAACCTAATTAAATTTCAATTCAAACTTGTTGCAGCTGAGGAACTCTTCTTACACTAGGCTATGCAACACGAAGACCATGCTAACGATAAACGGGCAGTTTCCGGGACCAACGATATACGCTAGAAGGGGAGATTTGGTGATAGTCGATGTCATTAATCGTGCTGATCATAACATAACCATTCATTGGTAAATATATTTACAATCGAAACACGTACTATAATCACTCATTCGTCTCATTATTTCTGGCCTGTTTTGATCAAAATTGCCCGTAATTTTGATCAAAACTTGTAGTTTTTAAAGTAACATGGCATGACCTATAAAACTATGGTAATTATAGGCACGGAGTGAAAATGCCGAGATATCCATGGTCAGATGGACCCGAGTACGTGACACAATGCCCTATTAGTCCCGGTACGAGATTTAGCCAGCGGATTGTCCTCTCGGACGAGGAAGGCACGTTGTGGTGGCACGCCCATAGTGAATGGTCACGAGCATCGGTGTACGGTGCTCTCGTCATTCTACCTCCCAAGAAAGAGGCTTACCCTTTCCCTAAGCCTCATGCCGAAGTTCCTATCTTACTAGGTATGACTGCACATCACTTTGAAAATGAGTACTACTTAAATTAATATCCTAAACTATTTGTAATGAAACTTATTGTTGTAGGTGAGTGGTGGAATGCTGATGTGCAAGAAGTAATGGAGCAATTTCTAGCCAGTGGAGGTGATCCAGAAGTTTCTGATGCTTTCCTCATCAATGGCCAACCTGGTGATACGTATCCATGCTCAAGAAATGGTACTTTTGTTAATTTACTTTCTCATACTTTCTTAAAATCACAAATTACTCAAAAAAATAAAATATGTAAAAATAGAAAAGTTCTAATTTTTTGGTCATTTTAAAATTTCTGGCTCCGCCTCTGATTTTGGGTTCGTTGGCGCAGATACATACAAGTTAAGTGTGGAGTTCGGAAAGACATACCTAATCAGAATGGTGAACGCAGTGATGAACAACATCATGTTCTTCAAAATCGCCGACCATAACCTCACCGTCGTCGGCACCGACGCCGCCTACACGAAGCCGTTCACGACGGACTACATCGCGATTTCACCCGGCCAGACCATCGACTTCCTCCTCGAGGCGAACCAGCCTTCGAGCCACTACTACATGGCCTCGAGGGTGTACGCCGGAAACGGAGACTTCGACGACACCACCACCACCGGAATCATCCAATACGCCGGAAACTACACTCCTCCGGCAACACTAACCGTCCCGACCTTCCCCCCCTTCAACAGCACCGCCGCGTCCGCAAACTTCACCAACAGCCTGAGGAGCCTAGCCAACAAAAGGTACCCGGTGAACGTACCGACCAATATCTCCGAGACCCTGCTCTTCACTCTGTCGATCAATCTCCGGCCGTGCCCGAACGAGTCCTGCACGGGGCCGTCGGCGGAGAGGCTGCTGGCGAGCGTGAATAACGTGACGATGGTGCTGCCGAGAACCGACTTTCTTCAAGCTTACTACCGAAGGATCAACGGCGTTTACACCGATGACTTCCCCGACACACCGGGGTTCACCTTCAACTACACCATGAACAATATACCCAGAGACCTCTCGAGGCCTAAAGACGGCACTGCTGTTAATGTTCTGGAGTTCAACGCCGGCGTGGAGCTTGTTTTTCAGGGAACCAACCTCGCCGGAGGAATCGATCATCCCATGCATTTGCACGGCTACAGCTTCTACGTCGTCGGGTCGGGTATCGGAAACTTCAACCGGACTAGAGATGCTCCGAGCTATAATCTTGCGGACCCTCCATTGATGGAGACGATTGCCGTTCCCAAAAATGGATGGACTGCTATCAGATTCGTCGCTAACAATCCAGGTATTTTATTCATCCCTTTTGGGGTTTTCGTTTATTTTTTGCCCTTCCAAATTTAGGGAGTAAGAAAAGAAAATGTACAAATTTTTAAAACCTACTACTATTATATTAATAAGTTAATTAATTAACTAATGTTGTGGTGTACACAGGAGTGTGGTTCATGCATTGCCATTTCGAACGCCACGTGAGTTGGGGAATGGGAATGGTGTTCATCGTGAAGGACGGAGAAGGTGCCGATGAGAAGATGCTACCGCCGCCCCCGGATTTGCCGCGCTGCTGATCATAACTTTAATTTTTCAACTTGGAAAGGGCCATCCAGTTGAATGCAAAGTTAATTGATTCATTCATGTAATTCATTTGTTATAAAAGTTTCTTTTATTCTTTTGATATTTTAATTGATACAAAGTTAATTAATTCTTTCATGTAGTAATTCGTTTGTTATAAAAGTTTCTTTTATTCTTTTGATATATATATCTTGAATAATCTAATGCGTTTGGTGTTTTGGGATATATATGTCAAAGATTGAATATTTTTGGAATGTAGTGGATATAACAAGAGTTAAAACTAAGATAGTAAAAATTATTATTACTACCTTAATTTTAGATTAATTATTAAATACTTTTACAATTTCACCTTTAGTATAAACACAACGAAATATTAATGAAATTGAGAACTGTAAGTAGAATCGATATTCAAACTGTTAATAAAACTGAAAATCAATTTCAATATCGGAATCATAAAATTCAGTTTTTGATTTTAAAAGAATCGACGATATTGATTCGATTTTAATTGGAACCGATAATTCAAAATCGTTTGCTAAATTGTACTTATTTAAATTAGTTAATTCGATGTTTCCTACGATTTGTTATTTATTTATATGAGTGCCGACTTTTAATATGAATGGGAATTTGATGTAAATTCATATAATGTCTCTTTCAAATAATATAGTATTAGTGTAGAACAAATATATATTCAATTGTTCGAGATCCGATTCTGTCCAATCAGTATCCTATAATTTAGTATTGTTGGATACTATCAACTACTCCAATAAAAAAGAGAGAAAATTTTAAACAAGACTTTTTAATTAATTAATTAATCATACTCTTTTGATAAAGTGTTTATCTGATATAAAAATATAATTTTTTTAACATTTTTTTCATCATCTATCAAAATTCTTATAATTATACAAACTTCAACTCATTCATAAATGTTTCATAAAATCAAATCAAAATCAAGCGACCGATATATTTTTGATTGGAAAAAGATAAATTTATTAATAATTTATCAATAGTACCATGAAGCACGAAATAGATATAGAAAGAAAAAGAAAGGATAAAAGAAAATCCGCACTCAAAAGCCGATGAGACTTGTAGCAAAGAACCAACTTCTAAATTTTGTGACAGAGGTTAAAAAGTTATAAGCCAATTTCAAGCCCCAAAACTTTGATTTTATCAATTTTTCCCTGTTTTATGTGCGTTGATTGAATTTATACTCGTCACTTCCATTTCAGATGCTCTATGTCGTGCAAATCCAGACTCCAATAAGAAATCTCTTGTCGGATTTGTTTATAATATTTATGAAAGCATCCTTCGCATTTGACTGTTGTGCCGACTGCATTTCAAATCATTGAAATAAATCATACCAAATTTCAGCAGTTTTATAATAAATGAAGAACAATTGGTTGATCTTTCTGATTGCGCATAGTGTCACCATATATACTTGAATATGAATTTATTATTGATAACTAATAAAAACGAAAGCACTATTGAAAATGCTCTTTAACGTTAATGCGACAATGAGAAAATCCCGCGCCGCTGAAGACTTAGAATCATTCTCTTAATATTATTGAATTTTACCATGATTTTCGCGAGAATCATATCAAACGTGTTAAATTGTTGTTTTTCAAAATTATGACCTCTTTCTTCACCTTAATTTTTAATTATAACGTGTTCTGCAACAATTTCATATACGACTATAGCCCACTCTTTTATTTGTTGATTCCTTTTTAAAATAATTCTTACATTTGATATGTAATAGCACATGCTAATATTTTTGCAAATAATTCTTATATTTGACATGTAATAGCGCAATGTGTACGCAATCATGCTAAGATTTTTGCCACCACAAATATAGGCGAACAAATTAAGATAGTACTTTGTAGTCTTGTAGATTGATAATACATATTTTATTTTTATTTTTGAAATCACTTTAGTTTAATATTTATTTAATAAAAATCGAAAAATTATAATTACTTATATGATTACAGAAAAAAATTTGTATAACAAAATTAAGATTTAGATAGTCTGAAAAGATGATATATGCATAAGAAATAAAAAAAAAAAAAAAATTCAAATATAACCACCTACATAATTTTAGCGTAATCATAACGTACAAAATTTCAAATCAATGACTTATATATTGCAATTATAATGAAATTAGATAGAAGAAAAAGTGTAAATCATGTTTTTCTTATTTTATCCTGAGAAGGCAATGCTCCGACACTTGAATTACATTATAAATACTGACCAAATTTCTTCAGATCTCCACAACACAAACACAAGAAACAATAGTTACTTCATAGTTATATAATTACTCAAAAACTACGAGGGAAAATGTTTTTAACTATGAGGGTTTTTGTCCTATGTTTGTTAGGCATAATTATGCTAGGAAGCATCACATCTGTTCATGGTTTAGTTCGTCGCTATATGATACGGAGAGGGATCCCCCACCAAATAAATCACCTCTCCGCAAATCTGTTCGAGATCACAAGAAATCGACGTGGCTAGAGGGATTTGTGTGTTGATTGGTTGAACTTTCCTTAAATTAATTATTTCCATATTGTTATTTTGGTAGTTGCTTGAATTGCGGGATCTTTATATTATTCCTTGTTTAGTTATAGTGTTTGGGGGACGTAAAAACATTGGAGGAGTTTTTGTTTGATTTTTCTATCGCAACATTAATAAAGTTTTCTAGAGTTTGAAGCAAACTCCGTTGGAGCTCGTACTTGCTCGAAAGAGTACAATTTTTGATACGTTCTTGAAGCAGGGACGTATCACTATAAATTCGAAGTAAGTATTGGAGGATTAATATTTGGCCCTATTTATCATGGTTGGCTTAGTTTGTTTTGTTCTTGTATTGCATCTTAGAAAAAGACTTTTAACTATTATTCAATTAATTCGTTGCAGCTGGTAAATTATGCATACACAAGGCTATGCACCAACAAATCCATGCTAACGGTGAACAGACAATTCCCGGGGCCAACTATATACGCTCGAAGAGGAGATCTCGTCATAGTTGATCTTATTAATCGTGCTGATCAAAATATATCCATCCATTGGTAAAAAATTAATATATTTAACATAATCTAGGATATAAGTGTATTAATTAGGTGCACAAGTGTAATGAGAATAATATTTTGGTAACTTTAGGCACGGAGTGAAAATGCCAAGAAACCCATGGTCCGATGACACCAACTTCATAACACAATGCCCGGTTCGTCCTGGCACGAGATTTACTCAACGGATTATTCTGTCGGATGAGGAAGGCACGTTGTGGTGGCACGCCCACAACGATTGATCTCGAGCTACGGTACACGGGGCCATCATCATTTTACCCCCCATGGGACATGACTTTCCTTTTCCTAAGCCTCATGCTCGAGTCCCCATCATATTAGGTTTGTACTTGGGACAAATAATTTATCTAGTATATATACCAATAGTTGGATTTGGAATTGGAAGTGTGATGTAGTGTTGGTGCAGGAGAGTGGTGGAAGTCTGACGTGCAAGAAGTGTTGGATGATTTCATAGCAAGAGGCCGCCCTGCAAATCAGTCTGATGCTTTCCTCATCAATAGTCAGCCTGGACACTTGTATCCATGCTCTAAACAAGGTCCCTTTACTACTTAATTACATTATAAAACTAGTTACTAATTTAATTAATTAGTCACTCTTATAAATAAAGTACTTTATTACAAAAAGAGAAAAGAAAAAAAAAAGTGTCTATATTTTACCATTAACACAAACACAATAGTTAATAAGTAGGTAAATTAATTATGTTAATTATATGCAGATTTGTACAAATTTAAGGTGGAGGAGGGCAAAACATACCTATTCAGAATGGTTAATGCTAATATGAACTACATTATCTACTTCCGAATGGCCAACCACAACATCACCGTGGTCGGGGCCGACGGCGCCTACACGAAGCCGTTGCGAACCGACAACATCGCCATCTCGCAGGGACAGACCATCGACTTCTTGCTCGAGGCAAATCAGCCTCCGGGTCACTTCTACATGGCCGGCCGAGTATACGCCCGTGGAATCGGTTACATCCCGACGACCGGAATGATCGAGTACGCCGGAAACTACACGCCGCCGTCATCGCCGCCGTTTCCCACCTTCCCGGAGTACGATGAATGGCCGGAGTCCACCGATTTCACCAACCAACTGAAAAGCCTACACCCTATCCACGTCCCTAAGAACATCAAAGAGAACATGTTTTTCACTCTCGCCATTAATGAATATCCCTGCAACGAAAGCTCCTGCGCAAAGACGGAGAGGCTGCTGGCTAGCGTCAACAACATCACCTTCAGGATGCCCAGAGCCACCAACATTCTCGACGCTTATTACAGAGGGATCAACGGAGTTTTCACCACTAATTTCCCGGACCATCCTCGTTCTCTTTTTGACTTCACGAACGGGATGATCACGACGGAGGAGTCGCGGCCGCAGTTCGGAACTGCTGTGAAGGTTTTGGAGTACAACGCCACCGTGGAGATCGTGTTTCAGAGCACCAATTATAAAGAAATAGATCATCCCATGCACTTGCACGGCCACAGCTTCTACGTGGTCGGATCGGGAACCGGAAACTTCGATACCTCCAAGGATCCGACCAACTACAATCTTGTCGATCCACCGTCGATGGAGACGACCGTCGTTCCAAGAAATGGATGGACTACTATACGCTTCACAGCCAACAATCCAGGTTTATTTCATTTCTTTCATTGATTAATATTTATTTTGTATACTTAAATTTGTATTTTGTTGGGGATATTACAGAATTTGAAGGAATTGAAGTAGACAAATAAACGAGAAACAGGATGCTCTGAAAGGCGTGAAATCACTTTCAGATCGAATCAATTCGACGGTACTGTCGAATTATCCAATCGGATACAATTCAGAGTTGAACTTTTGTATATATATTGAGGAGTTTTGATCAAAAGGGTTTTGTTCTCTTAAGAACACGCGGGAGTTTTCTGATATGTTATGCCAGAAAATACGTTTGGAACACTTAAAACGCGCAAATAACGGCTAGCCAGCGGCAGCTGGGAAGCCAGCGGTCGCTGACTACTGCTTTCTGTATTTTCAGCGAACGTCACCCAGTGACCGCTGGGAAGCCAGCGGTCGCTGGCTACTGCTTTCTGAAATTCTTCAGGTTCTGCAGCCCAGCGACCGCTGACTTCCCAGCTGGCTGCACAATTCTGTTCCTTGTAATTCCGAAAATATATTTTCGATGAATTTTCTGCACAGCTCGACCCCAGCCATGGGCGCTGCCCCTTGGACCCCGCCAGGGGCGCTGCCCCTCGGACCCCGTCCTTTAGGGGCTTCGTCCCTAATATCATAACAATCTCATATAAGCGTGCACTCCGCACCACCAAACTTATACGATGTATTGTTATGACAACATTGATCAAACAAGGCAATCCAATTACACTAAAATATCTAACATATTTATTATATATTAATGTGGCTAATATAAAGGTTAGACTATTTTTAACATTTAATCTTATTATCCATTGAATTTTGAAGTTGATAAATTTTAAAAAATAATATATACTTCCTCCGTCCCGCTATTTCCGTCCTGTTTCTTTTTTGCACGTAAATTAAGATGAGTTTGTTTAGTGTTTTAATGATGTTATCCTCATACTTAATCATTTGTTATATTTACATTTAATTTCTATTAATACTTAAACTGTTAATTTAATTTAATTTTTTTATAAATAATTAAAATAATTTAATTATTTTAAAATTAATATACTGGAATTAAAATAATTAAATAATTTAAAAAATTAAACACTTAATACAGATTAATTTGTTGCAACAAAAATAATTAAACACTTAATACTCCTGCTTTGACAGTTTAAAAACACAAAGTTAAAAAAATTAAATAAGGCAACATAAGATCATAGTAGGCGGTAAACTCATTTCATTAAGGCAAAAGTATAAAATTTAAAAGAGGTTTCAAATTTCCCTCTAAAACATTTGTACTTAAACCAACAAAAAGCATTTGCTATACATCATTTCTTCCTATCATCTTCCTATTTCATTGTTCTCCCAAAACAGAAAATACAGAAATGAAGAAGAACTTGACAACAAAAGAGAGAAATTCCGTTGTTCAATTTCTGCTAGCATACTCAAAAAATGGGAAGCCATTGAGAGGGAAGATGACTGAAGTTGCACAGCTCTTCAAGATCAGCACGAGGAACATTGGCAGATTGTGGTCAGCTGCAAAAAAACAAAAGGAAAGAGGTGAAGTTATATTCCTTCAAAGTAACAAACCAAATGCACCAAGAAGAAAGAAGGTAGAGATAGATTTAACACTTATTCAAAGCATAGATTTATTCCATAGATCAACCATTAGGAAACTTGCAAAAGGCATTTCTATTAGTAAGAGTACCGTGTGGAGATGGGTTAATAGCGGCTTGATCAAAGCTCATACCTCGTCAATAAAGCCTGACCTTACAGCCCCAAACAAACTACTTAGATTATCATTTACCTTAGATGCACTAGAATTTGATAGGATAATGAACATCCTAAAGTTCAAAAACATGAGCAATACAGTGCACATTGACGAGAAGTGGTTTTATATCACAAAAATAGCCCACAGGTTCTATCTTACCCTCGGAGAGACCGAGCCACACAGGACATGTAAAAGCAAGAGATTCATACCTAAGGTTATGTTCATGTGTGCAGTTAGTAGACCATTGTTTGACCATTTAGGGAATGTGATTTTTGATGGCAAGATTGGTATATTTCCATTTACACAACAAATACCAGCAAAGAGGCTGTCAAAGAATCGGGCAGCGGGTACACTGGAGACCAAACCCATCTAATCAATCACAAAAGATGTGATTAAGGCATGCTTGATCAATCAGGTACACTTAAGGACAAATATATACACAAAAACAACCCTTAAATCCAATGCATGATCACATTTTTACTGTTTTTTAACAGATTTTACCTGCCATCAAGCTGAAGTGGCCAACATATGCAAGTAAAACCATATTTATACAGCAAGATAATGCTAGACCTCAAATCAAGGACTGTGGTACAGATTTTAGAAGTGCAGCCTCTAGTGATGGTTTTGACATACGACTAGTTCATCAACCCCCCAACTCACCGGACACGAATGTCAATGATTTGGGGTGGTTTAGAGCTATCCAAAGCATACAAATAGAAAAGGCATGTTATGGCATAGACAATCTTGTGGCTGCAGTGGTGACATCATTTGAAGAACTATCTCCTATAACTCTGAACAAGGTATTCCTTAGTCTACAAAGATGCATGATGGAGATCATGAAGGTTAGGGGACAGAATTGCTACAAGATACCGCATATGAAGAAGGATAGTCTTATAAGGCAAGAAATGCTACCGGTTGATCTAGAAGTGCCTAAAAGTTTGGTAATAGAGTGTTTACAGTACATGGTTGAGAATGGAAGAGCAAATGACATTCAAAGGCTCATACAAGACTTGGGTTTAAGGCAGGAGGGGACAGAATAGGTGAAGGGCATGTGATATCCTTTTTTTGTCTGCATTTTGTTTAAATATGCAATTCATATTTGCATATTTGACAGAAATGCAATTTTTTGTATGCACAGTGGGTTCAATATGCATATTCTAAACTGCATATTGAGTGTTTGTGCAGTTAATGTGTGCATTTGGGGTTAAACATGCATTTCTTTAATGCATGTTTGTGTAAATGCAATTATTTTGTGCCATTTAATGGTTTTTTGTACATTAATGCAATATGTAGCATTAATGCAGTTAATATCATGAATGCAACAAGTTTGACTAGACATCACAGAGACAACACAAAGCCAACACTCGAATACAATACCATCCCCATTACAGATCCAACATTAATACCCCACAACAAGATCAGACATCATTTCATCTCACAACAACATAGCATTAATATCCCAGCACAACAGAGCATTAATATCCCAGCACAACAGAGCAACATTCATCTCACAACATAGACTGAGCATCATTTCATATCTCACAACAGAGCATCATTTCATCACTCAACACAGATAGCCATCTCAAATACCAAATCATTGATGGCATCAAGAATAAAGGTAGAGCATAATTTCATCATCTCAAGATTAAACCCAAACCTCCAACACAGTAATCTCCAACACAATAATCTCACATAATCGAGCACATGCATAATCGAGAACATGCATAATCGAGCACATGCATAAATGTCAAACAACAGGGAAAGATCTCACATAATCGAGCAAGCTTTCTTCCAAAATCAGCAAGCCTTCCTCTCCACAGCTCCCAATCCTTCCTCCAAAAATCAGCAAGCCTTCCTCTCCACATCCCCAACTTCAATCCCTGCTTCAGCCTTGCTTGTGACCTCCGGATCCTCTCCGAAAGAACAACCACCTTCGCTCAGAACCTCTGTATCTTCGAGAAGTAGGGTTTTCTCATAAGAATGCTCAGATTTAGGGTTTGAGGCTGTCTTCTTGAGGGTTTCGAAGAGGTTGTTTGATTTAGGGTTTTGAAGAGATTTAATGGCAGATTCAATGCCTTGGTTGTCTAATTTAGGGTTTCGAAGAGTGGGAAGAAGCAAGGCTGGAGGGAGAGCGGCAAGGAGAGATGGCTGGATCGAGGAGGAGGAGAGAGATGGCTAGATCGAGGAGGAGAGAGATGGCTGGATTGGAAAGGAGGAGGATGAGGATGACTCCATTTTAGGAGGAGAGAGATGACTGGATCGAGCAGATGGTGCGGCGAAGAAGATGAAGAGGTAATGTCAGAGAGAAGTTTCGAGAGAGAAATAACGCTACAGTAAGTGTGTGGAGTAATAGATGTAGGGGATAATGATGTAAAATGGGCTTAGGGTTGGTGTAGGTGTATGGGCTTAGGGTTGGGTTAGTTTATGGGTTAATTAGCAGGCCCTAATTGTTTTAATCCACTAATTAACACATCATTATTTTCCCTTATTACTAGCTAATTCTTTCTAAAAAAGGAAACAGGACGGAAATAACGGGACAAACCAAAAAGGAAAGTAGGACGGAAATAGCGGGACGGAGGGAGTATATATATATATATATATATATATATATATATATATATAAAGTATATTTTCAAATAAAGATTGATTTTGATTTATTATATTTTATTTTAATTAAAATGATAAATTTGATAGTGTAATTTAAAATGGTGCAGGAGTATGGTACATGCACTGCCATTTTGATCGACATCACACATGAGGAATGAACATGGCCTTTATCGTCAAGAACGGAAAACTCCCCAATGAGAAGATGCTGCCGCCACCACCAGATATTCCGCGCTGCTCAAAATTCTCGTCCGATTCTGATCCGACTCTTCTATTGCCTGATGTCAGGAAAATTAATAATCATGTGGAGTAAAACACATATTCAAATTAATATAAGAACTTTTATTAATTTTTTATTATTTCATATGTTATATTTTGATTAAAACTATTAAAACTTTTCAAAATAAGATATAAATAACGAATGGCCACATATGTGAGTACTGAGTATATTGTTTGGATTGAGTTGTTGAAGGGACATGCACGTGTGTAATAAATTAAATTATAAATTGATAGTCAGTCGTGTTTCATGGTTATGACTTCGAACTTGATTAGTAGTTTTGTCATTTATAGTATAAATCAATCATGCTCTTTTATGCAAGATCAGCCAAATCTCTTACTAATTTATTATAATTGTATTTATTACAACTTTGATTACGGCCGGCATTGTTGAACTAAATGACTGCTTAACATTTCATAGTCAACATGAATGTCATATCAGCAATACTTAGTCATTATAATTCATTGATGGATTGAAACTGCAATTACTAAAACAAATTTTGAAAATTAGCAACAACTATTAACAAACTTTTGCAGCCAATTCATACAGTATGGCTTGAAACAGTAATCCAACTAGAATCGACAGTTTTAAAAACCGTAATGATCTATGACATTTTGTCTTTGAAACGTTATTGTATAAGGAACAATTTAGTTTTGATTCATAATGTTCGGAATTGTGAATTGGTAATTCCAAATTTTATTAAATTATATGGACCCTAGCTTAATATAATATCCGATTGAATTTTTAGAAATTAAGAACTCGATTTATCAAATATTTCATACTTAGTATTAATATACAAAACTAACAAAAATAATAGTGAAAGATCAATAATAATCCTAAATTCAGTGTAAATTACCACTTCGTCCTCTCTAAAGATATGCATATTCCATTTTGGATGTCCTCTCCAAAGAGAGATATTCCCAAAATGGAAATAATAAGAGGTGTTAAATTGTAATAAGGGTGCAATTAGTAAACACTAATTCCACCCTTATTTTTTTTTATTTAGATTACTACAACACTTTATAGCTTAAACAAAGATTCCTTAATTTACATGTCGAAAAGAAATGTCTGTCTTTAGAGAGGACGGAATGGTATATGATAATTATTTTTTTTACACAAACACACGAATCGATTTCGTGGGAGTTATATGCTAAAATTTGGGAGATATTTAAATATTAAAAATTAAGTCAATAATTTGATAATATATGAGCATATGCTGAGAGTAAGAGATCGATCATCTTAGATATTTTGTCAATAATATTAATTTGGTCAAACACAAGCAGAAACCATTTATATCCAATGAATTAACTGTAAATGTCTACTCAAAAAAACTGAGAATAAGCCTTTCGTTCCTATTGTGATTTATATTAAACATCAATTATAACTGCCTTACCCTTTTTAGCTTTACATTTTTGTCTATTTTATTTCTATCTTTTGTACTGATCACTACCGACAATGTTTAAAGATATTTCTGAATATATTCAGACAGCATCTTAATTATAAGAAATATCTCAACAACTAAAATATGTAAAAATAGAAAAGTTCTAATTCGTCCGTCATTTTAAAATTTCTGGCTCCGCTCTGATTTTGGGTTCGTTGGCGCAGATACATACAAGTTAAGTGTGGAAGTTCGGAAAGACATACCTAATCAGAATGGTGAACGCAGTGATGAACAACATCATGTTCTTCAAAATCGCCGACCATAACCTCACAGTCGTCGGCACCGACGCCGCCTACACGAAGCCGTTCACGACGGACTACATCGCGATTTCACTTGGCCAGACCATCGACTTCCTCCTCGAGGCGAACCAGCCTCCGAGCCACTACTACGTGGTATAGGAAGTCACAGGTTGTAGCTCCAGCTTCGGTAGAAGAAAGCTATGATTCAAAGAAAAATGCAGCTATTGCTCCGGTTGAAGAAAACTCTGGTTGAAGGAATGCTGCAGTGGACTCTTCGCTCGTTGCTTTGATTTTAAATAATGACCGTTAGATTGTCTTGTTAATCTACGGCTAGGATTCAATCTTTGTTTTTGATACTTACTAAAGCGTTTACGCTTCTTTCCCATTGTATTACGTTTATATTCATAAGAAACACATGATATATGCATGTGTATACATACAGTATAGAGCGACTTCTCTGTAATGGTTTTTCTGGTGCAATTGAATGAAATGAAAGATTCTTCTCCATTCCATAATCAAATTATTCTCTCTACAAACCTTTAAATTCAACACATGGCCTCGAGGGTGTACGCCGGCAACGGAGACTTCGACGACACCACCACCACCGGAATCATCCAATACGCCGGAAACTACACTCCCCCGGCACCACTAACCGTCCCGACCTTCCCCCCCTTCAACAGCACCGCCGCGTCAGCCAACTTCACCAACAGCCTGAGGAGCCTAGCCAACAAAAGGTACCCGGTGAACGTTCCGACGAACATCTCCGAGACCCTGCTCTTCACTCTGTCGATCAATCTCCGGCCGTGCCCGAACGAGTCGTGTACGGGGCCGTCGGCGGAGAGGCTGCTGGCGAGCGTGAATAACGTGACGATGGTGCTGCCGAGAACCGACTTTCTTCAAGCTTACTACCGAAGGATCAACGGCGTTTACACCGATGACTTCCCCGACACACCGGGGTTCACCTTCAACTACACCATGAACAATATACCCAGAGACCTCTCGAGGCCTAAAGACGGCACTACTGTTAATGTTCTGGTGTTAAACGCCGGCGTGGAGCTTGTTTTTCAGGGAACCAACCTCGCCGGAGGAGTCAATCATCCCATGCATTTGCACGGCTACAGCTTCTACGTCGTCGGGTCGGGTATCGGAAACTTCAACCGAACCAGAGATGCTCCGAACTATAATCTTGTGGACCCTCCATTGATGGAGACGATTGCCGTTCCCAAAAATGGATGGACTGCTATCAGATTCGTGCTAACAATCCAGGTATTTTATTCATCCTTTTTGAATAAGTATGGTATTTTAGGGTTTTCGTTTATTTATTGCCCTTCTAAATTTAGGGAGAGAAAAGAAACTGTACAATTTTTAAAACTTACTATATTAATGAGTTGACCAACTAATGTTGTGGCGTAGGAGTGTGGTTCATGCACTGTCATTTCGAACTCCATGTGAGTTGGAGAATGAGAATGGTGTTCATCAAGAAGGACGGAGAAGGCGCCGACGAGAAGATACTGCCGCCGCCGCCGGATTTGCCGCGCTGCTGATAACTTTAATTTCTAAACTTGAAAAGGGTCATCCAGTCGAGTTATACAAAATTAATTGATTCTTTCATGTAATTCGTTTGTTGCACAACTTTCTTTTATTCTTTTGTTATCTTTAATAATGTAACGCGTTTGGTGTTTTGGGATATATATGTCAAAGATTGAGTTATAGTTGATATTACAATTTCGCATTTAGTATAAAGATGCATAATACATCTCAAGTCAAGTTAATTTTTTAAGATATATGTGTCAATTTTTAATTTGGGTAAGAGAATAGTGGATGAATGAAGTAATATAACCCTAAAAGAGTTAATACAATTAGCTTGCATGTTTAAGCAAGTATATTCTTAAAGAAGACACCATTCTGGCCGGGACTTTCAGGCAAGACTTTATTGGAATATTGAATATTTATCTTGTTCTGCCTGTTGGGCAACTGAATAGGTTAGTCGAAAGATGGTTATCGTGTCAAGAAAGTAAGGTGCCTCAATCAACCAAATTCTTGCTTACGTAAAATTTTCCGAGTACAATTAATCTCCAAATTTGATCATAATTTACAAGAACAATATTTTTCAATTATAATAAAAGGAGATGGTTAAAGATTTACCCATAGTAAGATATTCTCCCGTCCCAATAAGCATGACACAAAATTTTTGGACACGGTTATTAAGGAGAATATATAAAGTAGTGTAAGAGTGATAAAAGTGGTAGGGTCCACACTTTTTTAAGGGATAACTTTTACTATTTTAGGAATGTGTAGTGGGACGTCCAAATAAGAGAATTGTGTCAAGTTTAATGGGACGGATGAAGTATTACATTGTTGGAGGAACTCTAGATGATGTCGAAGTAAAGATTGCTAACAACGGACATCTAAGGCATTAGAAGATGCTTAGAGACATTTTATCAAACAACTTGTGTGCATGCTTGGAAGTTGGCAAGAAAGATTATAAGGGTGTTTGACTAAAATTATTTTAAAGAGCTTATAAGTTTTTGAAGATTATAAGCTATTGCAAGAGCTTATAAATTGGGGTGAAACTACTTATTTTTTGAAGAGCTTATAAGCTACAAGAGCTTATTTTTACAACCTATAAAGTCTCAAAGAGCATAATTTGTCAAACACTCTTAAAAAACTTATAAACTCTCAACAATTTATACTCTTTTAATGACCTTATAAGCTTAGCCAAACACCCTTACATCTTCAATATATCTGTGGTCATTAATATTGATTATGAAGTTGGCCGAAATTTTATTTAGATTAAGAAATTTGTAATTCCTCTATCCTATTATTTTCGAATTATTTATTTAAAAACAAATCTATAATAATGGAATAATATGAAAATAATCACAAGATATATTTAAATAATTTTTGAGAGATATTTAAAATCTATGTTTGGTCCCAACACAAGCAGAAATTAACCATATATCTCCAATTATGTTGGACCAATGAATTGACTGTACGTGCCGACTCTTTTAATTTAGTTTTATTAAAGTTGAGCTATTGCTATCTTCCTCTTTTTAGCCTTTTTGCCTATTATATTTTCTCACTACCGACACCGCCAAAAATATTTCCAGCTGTATTCAGACAGCATCTTAATTATAAGAAATATTTACCATGAACTTGAAAATTTTGTCAACAATATTTGGTCCACCACAAACCAATTATATATGACAAATTAATTAAATGTAGAGATCTAATAGAAACTAAAAGAGAAGACCTAAAAGATAAATCTAAAATCTCTTTGAGCTCACTTTTCAAATATCTAGCCACATAAATAGGAGGAAGAAAATGATAAGATACTGAGTTATTTGAGTGAGGTCGAATTTTGATTTACTTTTAGAGCACGAATTTTAAAGAATTTTAAATTGATTTCATTTAATTATTCTTTAATTTGTATTTCATGTAGGATTATATATAAATATATATATATAAATATACTATATAGAAACAATTTTAAGGTAAATATTACTTTGCATGATAATATGAATTGATAAAATTAATTTATAATAATCTAATATTTATTTTGATAGATAAATGCATGATGAATTATTTAATTTTGAACTAATTTAATAATATTATCATTTAAATTCAATCGTATATTTTATTAGTTCAACTAAACACTCAATCATATGTAATTATATAATATTGGCCTATTGGGATGAGATGAACTCAAAGTATAAACGTATAATTACATTAAAATATATAATACTGAATAAAACATATAATATTAAAATTTACTTCCACCAGGCCGGATGCCTTATATTTACAACACTGGTAATTAAAGGCCAAGATCCTGCTGGTCAACCAATTAATGTGACTTGTGAGGTACAACAATTATTAGGAAATAATCGAGTTAGAGCTGTAGCTATATATGAGTGTTACAAATGGTCTGATTAGAGGAATGGAAGTGATTGATACGGGAGCTCCTCTAAGTGTTCCAGTCGGTGGAGCGACTCTAGGACGAATTTTTAATGTGCTTGGAGATCCTATTGATAATTTAGGTCCTATAGATACTCGTACAACATAATATAATATAATATAAAAGTGGGATGGCACACAACATCTCATTTGAGGTTGAGTGTACTTAAACAACTTTTTGTGCGCGAATTTTGACCTAAAAGTAGGAGATAAATGTTCGAATCTTTAATTTCAAATTTGAGTTTTCATAGCGCGATGTTTAAAATTTATTAAAATTTAACGTACTGTATTTAAAGGTTAAAAAATTAGTTTTCTACTCCGTCCATGTATCATGGAGGTGTGGGCACAAGTTTTTAAAAAAACTATGATTGTATGTGGTAATTTTGTAAATAGTGAGATGTGACGTGATTTATAGTGTTAAAATATATGTAGGGTCATATACCAAAAACAAAATGATACACTTTTTGTGTAACCCGGGATGGAGAGAATATTAATTAGAGATGGATACAAAACTATATATATATGTTTTATTCATGGGTCCACAGATAAGAAATAGGCACTCAAAAAAGTAATACCAAATACAGCCAAGGATAAGAAGAAAGAATTAAAAAAAAATAACATGAGGTTCACAAACACTCAAAATCCAAATACTTTGAGAGGTACTTGCAAATTCACAGTACCGTATAATAAAGCCTCAATAATTCCAGAATACATCTACTGCAAGCAATACACATAATCTTCTTTACGCTTTTGAGTGCTCCCTATTGAGTGGATAGGAGAGGATCGGAGTCGGAGTTGGAATCGGATGAGAGTTTAGAGCAACGCGGCATATTAGGCGGCGGTGGCAGCATCTTCTCATGGGGGAGTTTCCCGTCCATGACGATGAAGGCCATGTTCATGCCCCATGTTTGATGGCGATCGAAATGGCAGTGCATGTACCACACTCCTGCACCGTTTTATTTATTCGTATTAACATGAATTAAATTTAATTATCATCTTAATTAATATTTAATAAAATTAAAAAATGATTATAATATTATGTATTATAATTAATTTTTATTTAAATAAGTAAAGTTTTAAAAGCATATAGTATATCTTATTTTTTGAATTTATTAACATAAAACTCAATTAAAAATGGTATTCGATATTAGTTAATATAATAAAATTAAGAAATAACGACACAAATATAAATAACCCAAATTTCATGTTGGGATTGACACTAATGCCCACATTAATAATAGTGGAAAAACTAACTTTAAAATAGTAGGAGTAGGTTTGTTTTTTTTATTTTTTTTTCTTTATTTTTCTTTATTTTTTAACTACAAGTTAGGAAATAGGGTAATTTAGATATAGTGGCTAGTTTTTCATTCTATCTATATATTTATATTTTAAATTTTTAGTTGGTTTATCTTGATAATAATCATTTTATTATAGTAAATTAAATAATAATTATGTGTACAATAATATTAAAATACTGGTCAATATTTTTATAATACCCTTAATTTATAACTGCCAAGTAAAATAAAAATTACTTAAAAAAATAATAATTAAGAAAATATAAATACATGAAATATAATAATTATTTTAATATAACATTTTAAATGTTTAACATTTGAATTTGTTACATGAAAAAGACTATATATTAAGTAGTTCATGAATGAATGAATGAAATGAACCTGGGTTGTTGGCTGTGAAGCGTATAGTAGTCCATCCATTTCTCGGAACAACAGTCGTCTCCATCGACGGTGGATCGACAAGATTGTAATTGGTCGGATCCTTGGAGGTATCGAAGTTTCCGATTCCCGATCCGACCACGTAGAAGCTGTGGCCGTGCAAGTGCATGGGATGATCTATTTCTTTATAATTGGTGCTCTGAAACACGATCTCCACGGTGGCGTTGTACTCCAAAACCTTCACAGCAGTTCCGAACTGCGGCCGCGACTCCTCCGTCGTGATCATCCCGTTCGTGAAGTCAAAAAGAGAACGAGGATGGTCCGGGAAATTAGCGGTGAAAACTCCGTTGATCCCTCTGTAATAAGCGTCGAGAATGTCGGTGGCTCTCGGCATCATGAAGGTGATGTTGTTGACGCTCGCCAGCAGCCTCTCCGTCTCTGCGCAGGAGCTTTCGTTGCAGGGATATTCATTAATGGCGAGAGTGAAGAACATGTTCTCTTTGATGTTCTTAGGGACGTCGATCGGGTCTAGGCTTTTCAGTTGGTTGGTGAAATCGGTGGACGCCGGCCATTCATCGTTCTCCGTATCATACTCCGGGAAGGTGGGAAACGGCGGCGATGACGGCGGCGTGTAGTTTCCGGCGTACTCGACCATTCCGGTCGTCGGGATGTAACCGATTCCACGGGCGTATACTCGGCCGGCCATGTAGTAGTGGCCCGGAGGCTGATTTGCCTCGAGCAAGAAGTCGATGGTCTGTCCCGGCGAGATCGCGATGTTGTCGGTTCGCAACGGCTTCGTGTAGGCGCCGTCGGCCCCGACCACGGTGAAGTTGTGGTTGGCGATTCGGAAGTAGATAATGTAGTTCATATTAGCATTGACCATTCTGAATAGGTATGTTTTGCCCTCCTCCACCTTAAATTTGTACATATCTGCATATAATTAACATAATTAGTTTACCTACTTATTAACTATTGTGTTTGTGTTAATGGTAAAATATAGACACGTTTTTTTTTCTTTTTTCTTTTTGTAATAAAGTACTTTATTTATAAGAGTGACTAATTAATTAAATTAGTAACTAGTTTTATAATGTAATTAAGTAGTAAAGGGACCTTGTTTAGAGCATGGATACAAGTGTCCAGGCTGACTATTGATGAGGAAAGCATCAGACTGATTTGCAGGGCGGCCTCTTGCTATGAAATCATCCAACACTTCTTGCACGTCAGACTTCCACCACTCTCCTGCACCAACACTACATCACACTTCCAATTCCAAATCCAACTATTGGTATATATACTAGATAAATTATTTGTCCTAAGTACAAACCTAATATGATGGGGACTTGAGCATGAGGCTTAGGAAAAGGAAAGTCATGTCCCTTGGGGGGTAAAATGATGATGGCCCCGTGTACCGTAGCTCGAGACCAATCGCTGTGGGCGTGCCACCACAATGTGCCTTCCTCATCCGACAGAATAATCTGTTGGGTAAACCTCATGCCGGGACGAACGGGGCACTGTGTTATGAAGTTTGTTCCATCAGACCATGGGTTTCTCGGCATTTTCACTCCGTGCCTAAATTAAAGTTACCAAAATATTATTCTTGTTACACTAACTAGCCAATATATATAGTAGAGTAGGTTATAAAGTAATATTTTACCAGTGGATGGTTATATTTTGATCAGCACGATTAATAAGATCGACTATGACCAGATCTCCTCTTCGAGCATATATAGTTGGCCCCGGAAATTGTCCGTTCACCGTTAACATGGACTTGCTGGTGCATAGCCTTGTGTATGGACTATTTACCAACTGCAAAATTAGTAGAATTATATTAATTAAGATAGCCTTTTATAGCATGCAAAACAACAAAAACAAACTTAGCCAAACCATGCACGATGATAGGGCAAAATATTAATTAAACCATGATGATATATATATACTTACTTCGAACTTGTAGCGACGAGTTAAACCATGAATTGATGTAATGCTTGCTACCATAATTATACCTAACATATACATAATAAAAACCCTCATAGATGAAACCATTTTTCCCCCCTTTTTGAGTGATTATTATATATATAGAACTACTTCTCCACTTTCTATTTCCTCTTGTATGTGTTGTTGGCAGTTTGAGAGATTTGCTCGGTATTTATAGTGTTAATATTTTAGGGCACTTGCTTGGGCCACCTCTGACTAACGTGTGGCTGTTTTTATTTTCTTTTATTTTTTCTTATTTCAATGCCACCTTGTGATATAGTGAATGGACCTCTAGTCGTGTTTACATGAAAGTTCTATAAACTATCACCTTTCCAGGTGGATTATTTTATTAATATTATGATTTATCGATCAAACTAAAGGACTCGTTAATATAATATACTTTTTAAATAATATAATTGTCTTTTATTTATCACAATAATGGGTTATTTCCAAATCACTAATCATGGAATTGAGTGAAAAATTGTACTAAAGCACACATATGATTAATCGAATCGATTGGCACAATTACAAAATCGAAATCCTCAGTGGGTTGCGTATATATAAACTAGCTAGGGTTACTCGAATAGGACCAATATATACTGATATATCATATATTTTAAATTCATTAAATGTAGTGTGCCGTTTACTGATATATGATATATTTTAAATTCATTAAATGTAGTGTGTCGTTTACAGATATGTCATATTAAATTCATTAAATGTAGTGCATGTGACGTTTTTAAAATATAACAAAAAATAACTCTTTAAAATCTATAAATTAATCTTATTACATTTCATTTTTTACATTAAGCGGTTTTGTGTAGTATAATTCTTTTTTTTTTGTCGATTTGTTCTTTTGGCCTCTTCTTCCCACTTCTCTACTATTCATGCCAATTAGGTGCACGAAACACTAGGATGCCAACACCTACAAATTTCATCAACAAAACAGTATCAATATTAATTTTTATATATATATCCTCGTGATGAAATGAAAGAAAACCATGCATGCATAGAAAAGGAAATAAAGGAGTAAAGAAAGTAGAAAAGGGTTAGGCGAATAAGGTAGGGATGTTTCCATTTTCTTGGCTCATTTAAACTAGCTAGCCTTTAATTATTTTCGAAATTTAATTTTCTTAGTATAGCTTCTATTTCCAACCCATTCTCGAAATAAAAGAAAGAGATTTCTAGGTTTAGAATTGTGAATTTGAGTGGACGGTGTGTAGTTGGACGTACACCAATAATGACTACAGAGATAAAATGACATTAATACCCCCACCACCTACCTCCATCTCACCTCCCACTTACCACCTCTGCAACTCAAAATTTCAACTCACTGAACTTAAATCATCAATCACATCGCCTGCTTGTCTATCAGAGTTCTTTCTGTTTCTGCAGTACTCACTTTTCATTCTAGGGTTAAAGTAAAAAAACTTTTTAGGTGTGATGGATATAATATCACTCATAGCTTAATGCTTGGATTCCAATATATTTTACCACGATTTTTAAGTTCACTAATGCTTTTAATATTCGTGTTTTGAGTTTTAACGAGAATATATACTACGCTTAATAAGGAAACTTGGTGGACGGACCAATAAGGAAAGTTGGGAAGAAAGATCGTGGACGGAAGAATATTGTTTGATTATTTTGTATGATCATTCTATATAAATATGATATTTAATTTTAGCCATAGTGATAGTACTATTCATTTACTAAAAACAATCCAACGTTAGGAATAAATCGCAAATATATTTGTGCTTCTTTTGTTCTTGAATTACACCCCTTAACTATTCGCTCGATCTATTATCAGTAATGAATAAGTGAGTGTCATGTTATAAGCAATAATAATGGGCCGACAAAGAAGTTATATTATTTTGAAGACATTACTAATTTAAACTTCACACATACAATAATCGAGCCTCGATTCGATAAAATTTCATTCATTATTTATTTGTTTAGTAAACGAATTGAATTTGAGGTTCACACGAAGCTTGAACTATTTTTTGAGCTGAATTCGAACCTAATGATATATGATTCGAAAAGTTCTTAAACATGCTCGAATATAATCTTAATAAGTTGAACATCGAGTTTGTGAATTTATTAACGTACTTGTTCAAGAACTTAATAAATGAACTGAGTTTCAAATAATTTATGAATTTTATATACGAACTAATTCACAAACTTTTTTAATTAATATAAAACATATTAATTTAACAAAATTTAATAAACAAGTTTCTTAACGAGCTCGAATTCGAATATTTAAACGTATGCAAGCCGAGTTTGAGCTCTAACTTGAATTAATTTACTATATGTTAAAAAGAATAATAAACTAAATCAAGTTGTATTTTATTAGTCTTATTATCCCTACAAGCTGATGTTGTTTGAAGTGAACACAATGAACATCTTGTCTTGTGTGGGGATGGTTTATTTTATTTTTAAACCATGTTTTTATTAACGTCAATATATATGTTACATCGAGGTGTCATTTTTTATTTCTGTTCAGCACTAATCAAAAGCATGCATGAATACATGTTAGATTCTTTAATTAAATAATACCTAAAAATTGGTTGAGTGGGACCCTACAAAAAAGACCATACGGAAACATTCAATTGTAAAAATATAAAAGTTTGCGATTTAATTTGCAGAAAATTTAAAAATCAAATTAAAATTTTAAAAGTGACATAAATTCTTGATTTATTTTGTTTAACCCTTTTAAATAATTAAGTGATACTATATGATATATTTGTGAACGCACCACTAATTATATATAGATATATAATCAAAGTAAAATATAAATTTATTCTAATAAACCTCTTAAATCAATAATTTAGGATGAAATGGACGTTGCGTATGCTTTTAGCTTTTCTCTTCTTTTATTCTCTTAATTAACATGTTTTTTTAATCAACAAGTCAATTGCATGGCTAGCTATTATTTTGTTTATAATTATTTGACTATATTATAGAGGCTGACCTTTTACTAATTATTTAATAGTTCAAATCTTTTTATTGGAGTCATAAACGATTTTCAGACTATAATAATGATTGAAACGTAGATATTTGTTTATTTATAATTTCTTTGAAAATTTATTAGAGGGGAAAAGAACAAATATAAGAATAAGACAGATTTAGCCAAATAAAAAATAAAATTCAATCAAGTTACGAGTAGGAGTGTCCTAAAGTAAGTGTACGATGAAATTAATAGACGACGTGCTTATGTTGCTTTACTCTTTTTTTTATATCCATACTCATAAATATGTTACATGTATATATCTGTTATGGTGTCGGTTGGTGGAGGACCATGAATATAAAAGTTCTAACATGATACTCCCTCCGTCCCGTTAATAACGACTCATTTTCCATTTTGGAACGTCTCACTAATAATGACTCATTTCTTTCTTGGGTAAAAAAATTGCACATGAAATGCTTTTTACTTTTTCTGTAATAGGCAAATATTAAGCTTTCTTGGTAGTCGTGTATAAAGTAAATAAGTCGTTATTAGCGGGACGGAGCAAGTATATTATTATTTCTGGGACATTAAAATTTTTGGTCCATACCATAGATTAACAATTTTGTGAAAATTAAGTCTTATATAAGAATATGAATTTATGTATTTTAAATATTATTTTGATTCATTATACATTTGCATCACATGATAATGTATTATAGATATTTGTCAACACATTTTTATTTTAATATATTGTATGTATTAATTTGATGCATAGTATATTATACCATAATCAACTGTGTAGATTTGTGTTTCTAATTCTTATTTAAGGACTAGTTGTCAATGGGTTCAGTGTTTTCAATTAAACTATTTCACAGCCTTAAGTTTTCTTTCAGGCATTTCCTCTAACACCTACTGTTCATTTGAACACAAAGTTATCTTAAATAAGTAATACTACTTAATTGGGTAAAGTTGCAAATCCACTGGACACCCTATGCCTTTATAGTAAGTATTTTTATTCAAATTCACTTTCAAGGTACATTTAATATTTTTTGAAATTAGACATTCGCCGTTTACTTTCCATAGGGGTATTTAATCAAACAACTCGTGTGCATTTTTCTTTACCTATAGACGAGTGTCATCTTCCCGATTTAACATGCAACATAAACCTAAAGAAAGTTTACTACTTCGAACACAATAATCAGTGTCAGTGTCCATCCTTCACACTCATCGTCTTCCCGTATCATCACGACATATGCTCAAGTGATGGTCCCCATCGAGCATAGGTAGCTGAACAATCTCACCTTGAAACTCTGACACCCCCCTCTCGTCAGCCTCATTCCTCCCAACAGGCGCCACGTCGAGTAAAACCTCTACCCAAGCATCTCTGTGAGTTAGGAAGTTGGATGAGAGATTGAAAATCTTCTTAAATGGTAGCAGGGATTGAAAAATATGCAAACTCAGACACACACACAAGTTGTTTGTTGAAATGCCTAAGGAAAGCCCCCGTTAACGGCGAGGAGTTATTTGAAATAAATCATAACGTCGAAGATCGATTCAAATAAAATATTATCAAAGAAGACGATCTCCCATAAGGCAATCCATCATAAGTGACTTGTGGCAGAATAGGATCCGTGGCCTGGTTCAACATTTCTGCTTTTATAGGAACCGAACCCAGTCAGGCATTTTATCAAACGCCTTCTTCTGTTCATTTCTATTCTTTTCATGCATTTCCCGAGCAGCTATTCTTTCCGCTCGATCTTTCCTTTTATTTTTTTTTTAAATAATTTTTAAATACACGTGATTGATCTTTGAATGTGATATTTACTAATAAAATCATATAAAAGATTTGATAATAATATTAAAAGATATGGTGGGTCCTGAAAATTTTATTATCTTAGAGATTTTATCAACAATATTTGGTCCACACAAGCACATGTCATCTCCAACAATTATTGGAACATTATTCATGGAGCGTCTCACTAAATACGAGACACTTTATTTTTTGAATTGTGTAAATACATTTGATATAATTCAAAAATAATAAAAATTATCCTTTTAATATTGTGTTAATCCTTTTACATTTATAACATTTACACTGCTTATCCACGTGTGCCAAAAAATAATATGAATTCTCTATTACATAATGGTGTGATATCTGGTATTACATGGCTAAAATCATAACATGTGACATAATTATTGATTTAAGATACAAAAATTATATTTTCCATACATATACCCTTAATATCAAACCCTAATCATGCAATGTGCTACAATCTTATTAATACAACATAAATGTCACATGATTAAATAATAAATTATTACGGCCAAAAACTGCCATATTGAGATGGAGGGAGTAAAATGTCAAGTTTCAATTAGAAAAGAAACTAATAGAGCTTAGTGGAATGCCGGTGTCTCATTTACTTTTAGCTTCCTTGAATTGGAGTACTTAACTCATTCTTGAAATAGAAATACTACATGATGAGGGCTTAAATACTAAATATATGAAATTGTTCTTCTTTGTTAAATTCTTGAAATAACTGCAAATTATATATTAAATCATGAATGAAACCCATAACCTAATATGTTCATTTAACACCACTTTCAAAATTTTGCAAAAATTGATGTTTCGAATTTTTACTATATATTAATTAAAACTCGTTTTATTTTTGCGCGTGTCTGAAGGAGATCAGGCAGTGGCGCGTGTGCGCATCAGTAAAAGCATGGGCTTTAAAACAAAATTTACTAACAAATTAACTATTTTATTTATACTTGCATTTACTATACACATTTTCCAATATGATCAGTGATTATTACTCTATATTCACATGAAGTAACCATCTTTATTCATTAAGTCCCTACACGATAATGATAATGTTGACTTATTTTTATTTTTTATTGTTCCATTAATATTTCTGTTTAATTTCATAAAAGGCAAAAAAAATAATCCTTTAAAATTTGTGGATCATAATACATTTTTATCTTATTCACATAATAATTGTGATCCAAACATTTAATATACAATGATCATCTACTTACCACCACGTAGATTAGTCTTGCACCTTTAATTTTCAAGAAATCAAATATTATTCAATTAGTTATTGATAATAATTTGCAACAAAATGGTAAGGAGTGAAGACAAATGGGATGGGAAGAAAGAACGAATCTTTTTTTTGTCCTACCTAACATTCAAAAACGTGCGCCAACGACCACTTAGTTTGGCTTATCAATTATTCATCTTTTGTCCCTTAATTGATTGCTTAATTAGTCCGTAATAATTAATTAAACTCATGCTAAATAATTTGGCTCCTCCAATCATCTGCTCACTTCCTCCCGTTAAAAACGGCTTGACCATTTTCTTCAAATTATCCTACTAGTATTGACTTGTTTTTCTAAAATGACGAAAAATAACTCTTTAAAATGTGTAGATCAGCTATCACTTTTTCATATTTTACATTACTCCTTATTTTACGTGAAAAAAGAAATAAATCGTTTTTAACGGGACGGATAGAGTATCTTATTTAATGATATATATATACTTCATCCCGTCCCAAATTATAAAATGTTTTTAACCTTTTAGATTTTATGCCATATTTTAAGATGTTTTATTTATTCAAGATAGGAAATCCCAAATATAAATTTCGTAAAATACCCTCTGTTCGCTAAGGCTCCAATCAATTTTTTTTAATGTATTTTATACTTAAAATTGTAATTCATCTCTGTATCTTTACAACTATGGGGTATTTGGTTTGTTTGATTAGCATTGATTAGGTGTAATTGATAAAATAATCAAACATTATCAAATGTTTGGTTTGCTTGATTTTGGCCCGAAATAGATTATTCGGCCCGCATATAATCAATGAATTATTTGATTATTAATCAACCCAAACTTGATTCGATTAGGCTTGAGTATTAATAAAACATCATTTCAAAATGAAAATTTACAAAATTATCCTCATCAATTTTGTTATTTACAAAGAGTAAACACACACCCAACATATTTCTATAAAATGCAATTTAGATATTTTCTATATTTTAATTATAATCAATCAAACGAAACACATGATTATATAATCCAGATAATCTCATCACCCATTATCCTATCAATCTAATAAATCTCATCCACCAAACCAAACACCTCCTATTTGTATAAAAGTCCTTACTATCGGTTTGAATTATAGCAAAATTTATTTTTTAAATTGATACATCGAAACTTATCCACCACTAATTTTTTTTTTCTGGATCCCAGTGCTTGTGTTGAACTATAATTTTTATGTAGATTAATGCATTTACAATTTGATTTTCCTATATTTTTACGCGACTCAAACTCATCCCTTATTCAAGCATTTCATCGTACAGTTTTTAGGCATCCGTTCACATAATAAAGTTGGGACACTTTTGAGCAGGATTTTCCACATTTGTTTACAAAAATCTATAAACAATCTCAACTATCATCTCACACTGTAGTAATATTGACTAATTTATACATTTTGGAGTGCCCATATTGCTAACACTTGTCAAAATATGTTAGGGAAGTGTTCGATAAAAGCTCCACATAGACAGCTTTGAAAATATTGAAAGAAATAATATATATATATATATATATATATATATATATATATATATATAGTAATGAGTCAGAAGGTAATAATGAAAAGCTATTCTTAGAAAATGGTTTGCAAGAACAGCTATTTTAAGAAAAGCTAAAATGCAATGGACATATGTTATGCGCTTTTCTTTTCGTTTTGTATATGATTTGTTTTCATTGTAGACGACGACACACTTTGAATTTTTTTTATTTTTTATTTAGTGACACTTTGAATTTGTCAGCACACAATTTAAGTGGTATAAATATATCTGCATTTTGAAATCAAATTTAAATTTGTGGGGTACAGTGACTATATATTATTGGAGGACGACCCCGCCCCATGACTATCGGTATTAATTATTGTCAAATCATTTCATCACGTGCATGCAACAAATTTGAGGATTGATTAATTAATCAATTTCTTAATAATATTTATCACTGTAGATCAATAATTATGATTTCATTCGTAATAAATATTTTACACAGAAGCCAAATAAAAATTTTACGAAACAAATTTATGATCGACAAAAATATCAAAGTTGTATACGATATTGTTTCTCTGCTTGAGCAACTGCATCATCTGCGTATTAAAGAATACTATTGGGTTCGGTTCGATTCGTTCACATTCCTAAAATCAATTGAGGAGGAGCTCTCTTGCCCCTCGACCACTGGACGCGTCGAAATTAGGCTTCAAAAACCAAAATCCGAAGGGTTTCAAATTGACATTCTATTTCTTTGCTGAGTGAATAAAGGATATATATATATATATATATATATATATATATATATATATATATATAGGGAGTGGTTCAGGTAAAAAGGGAAATTAAAGTAGGAAATAGGAAATGATCTGGGCCATTAAATCAACACAATCCGACGGCCATAATTAAAACAAAAAATGCGCCAAAATCGTCATTAAATTTGCGTGCATTGTTTTTAAACAATGCATAGGGGTATTATGGTCTATAATGCATTGGCAGTTATGCATAATTAAGGGAAAATCAATCATTCCATAAATTGTATGAACTGCAAAATTGCAGTTTCCTTTTAACCAAAACAACACGCTATCAATCTGCATTTTCATTGAAAGAGCAACCCATTAATCTATTCTTCTCGAAACACTCCATCTCTACACAACAACCCAATTTTTCTCCATTTCCGTCGAAGACATGGCAAGAACTCGCCGAAACAGCTTGGTTGACGATGGCGACGAGGACTTCGAAAGTCCACCTAGAGAAATAAAAGCAAAGGTTGCAGAACAAAATACAAGAAGAAGGTTGATTTCCAGCAAAGAAGGTGAGGTCGCTTCAAAATTTCCTTTTTTTTTTTTGCACAAAATCACTGATCACAGTGCTTCTATTCTACAAAAATTGTTACTTTTACACCGTGCATGTTAGTTTTTATGAGTTGATGGTGCATCGAAATGGATTTTGGGTCGAATAAATAAGGTTTTGTGGCTATTTGCAACTTAATATAATGCGATAGAGTCCATTCGTTGGAGATATCTTATGACACAATGCATAATTAAAAATGTAACAATGCAGTGTATTAGTCGTTCATACACTGTTTGTTCTTAAATTTGGGAAAAAAATTAGGGTTTGTACAAAATATATCTTGTATTTGAACTTATTCATTGAATTCTATTGTTAATATTGTGGATTTTTATTCTGGATTTCCTTTAATTTTACGTCACAAAATAACAATTTGCTCTAATGATTTATATTGTCATTTTGTATTTAAATATAATGCATTATACATCATACTGATGTGCATTCTGTTTTATACTTTGTTATTATTTATTAATAAACGCAACAAACTAGTATGTATGCATTGTGTTAGAACGATAAATGCATTAATAAGTATTATATTATGCATTGAGATATATGTATATGATTTGATGTATCTGTTAATCTTCTTGACTTTGAGATTAATAAACGCAACAAACTAGTATGTATGCATTGTGTTAGAAAGATAAATGCATTGGTTATTGACGTGTTATGCACTAACTCATCTCACGTCTGACCGTATTGCGCTGTTACATTTGTTTTCAACTGTAATGTTCATTACTATTATCTAACTGTTTATCAACATGATATGCATTATACATTGCACGCTATTTGGCTGGTTATTTTTTAAATTTCATCTTGTTTACAGAGAGAACCAAGTCACTACATGACCCCGCTCCCCGAAAATCTTTGGTTGTTGCACAACCCAAAGGTGATAGAAGACAAACGAATGTGGGAAAGAGGAAGAGAAAGGATAAGAGTACTGAACCACAAAAATCAACCATTTCGTATACGAGTGAAAGCGATACAGAAGATGACCGTGTTGTAAGCAAGAAAGCAAACTACCCGCTCATCTCATGTAGAACAAGTCCATCAACCTTATTTGAAGCTGTTAGCAGATTCAACGACAGACAGAAGGCTGCAGTGCGTAGTATGGGGTTCGGTCATCTACTTGATTTGAGGATACGTGATCTGCCTACAAATCTCGGTCACTTTGTGGTTAAGTCATTTGACCACAAAAGCTGCGAAGTTGTTTTGAAGAACAACAAAAGAATAGCAGTTCTGGATGAAGACGTCTTCAGGGTCTTTGGTATGCCTATTGGGGGTAAATTGATTGTCGAAGATGGACGTGAGAAGGGTAAAGATCTGCTTGAGGAGTGGAATAGATTATTCCCTGCAAATAAGACAGGGAAGGTAGTACCAAAGATGTTAGTCGACGTCATGCTCGAGAATGATGTTGACGGGGGTGTCTGGTTCAAGAGGAACTTTATGATTCTTGTTGTTGCGTGCTTGTTTGAAAATAGCAGATGTGGATACATCTACCCGAACATTATGAATTGCCTAAGGGACGTCAATGCAGTACGAGAACTCAATTGGTGTGAATACATGATGAGATGCCTTGTTAGCACAAGAATGTCATGGTCAAAGGACACGACCAAACCGTTTGTGGGCCCTGCGTTGTTTCTTGTTGTAAGTCTATTATACTTTAATATTGTAAAATGATAACACTGATTCATATCAACTTATACTAATGATTAGAAATGCATTTTTTGTAGGTTTTCTATGTGGATAGAATGATAATCCTCAATAAGGTTGGAAGCCGTAACTTTCCTCTTATATCTAATTGGACTCACCAAACATTGAAGACAAGACAGATAGAGGAAATGAGAATTGGTGGCTTCGGTGCCGGAAGAGAATGCGGTCCTATTGACATAGTTGGCTTGAAAGACAGCTCACTTGGCGATCAACAATACAAAGATTCTGAGAACGCACGTGCAAGTGAAGACACATTGGCTAACAACTATGCACAGCTTATAATTACGGCTTCGAAAAAGTTGACTACTGATTTGGTCGAACTTGTGAAACTCATTGACGAAGCCCCGATTCATTTGGTAGAGCACGTGAATGTGAAGAAATGCGTAGAGTGTGCGCATCGCCTGCTTGGGATTAGTGACGTTGCCTCGACTTCATTGCCACCACAGACAGAGTCCCAGGCCGAATTGGATGCATTCTGGGATAATCCAGACGTGCTCCGGGATGTGGACGCAATACTGAAAAACTCCACCACTGTGGCTGATTACATAAAAAGAACGGATGATGTCCCTAATTTCAGGGCAGGATTCACACAGGTCTTCGATGATGATTTGAATGATCAGAACAACACTGGTGGTGCGGTGAATGTATGTATCTAATTCATATTGACATTCAATATATATATATATATATGTTATGTAATACTCTATACTAACATCTGTAATCTCATGTAGGTGGGAGGACAATGCGAAGTTGGAGATGATGTTATGCGTGGATCTGATATGATTGTGCAAGATGATGGTCATGTATGAAAATTATTACTCATCTAATTAAATTTTTATGTTTGTTAATGTAAATAAATCGTGTTTGATCATTTTTGCAAACATATTGTTAGGAGATTCAACAAGATGTGGCCGCTGATGAGATAGATGTCGGTAATATAAAGGAACACAACCAACAACATGCGTCGGAGGATTACACGGATGTCGGTACTCAGAATGAGGTATGCATTTTTTAACTTTCTAACATAATTTAGTTTGAAATCAAACTAATGAATATCAATTGACATGAATGTTATTTAATGTCAGACAACCCCACCTGCAGAACATGATGTCAACGATGGTGATGTTGACATGCATGAGGTATGAAATGATTACTTTCTAATGCATTATTATAGTGATAATAATGCATAAATGTTGATTAATTAATGCATTAATTATATGTATTATGGTTTTATTCACTTATGCAGGAAATGACTGATGCAAGCATTGATAACGTAATCAACCAGTGTACTGATCAGGTTCAATCAAATGATATATGCACTATAACTATGTATATTACAACATTACATCTAATTAATATATAATTGTTTTTTTATATATACTTAACAGGGCAAATGCTACGGTGGAAATATCAATACGTTGATAGCTGCGGCAACTTCGGTTGATCAGGTATGTATGTCATAACTAGTTTAATGAACTTACTTTCTCTACGTAATGCAAATATATTCATACATACGTTTCAATATATGCAGAATCGAATTGATTCACCTATCCATGAAGTACAAGTAGACATTCAAAAACATCCGCGAGAAGTAATCGTATATTATTTTAAAATTTGATTTTGTATTATATAATATATATGACTATAAAAATCATAACCGTCACAGATAAAGGACAAAGTTACAGCCCGGGCGAAAAGATCATGCCGTGATAAGAGTAAGCTCAAGGTGGCCTCAGAGTTTGCTTCCCCGTACATTGAATGAAAAATTGATGCAAAATCCAACCTGAATAGGAGCGAGAAGGCAATAGCTCTGTTCACCACGCAAAACACAGAATCTGATACGTAATATACATTTGATCCAATTCTAATTTTCTGCAATCCATATATATTACAATTGAATTATTTATACTAATGAATTCATTTGCAATGTTATACAGAGACCTTGAACTATTCAGGTACAGGGAGGTTGTATTGAGGAGAAACGAGCTGCGTACGATGGCAATTGGTGAATTGATCAATGTTAGTGTAATTGATGTGTGGACAATGATGCTTAATCATAGGGAGTCAATTCGTTCGGATGGATCCCCATTTCGATACTTCTTCACATCCAATCTTTGTGTAAGTTCAAATATCCAATACATATTATGTTATTTTCTAGCATGACATATATTATCACTTGTGTAATTGTGTTCACAGTTACAACCTATCGTGTCACCACCGAGTGGTTGGAGTGATGAAAAAATAAGTCAATCGTTCTGTGACAATTTTGAGGATGAGTTTGCAAAGTTTGCTGATAGCACCCTTGATAAGATTGATATGGTTAGACATGTTTTTATTGAACTATTATATTGTTATTTATGTACCATTATATACTAAAAAATGCATTGTTATATCATATTAAAATTAAAATGTTCCTATGCAGCTGTTCTTCCCTATCCTTAGGTATGGCCACTACTATTTCATTTGCATAGACGTTGTTAAACGTTATGTGGCCATTGTTGACAGCAAGAACGAGACAGAAAAAGATGCAGCGATCGAAAAATACGGAGACGTGCCTCGCAGGCTGGTATGAAATCTTAACATATCTTTCATTTTGTTATATTAACATATAATAATATAATTTTTATCCATTAACCTTACTTGCAGTTGGATCTGTTCATCGGGCATGTAAAAAAACTGGGCTATGGGTGGAGATACAAAGATACAATCGACTATGATGTTAACATTGAGACAATGGATTGGGTTGATACGTTTAACAGTACGGATTGTGGCATCTACCTAATGCGACATATGGAAGCGTACATGGGGCGAACCAAAAAAAAATGGTCGTGTGGATTGTCCAAAAGGTCGAAAAAGCAGCTAAAGATGCTTCGAATAAGGTACTGCGCGTCAATTGTTGGGTGGGAGCACAACGAGTATAGAGATGCGAACCTCACAGAGGCGAACGAGTTCATTCAACTCATGAGTTCAGATCCAAATTTCAACATAGACAAGCAACTCAAATTAGTTTGATATTTGAACAATTATATGAATTTATTCGTGGTTTTTTTGATCGTTTGTCTATATAACATGTAATCGTTCATCCACGCCTACTTTTTTTTGCTAAAAAATATTCAACACTTTGACATTACTTCAATTTATGTATCATTTCGTGTATCTTAATTTGATTATTTTTCATGCGACTTTCTATATAAAATGCACAGTTATGTTCTAAAAATATGCATAATATTATACATATTTATGCATTAAAATGTTTTATACTCTAAATTGCGTATTAGTTGATTATGTAGTGCACAAATAAAATATGTGTAATGCATATTAATTATTATTTTGATGCATGAATATATTATTTATTATGTTTTGACATTTTGAAATTGCACTGCATTTAATTTCTCATTAATATGCATTGTGTATAATTATATAATGCATAACCAAGTATATAACAAATCTAACTACACATAACAATCAATAAAATTGCTAAACATTATAAAAACGACAAATTCTTATGAAAAACTGGACATTCAGCGCTACATAATCTAAAATTATATTGTTTCAAATTTCTTTTGCTCCCGATGCACGTATCTTATCACAATTTCTCGAATCATGATGCGCCATCTGCTTACAATTACCACATCTCCTTTTTGGCTTGCTTGCGTTGAGTATTGCTTTCTCCTTTCTTGATTTAAGCCTACTCCCACTTCCTTTGGTCTTGACAGGGTTTGGTGGGTGTACATCAACCGTGTGAGGAACTTTAGCTCCGTAATACCTCTCAAAAATACTTTGTTTTCCAGCATGCATTGTATTTTCTGGAATTCTACCTTCATACTTTTCTCTAAGCATGCGTATATCCTGAGCAACCTCAACCATCAAACCATCAGAACCTTTAACATTGCCAATCATCGAATAGAAATCACAGAAAATATCTTTCATAACATTCATGTTTCCCCTATCCACACTTATTCCACATGACATGCTCTGCTTCTGTTTAAAGCATGCAAATTTTGTCCACCTCTGCACAATATACTGTTCCGGAATCTTATCAATCTTCATATTCTTCAATACAACCAACACATGACGACACATAAGGCCTCGCCGAACAAAACGTTTACATGAGCATATTGTATCCAAGCTTTCAAACTCATGAACAACATGAAATATACCATATTTATGATCATCCACTTCATGAACATTACCTCCGGCTGTTTCGATGATTCTTCTAATCGAACATGCATTCATAGCATAATGAATTTGCCTCTGCATGTCGTAGAAGATCTTGTGTGTGTAAATAGATGCACCATGTTTTTCCAAATCCCACTTTGTCTTGCACTCCGGAAAAGATGATTTGTCCAGGCTACTCAACTGATCGTGTGCATTGCGTTGTGCATCAATTGCTGTATTAAAATGCATAAAGAATTCAACAAGGTTTGAACCTTTATTCAAGTACTTGCGAAAAAAACTGTTCTCGCTCTCAGACATTGAAGTTGTACGGAACAGACCACTCATCGGTACATCTCGGAAGTAAGCCGGTATCCAATGATTACGTAGAGAGAACATGTGTTTGAACCACTGGTCGTCCAATAATTCAAACTCCTCTAACACTGAATGCCAACGGTGTTCAAACTCGGACGGCTCGATGTGATCAGACCATACAATCTCGTTAAACTTCTTTGTGAAATCAGCATTCTCTTTCAAGCTCTTTGGAATCTTATCAGCAACCTTGCACATTATATGCCACATACAAAAACGGTGTATTGTTCGTGGGAAAACACGTTCCACAGCAATCTTGATAGCTGGATCTTGGTCTGTAATCAATATACTTGGTCTTGCACCCATACATTCTTGGAACCTGTTGAATACCCATGAATACGATTCAACGTCCTCCGAGGTAAGAAGCGCTGCTGCAAATGTTACACACTTCCCATGATTGTCTTTTCCAGTGAATGGAGCAAAAATCATGTTGTACCTGTGATAAGATATAAGATGCATATTAATGAATTATATAGTGCATTTTTTTAAAACGTATAGTGCATTTAATTTGATCATATACAATATAAAAAAACTGTAAACATACTTATTAGTACAATATGTTGCATCAAAAGATACAACATCGCCAAACGCACTGAAATTGTTTTTAGCATGCTCGTCTGCCCAAAACATACTCGCTATCTTCTCACTTCCATCCACGGCATATTCGAATATGAAACCATTGCACACCTCCTTTTGCTTTTGCATTTTATCCAAAATAATCTGGGCATCAACACCAATAACAAACGCACGGAGATCACGCTTGAAATTTTTAAAATCAGACAAGTTGCACCCAACATCATCATAATTACCAACCAACTCTCTAAAGAGGCGAAAAGAACGCATGAGTCCTATATTCACCATTGCACAGTTCAACATAAAATTCTGATGGCCAACATCAAACTTTCTGTGCACCTTCATAAACCTTTTGTATTCAATAGACATCATATCATGATTATGTGCCTCAACGAAAGCTTTAACACGATACCCATTTGCACCATTCAAAAATAGTATAATTCTAGCCCTACAATTTGTCCGACTGGACAATCTACGCCTTTTCCTATTATTCTCATCTAAACGGTCAATATTCTTTAAGCCTTCACGATTGCACAACACGTATTTGGAAATAATTGTACCATCTTTAGCCCTTGTCATGGTACCATGCCGTATGTCGAACCCACATATTGCAGCATACGTTTTATAAAACTGGATACCATCTTCTAAATTTTTAAAAACTTGACCTACTTCTGGTTTCAATTTGTCCTCACACTTAGGTATATAAATATCTCCTTCATCTGAATTATAGCAATCTCCCGTACCTTAAAAACAATAATGAAAAACATATATAAGAACACATACAAACCTAAAAGACAAAACCTATTATTTATAAAATATGTTAACAATGCATATTGTATTACATGACGATGCACTTATATATATATATGTAACTCAAGTACATACATATTATGATCAATTGACTTATTGTATTACTAATGCATATTGCTAAATATATTTATGCATTTTGGTATATTTTACTATGCATTAACATTGTAAATACAATTAATACTACTCTTACTTCGCGTGAATTACTTACATATAGTGTCATCATCATTGACTCGTATAACCTATCAGGCAAACATTATGATCCATTTAATACCGAAAAAACTCGAATAATAAATTGTGCAATTTACTATACACACTAAAACGCCAATCAGCATTTATAATTTACATACAAAAAAACGCATAATTTAATGAACCCTTACCCATGCATAAAACAAGAACAACGATGCATAAGATTCTACTGATAATGCATATTACTTCATATAATAACCCAATGCGCAAACCATCTACTCGATCAACACAAAGAAACGAACCTTCAATCTGTTCCTCTGCCATATTCTTCAACTTTACCACGAATAATGATGTATGACTATCAATTCGTAATTGATCTATTATGAATCATAGAATAAATCTATACTGTATTAATTATGGAAAGTAAATAACCACCATATTAATTGCATCAGTTACTTCCTTAAATCTCTCATAGTTTGCTTGAAATACAACACGTCCAACTCTCTCTCATACCATAAAATTACTTAATTGTCCTTCTACTAACTCAAACTAGGCGAGAATCAATAAAAAACATAATTAAAAAATCCAATTAATACAAACCGTTGGATTATGTTGATTAATGGCCCAGATTATTTCCTATTTTCTACTTTAAAAACCTTTTGTATATGATCTATATCCTATATATATATATATATATAAATATATATATATATATATATATACATCAACCTTATATGTTAAGAAATGAGCTCAAACCCTAATCCTAAGATGGCAAGGTCCAATAACATAAGCCCACCAAAAATAGTAGAAAAACTAAACTACCAAATATGATCCAGCTAATATCATGAATTGCATAATCATAAATAAATAATGAAGTCCATGATAGTATCAAGCCCTTTTAATAAAATCGACCAATTACAAATTGTTATATATACATCAAGTCGAAAGAATTCTTTTTCATTAATTAAAACACAAAGAGAGTCCCACACCTAATAGAAAGCCAAGTTGATATTATTGTTTAACACAATCAAACACGTTGGTGAGAAAACTCATAATCTTGCACAGTAGAAAAATGATCACAATTGTTCGATGAAATGCCACATTTAATCCTAGTTAATCAAAAGACTAAAAAACAAAAAAATTGTCCGTTAAATAAATTCCACCACCATCAAAATTTATTTCACAATCAAAATTGAAACCACACCAATAATCAACACACCACTAACAACAACAAATTAACAAAATAAAAAGTCAAACCACACCAACAAAAAAAAAATCAAACAAATAATATTTAGATATTGTGTATGAATTGTATATATAATTTTAGTGATTTATACCTGAATTATATAAATATTACTACATATGTATGAAGAGTATGAATCGTACCTAACAATCGAGATTCATACACAGATTGTTAAAAAATGAGAGATCTGTCGGTTAATTAATTTATAAGGGTATTTATGACAATTTACAATAAATATTGCTAGAATTTATATAATGTTATGTTGATGGCTACTATTTATCTTTCATGATGTACTCCCTCTGTCCCACTATTATTGTCAATTGAATTCTGAACGAATTAGCTCCTTGGTAAAGACACTATTATTGTCAATTGAATTATGAACGAATTAGCTCCTTGGTAATGGTTTAATTAGTACTTCAGGTGCTTCTGTTGTGTATAATGTAAATTCCGTAGCGGATCAATTCCAAAAATAAATTATAAATTTAAGCAAGTAGTGCATTTCATGTACTAATTCTATGCATATGTATTAGTTATGTAATGCATTTGATAACGATAACAAATAATTATACTTTATTAAATTAACAATATACCATAATTGATGATGAATGAACCTAAATGAAAATGTAAATGATTACTTAATGTGTTATTACATAGTAGTGCATATACATAATATTTAATAAATTGTAAATTTAAACAGGTAGTGCATTTCATGTCCTAATTTAATGCATATGCATTAACTATCTCATACATTTGATAACGATAATAAATATAGTAATTATGAAAATAACTACGGATGGATGAATGAGACATTTCTGTTCTAACCAATAGATCGGCAATTAAAGTCACCAGATAGCAAAAATAAAAAACCATTATTGATCATCCTTAAAAAGGAAAAAATTCATTAGCATATGCATATACAATGTATCAAATAATACACAACATATATTTTAATTTATATACTACGAGAAACTCAACATTTACCCACCATAAAATTTACCGGGACATAAATTTTTGCTCCATATATATATAATATAGTATATTTTAACTGAAAATATAATACTCCCAATTATTATATATAATAAATTATATATTTTATCTGTTCTGAGTTGCTATCTGAGGAGGATGTTTGAAGATGAAACCAAAAAAATGCCATTTGTTCCTTTCAAACAAATGAGGATGTTTGATGAGTAGTGAATTAGAATGGTGTCTTTATTCGATAAATCTTGGGAAATTTGTGATTTGCACGAGTATGAAGAAGAGGTTAGTTTAGATACCCAGCAACTCTTCGACAAAATGCCCTTAACAATCTCGGTAATCAGGAAAGTGTTCCAACTGTTCGATGAAATGCCACAAATTATCTTAATTAGTTAATTCATTAATGAGAAACTTTGATTTTGGACCTCTCTTTTTTTCATTTTCTAAATGTATATTGTGCCAAAATTTTTGGAATAAATTATATAAATGGTCCTTTGTAGATCATACTCCATCTCTTTGTCCTACTAAATTTGATGCACATTTCTTTTTGAATTGTCCCAATAAATTTGTTATAGTCTAAAACTAGTAAAAGTGAACTCTTTAGATAAGTATAAAACACTCATTTTAATAACCGTATTTAGAAAATGTGAGACATGCTTATCCAAACAGAAGAGGGAGTAGTTAATTTGAAGATGAAATGGTGATATTTGGCTATCTTGTAAGACTAATAATTTTTTTATTTCTTTAGCTTATAATCATAGAAGGCTAATTAATTTTATACTAATTATTTCTATATAATAAATTCTGTCAACAACCACCGCACTATCCTTAAGATTATTTATGACATTTAATCTAAAATATTGTTAGTATATAATTTTTTTATCTTACTGGCAGATTTTTAAATTTATTATCTATAAATCGTTATATATTTTCCTATTATTGAAACTTACACTTAATGCATGAAAACTACAGGAGTGAGACTTTCATGAGGGGTAGGTTGGGGCCGGGAATTAAGTTTATATTCCCCTTTCCTAGAGTTTTCTAGAAGATAGTCTCTCCAATTTTTTTTAGATACAAATTAAATTCACACGTCAAGAAGTGATAAGATAAAAAAATATTCATTTCATTAATTAAAAAAAAATAAAATCTACTCAAATTAAAAGTTACTCTCTTGCATTAATCTTGTACACATCACGTTTTGGCGAAATAACATGATCACATGTAGATCTTTTTTCCTCTATTTATTTCATCGAATAATGTGCATGAATACACGAGAAAATTTCTAGTAGTCATGCATTTCATTCACTAAATTTACTCGAGCTTGTGTAAATTTGAAAAAAAGGTACTTCGAGTGGCACCATCAAAGGGAATTAATTCATATTTAAAAGATAAAATAGTCATAATAATTTTGCCATGTAATATTCACGTCGTCTGACAATGTTATATGTCAGAAAAGGGGACCTTAATTATTTTAAAATGTAGCTAGTTATTTAATATTGATGTCGCTTTCATATATTGAAATTAATGTTAATATAAATATTTCTTATATCTCAGTAGCAACATGAATAATATTGATGTAGATGGTGTAGTGTCCAAATAAATACTTGCATTGTAAGGAAATTACAACACTACATTAATATAGAATAAGAGAAAACCAAATTCGTACTATATATAGTTCCATCCATCTTTATAGAAATTAAATACATATCACACACACACGTCCACCATTTATTTATTAATTAATGGTAATAAAAATTAATATAGAAGCGTTACTGGATAGGAGTAGTGACATTGGTGGGTGCAGGAGTAGACAACAGAAGAGGAGACTGATCGGAATCCGATGAGAATTTAGAGCAGCTCGGCATGTCTGGAGGCGGCGGCAACATCTTCTCATGGGGGAGTTCCCCGTCCATAACGATGAGGGCCGTCTTCATTCCCCATGTCTGATGACGATCGATATGGCAGTGCATGAACCATACTCCTGCATGGATACCTACTGTGTTTAATTGCTGCTAAATACACCGACTATTCACAAAATATTACATAGAATAATAAAAAAAAAAAGACATAACACTCTAACTATCAATCTTTTTAACCTAGTTAACGGCTATAAAACCCAGGCTGTGATATTCTTATATTTAATTAACTCTTATATTGTAATTGAGTGCATTAATTACAACTTTTGCATATATGAGTAGAAAATCTATTGTGAAATTGCA
>JAPKLX010000049.1:0-112661 GCA_026898415.1 Leonotis leonurus
TCTATGTTCTGAAGCTGAAGGTATAAGTATATGCTATGTATTAAAATTTGAAAAATGAAGATATATATATATATATCTATGCTTTGATAACATGTTCTGAATATTTAAATATATTTAAATATATTTAAAATCAAAGCCTGAAAAGGCTAGATTACTTAGATGTCAAGCTTTATGTCAATATTATGTTTATGATATTGTTGTAGTAAAATCTCATGAAAATATTCTTGCAGATTTTTTGACGAGAGATGGAGCCAGCTGATATCAGTTCCATCATCCTAGCCCAGAGGCATCTTCGAGAAAATTTGGAAATGCTTTTGGAGGAGTGGGAAGAATGCACTCTCCATGCTGAACAGATGGGGAAATTGCAATCTACCGATAAGACGAAAGTCTCCGGTAGGATACGAGCCAGTCTGCTGACCTATACTCAGTTAGGGTCGGCATTGGAAAAGCCAATCCTCCGGGCTTCCAGAAAACCTCTGGAGATAGCAGAGTTTCGTGTTCCGGCACCTAAACCGGTAGAAGGGGATTCAAATACCCCTCGAGCGAGTTCTAAGTCAGTGGAGTCTGAACCACTAGCCCAAGAAAAAGATGATGCAAAGGCTTCACCGCCTGAACCATCATGTCAATCCTCCACCTCTGGGGAAAAAGAGGGAGAGATTAGTCTCAGGCCATTGACAGGCAAATCTGAGATTAATAATAATAAGATTATTTTCTCCTCTTTTGAACAGGCCTACCAGGCGAAATGGGAGAAACTACTCACGAGAATGGATATCAATCCTAATACTAGTAGGGTTGATGTCTCAGGAAAATATCCATGGGTGTGGATGATGCCAGGATCCAAATCCCAGGATGTCAAGCAATGGTATGAATTTGGGGCACTCGCCTCGGTTTATACTACGTCTCCATCGTTCCCAGAAATCTCGAGTCTACCTCGATGGATTCAGGAAGCAGTGTACGAAACCTGGGCAAATAATGAATCACTTTGTCGGGTGATACTTTGGAGCTATATTTCATTAATGCAACTCCAGAACCAGCAGGGAAAGGGAGTCATGAGGTCTTTCATTATATAAGGCTTAGACGACCAAGGATGAATGTCTTCAACCAAGTTAAGACACCACCCAACGAGGTACCTATGATCGCCGCTATTTCTGAGGATCAAATCACAACTAGGCGAGCATGGGGATTGTGGGTCTGTTTCACAGAGATGGACAAAGTCAAGTTTCCATTTAAGTTCTTCCAGAATTCAGCAAATGGAACATTCATGTTAAACACTATGACAGGAAAATCAACCAAGTTTGCAAAAGAGGCGTTCGAAAGAAAAAGGACTCTTCTGTGGGAAAACAAGATGGCGATGAGTAAAGAAACACATCGTAAGTTCTGCAACATGGTTCATGTTGGCCATTGGGAATCTCGGATTTGTTCGGATTGCTCAGTATAGCGTGAACCAGAATTTGGGAAAGGCTTCTTGCCTAAACAAGACAAGAAGAAATTTCGAGCCAATGAGTATGGGGAAAATAATCCTCCCCAGAAAGGACGAGCTACAAGGGCCCCTCCAAAAAAGGAACATGGCCGACAAAATTAAAGGAGTCATGTGAGGGGAATAAAGAAGATACTTTCAAACAAGGAAAGCATGTGAAAGAGAGGCACCCACCAAAAAGAAAACGACAAAGGTAGGTGGCAGAAAGAGACGTTCCACCCAGAAAAGAATCGTCGGTGGAATAAAATTAAAGGATGGACAACTAATTCAAAGAAGGGGTCCAACCACTAAGAAATGTTTGTGTCGGCAGCCTTATCCGGACCCAGCTTCACGTGAAGAGGCATTATCCATTAGATAAGGAATCCGATGCAATAATGCAGCAAGGATAGGAGGATTGCAGACTCCTATATAAAAAAGGCATTAAAGAGAGTGAAGATATCGAAAATTCTCCTAAGCTTTCTTCAGAATAAACATTGTATTTTCTCTTACTAGTTTATGCGTGTAGTTTCAATTCAAGCTACCATAGGTAGCTAAACAAGTTTGTCTCCTCCCAAAAGGGGATTTACTTATGTTATAATATATATTATATAATTCCCTAATAAAAAGATGGGGCTTTTGTTCATCATCTTTCAGATTTATATTTTCTATTTTACCAACTGAAAACTCTACGCCCTGGGTAGGAAACGAACGAGGGCTGTGCTAAAAGCTGTTGAAGGAATCTGCGGCTGGAAACCATACGGTGCTCCGGGTGGTTGGACGTGGTCCCTAAAACTTCCGGTGGATATAACCCGACAGCTTCTTGGTCAAAAAGGTAATTAAGTTGGTATTAATATAGAATTTATTTATACGGAAGTGTGATGGGCCTGATATACGGTTAAATTGAAATTACAATTACAATTGGGAAGGATTATACCAACCCATTAATGATTTTATATGATTTTTGTGTACTATTATGATTTCTCGTGGCATTCGCGGTTGAACCGCTAGATAAATATGCTTGGACCGCCCGGGGTTTTCAAAAATCCGACGAGCGGTCCAAGGGGGTTTGTCTAGCGGTCCATGCATAATAGTATTAAGATCATGTATGGGATCATTAATATATAATCATTTATGATTTTTGGGTCATTTATGATTTTTGGTGGATTTTAAGAATAATTAAGAAAATGGGTAGTTTTAACATGTCTGCAAAAGAATGGGGTAAAATCTACGTGTATTTTCTCAAAAGGGGTAATTTTATGAATTATCACTTGTTTTTATGCATCAAAAACTGCTACGGGATATATTTTATTGACAAATATGCACCAATTCATGATAATATTGTAAGCTTGATGTGCTTTTTTTAGTAAGAGAAACAAAATTAAATCATATACCATTACGATCACTATCTCATGCATTTACTTAACAATAAATGGTCACACATGTAGAACTAATTTCAACGAGATCTATTCGATTTAAAATATGATGCTAAATGTACTAGTTTTCTGTGTAAATCGTCCTTGTTCTTTTCCTTTCTTTTTGTTAATTTGGTGAAAGTTCTCAAGATGATAAGTGATTAACGACACATAATAATACAAATTCCAACACACAAACACATACAGTACTTGATTTAATATAGAGTACTACTAATATTCAGTGATCTGGTCCAAAATTAGTTCTACCTTTGACTGATATGTAAGTACACACAAACACACACGAAAAGAAAACACTAGTCAAAGCTTGAATTTCTTCTGCTTGCTGTGGAATCTCATATATTCATTCATAGCTAATTAACACACAGTGATTTATGACAATTATTAGCCTATATATATATATTGTTATATGAAAATTAAAACAAGAAAATGAAAAAATGTGATTGATGTGGCATCAACGAAGATCTCCTAAAAACATCATAAACAGATGTGTTCGGCAATTGAAGTCCAAAGAGTTTGGTAATAAGCAACAAAGCGTCAACGTACAATGACAAGATACAATTGCATTGTTAGAGCTGATCACAACCCTACAAATTAATCCGGCACCATTAGAATCTCCTCAACTTCCCTATTTTCTTATCTATATATAACCTCATTTTTTAGACCAAATATCCTCACACACACACAAGAATAAACATTATATGGCTACATCAACACTTAGAATCACACATCTTCTTCTTGCTCTGCACTTCCTATTCTACACTCTCTCCACGATCCAGGCAGCACCGGAGAAGCTCTTCAGAGAGTACATCGGGGCGGAGGACAAAAATGTGAGGTTCACGGACGTCCCAATACACTCCCAAGTCGATTTCCACTTCCTCCTCTCCTTTGCCATCGACTACACGGACGGACGCTTCCCAACCCCCACCAACGGCAACTTCCGAGTCTACTGGGACTCGGCCAACCTCAGCCCTTCCCATGTATCTGCAATAAAGGCCAAGCATGCAAGAGTTAGAGTGGGGATGAGCCTCGGAGGAGACACGATTAGCAAGAACCATTACGTCTACTTCCAACCTACCTCAGTCACTAGCTGGGTGGCAAATGCAATCCACTCCATAACTGAAATAGTCAGAACTTACAACCTAGATGGAATAGACATAGACTATGAGCACTTCAGCACAAATCATGAAACCTTTGTAGAGTGTATGGGGAGACTTATCCTCTACCTCAAACAGAACAAGATCATCTCATTTGTTTCCATAGCGCCATACGATGATGACGATGTGCAGCCATACTATCTAGCTCTGTGGAGAAAGTACGGCCACCTCATAGACTACGTCAACTTCCAGTTTTACGCGTATCCGAAGGGGACCACTGTTGCTCAGTTCCTGAAGTACTTCGAAACCCAGAGCTCCAACTACCAAGGAGGGAAAATCATTGTCAGTATTGCGACCGACGGGAGTGGCGGGCTTTCCCCGAAGAATGGGTTCTTCCAAGCCTGCAATATACTGAGCAAGGAGGGGAAGCTTCATGGGATCTTCATCTGGTCTGCAGATGACTCCAAGAAGGCTAATTTCCAGTATGAAAGACAGTCGCAAGAGCTCTTAGCCACTCAAAAGTGAGGATATTCATATTCTACTCCTCACTTTTTACACCAAAGATTACATATATCCATGTATCAAAGTCATAAATAGGGTCACTAAGTCAGAAGTTTGATGCATAATTCTGTCACCCTTTCTGAGGGTTTATACTGTGATTGTATGCCTGCATTTTTTTTCTTTTTTTGTTACTTGTTCCTCTCTATAATCCCCAAACTAGATCAATAGTGGAAAGAGGAGAGAAACCACTTGGATTCTCCACAAATTTTCCACTGCATTGAGATGAAGAGCTGTTTTTTTCTTCATGGATGCATAGCTATCATCTGTCCGTTAAATCTTCAATTTTATTTATTTTCATTTCGTCTTTATTCATATGAGTAATGAGGTATAGCATAAAACTTCACTCACTCACTCACTCACCAATCTCTGAATTCTGAAGAAAACAAGTAATTCAAATCTAAAGCTAAACCAATCCTCATGGTGTCTGGCCCTAAATGTGGCATGACAGACGACGGATTAATGAGATTAAAAGGTAGTCCTGTTGCTACATTCAACAAAATCCATTAATCCTACAAGATCAAGAAAATCTATTTAGTATTTTACGAGGGTCTTCCGAGTATGTTAACAAAGACGAGTTTTTAACAAAGATATATACCCTTCATCACCACAACTAAACTGATTCCATTAATTGCTAATGGTGTCGTGTGATGAATATGTAGAAGGCCAATTTTAAAAGGGCAAACAATCTGATGAGTTCTACATGAAACTAAAATTTTTATTATCCATATCTGTCTGATTAGTGAAACTGTATATGCACTATATATGTATTTACTGAAAGCACAAAGTAGTTTCAACCGTACAAAAGCTACATCCAATTAGCATATAACAAGACTTTCCAAAGACAAACATTGCCACCAACTCCAGTTTCACACTTATGCTTATTCAGAAAAAACAAAATTTCAGCAAAACAGAGATTATGATGAATTTGCATCATGAGTTCACAACAAAGAAATAATTTCTACTTGGATATCTCTTGTTTCATTGATCGAGAACATGATGACTTTCTTATAAAGAATGTAAACAAAAAATGATATATATGGATATGAGATGGAACATATTTTTATTTACACCAGTCAGTTGAAGCATGTCACTGGAATTCAAGTAATGTACGTACCCATCATCAGTCTGGGATATCACAGACAGCTAATTGCAACTGGGAACCAATTGCATACTGTTTCACAAAAGCTCTTCTCCACCAGATCTCAAATGCTTTCTGAATATTCGGACAATCATCGCCCTCGTTAAGAAATCTATCGAACCATTTAAGCAAAATTGACTGTTGTTGAGGCAAAGGTAGGGTCAGAATTGTTTGACTAAGTCCCTCCTCGATCATTTTTCTATCGATATATTTCCCGTCCATTCTCATCCACCCAAAATCATCATAAAGTGCTTCCAACCAAGTTGACAGCAAGGCAAATCTAGTCTCATTAGGCACAAGAATCTGCCCTTTCCCGATAGATATGCACAGTTGGGCAGTGATTTTGCTTATCTCATGGCGATACATGATAGGGATCTTAGAGTGAAGAACTGCTAGCTCCTTCTGATCAACCCATAGGTTTACAAACTCATCCCCCATTTTTCTGTCTATAAGGATGCCAAGAATCCACTGCATATTGTCAGCTTCTCGGGAGATGTCCGCCATTATAGCTCCTCGGTCACGACTGCTTTCATCCAAGCAAGCATTTCCGGGTAAGCACAGAATGAGCGTACCTAGGCATCTATGACAAAGTTGATATAATGTATCTCTAGTGATATCAAGGTCTTCATGGAGGCCATTTATGCTCTGATCATCTTTTAGTAGTCTAGATATTAAAACTTTCATTTCTCTACGGGCTTTGTCATCTTTGGCCTGCATGACAGCTTTAAGAAGATACTGTCCGCCCTTGAAGATGCTAAAGGGTCGGTTATCACCCTCTGGAGCACGGTATCCACCCTCGAACAATCAACTTGGAGTTGATTTAGATGCGAGACAACATGATCCTCTTCTCCCTCGGACCACGGCACTGCTTCAAGATACTCCAAGCATGCCCTCATCCCAGCATCAAACATAATTGCTGAACATATCTGCAAATGCCAAGGCATAAGAAGATATTACAATTTACTTATTTTAACCCAAAAATAGTTTCTTGATGGTGAATATACACATAAACGACATTGGTTACCACTTCTTCCTAGTTTTCGAAGTTCCATTCTGGATTGATTGTGTTAGCACGATGCAGTTTATATGTGATCCGATATATCTATGTAATTTAGGCAGAATTTTATTTCTAGATAGAATTCAACAACTTAATAGGCATTACGAAGGAAGCAAAGAAGGTAGAAGTATAGAAAAGAAACCTTTAAAAGGGACAAGATCTCGAAGACCTCCATTCCCCGGAGCTTGGTCTTCAATTCCGCAGAGTACATGAGCACAACAGCTTCCACATAGACCGCCACGTCATCGCACTCAAGAATCTCCACGGAGTGGATCCCTCTCCGCCGCAGCTTCTCGGCGAAGAACCGGCTTTTGGCGGTCAGGACGCGGCGGTGCACGTCTATGGTGATGGCGCTGCGTCGGGCTCGACGGCGTGGGCATGGCCCGCGACGGTGAGCCTGACGTCACCGGAGCCCCAGTGATCGGAAATCTTGAAGGGGGCGTGGGAGAGAGCGAGGGAAACCCTTTCTTGGAGCTTCTTGCGGGCGTCGAGGGCGGGACAGGGCTGCTGCTCGAGCGACATCACCTCGAAGAGGGAGGGACTCTGGTGAGGGGGGACGGTCCGGTGGGTAGAGGTGGAGGGAGGAGAGAGGAAGGAGTCGGAAATGAAGCCTTGCTTGATCATTGCGGACACCAGTTGCTGCTGCTGGCTTTTCGATGACACGGATTTGTGGTGAGTGGTGGCGTTATTGCCATTGCTATCAGACGCCATTGAATTCAACTTAGAGGGGAAAGGCAACTGAAACACTCACAAACACACACACACATGTGAATCAAGAAGATCAGAGAGAGGCAGACAGATCGAGAGAGAAAAGAGGAATTGGAGTATGAGTAGCAGTGAGCTTTGTGTTTGGGTGTGAAATGGACTTGTTGGAGAAGAAGAAGCAAGTCTTAATATTTCACATCAAAATTTTCTGATTATGGTGACTACACTCGGACTCCCACTAAAACCACCTATGACTATCCAATGTTGATACAGAGTGCAGAAATGTGAGAATATTAAAAAGAATAGAATACTGTTATTGTAGTAATAAATAAGTGGCACGTCAACGTTCTTCCTCGTGACTTATCATCTACTCAAATAAATTCTGGTCATGGTGGGAACTGTCCAATAAAGTTTTTAGAAATCACAACTACTTTACGTTTTAAATAAAGTTTCATGCAATGAATTCCCAAATTTTGGCTTCAACATCAATTTATTATTAAGATTATTATGCTGTCTTCTATAAAGTATGATATTTTAAGATTGCCACGTGATTTAAAATGTCAAAAAGATTATAATTTTTCCGAAAGATAAAAGTACTATTTGTATATAATTAGTATAGCCGCGGAAATTTGAGTGACTATCTTCTTGACTAAATTAATATTCTAGTTTACATTGAGTGTAGGGATGGCAACGGGCCGGATCTGGCTTGGTCCAGATCCAGATTCGGAAATTTTAACCTTGGTCCAAATTCGGCCCAGATCCGTTGGATCTAAAAAAGCTTGGTCCAGATCCAGATCTGTGAGATACGCGGATCCACAGATCTGTCCAGATCCATGAACTTAAATTTCAAAAATAAAATTCTAAATATTAATAATAATAACTTGATTAATCTACAATGGATAAAAATAACACCACAATATAAAACTACAAAAATCCAAAATAAGTCCCAATATTATAAGAAATTTTATTATTGTATTTTCATTTCTTAATTATAAAAATAGACATAATATTACATATATATATACTCCCTCCGTCCCACCTGAAATGTCCCAAAACTTTTCGGACCGCAAACCAATACAACTTTAATCAACTACTTAATTCATATTTACCCACTTTCTTCCCACTTTAATTAACACTTTAATTTTCCAACCACTTCATTTTCTTTTACTCTTTTTAATTTTTTTAACTCTTTTACTCCTTTTAACCTTTTTTCAAACTTATTTTTCATTTTTTCTTCATTGTTATTTCTCTTTCTCTTCACTTTTTCTTCATTTTTATTTCTCTTCAAATATTTGTAACGTAAATTGTGGTAGGAAAAAATTTGCAAACAGGAAAATGAAGTTTAATTCATTCCAAATTGTATTGAAATCTGAAAATTAAAATGCATAATGAAAATCTGAAAATTAAAATGCAGAATGAAATCTGAAAATTAAAATGCAAGAACCCATAAAATGCAGAATGAAAATTGCTTCAAGTGAATAAATTTGGCATCATTCTTAAAATTTCATTCAACATTCAAATTTCCCTCTAAAATTTCAAAAAGTAAAAAACGTGCTATACATCACCATTCTCTACAAATATCACAAGTTGAGGCTATTCAATACATCACTCAAAACATAAAATCCTGCTGCACCTCATCCTTCTCCAAAAAAAAATAAAATCAGCCACATGGCACCAAGAGGTGCAGACCTTGGTGTTTCAACAAAGACTGCCATTGTGCAGTTCCTTCTTGCAGATTTGAAGAACGGGAAACCAGCTCGGGGCAAGTTCAAGCAGGCTGCTGCAGCGTGGGGATGCAACAGGCGCACTCTCACTCGAATTTGGGCTGAAGCAAAACAACAACGGGAGAATGGTCAGGTTATAAACATACCAAACAAAAGGTTAGGTGTTAAGAAAAAAAGAGTAGAGATTGATCTTCAACTTATAGCTAACTTAGAGCTATTCAAAAGAAGCACAATCAGAAAACTAGCATTGGGTATTAATTGTAGCAAATCTGTTGTAGGTAGATGGGTGATTAAGGGGCTGATCAAATCCCATAGTAATGCTATAAAACCAGACTTAACAGCTCCAAACAAGCTGTTAAGGATGAGATTTTCTTTAGAAGCCATAGAATATGATAGGATCATGAACACACTGCAGTTTAGGAGTATGCACAACATAGTGCATATAGACGAGAAATGGTTCTACATATCAAAGACATCACACAGATTTTACCTCACACCCGAAGAGTCAGAGCCACAAAGGACATGTAAAAGCAAGAAATTCATTACCAAGATCATGTTCATGTGTGCTGTTTGTAGGCCAATAATTGCAGAGAATGGGAGTGTTCTGTTTGATGGGAAGATAGGCATCTTCCCATTTACAGAACAAGTTGCAGCCAAGAGAAAGAGTAAGAATAGGACTGCAGGAACCATGGAAACTAAAGCTATTGCATCTATCACAAAGGATGTTATAAAAGAGTGCTTAATCACAAAGGTAAACCATACAAATGATGTGTGTGTACAATGTAAGTCTAGAATGATTTCAGTTTCAGTTTCTTACCTAATGTAACTGGTGTTTTTAATCACACAGATTTCAGTTTGTATGGCTTTAAATTCAGTGATTGGTGTGTTCAAATTCAGGTTTCAGTTTCCATGTAATGCATTAGTTGAACCTTTAAACTTCAATTTAATTTCAGATTTTACCTGCCATAATGTTAAAGTGGCCACAAAGTTCAAGCAAGCAAATATTTATTCAACAAGACAACGCAAAACCACATATAAAGGACAGTGATCCAGAGTTCAGATCAGCTGCCTCACAGAATGGTTTTGACATCAGAATTGTCAATCAACCTCCTAATTCACCAGATACCAATGTTAATGATTTGGGATGGTTTAGAGCCATCCAAAGTTTGCAAACAGAGAATGTGTGCAGAACAGTGGATGATTTAGTGAATGCAGTGGTGAAGTCTTTTGATATGCTCACTGCAGCCACACTAAATAAAGTGTTTCTGAGCTTGCAAGGTTGTATGATTGAGATTCTCAAGGTGAGAGGGCAGAATTCATACAAACTGCCTCACCTCAAGAAAGACACACTCATCAGGCAAAATAGACTACCACTCAACATTCAAGTTCCACATGAACTGGTTAGAGACTGCATTGAGTATCTAAAAGTTAATGGAAGTGTTCAAGGCATTCTAGGCCTTGAAGATGTCACACTGATGTGAAAGCACAGTTGGAGGAGTTTTTTGTAATGCATGGTGTGCAGACATAGTTAGGAGGATGCTCTAATTGCTGGTCTTTTGTAAAGAATGACATGTAATGGTTTTTGAAAAGCATTTTGTAAAGCATGGTTGGTTGAATGAAATGGTTTTTGCTTTAAAACACACCACAGATTCAGATATCAAGTGTACTAAATGTATCTTAAAATCCAATGAATCAGTTCACAATCATCCCAATATATATCATCATTATCCACATACCAATCACAAGCACCTTCAAGACCAGCAATCAGCACACTGCACTCTCTAACCCACACAGATACCAGCCAAAAAAACCATCTCAACTAGCACATACAAGCATCTATCCCCAAACATGGATTCATTGATGCAACTGTACATAAACATATGAGAAATTTCATCATCTCAGCAAATCACAACATTTCCCACAACAGATTTGCAAAATCAATTACCCAAAGGCACGGGTTCATCTCACCAGTACAACAACCAGAGAGCTCAAGAATAATCACCACAGATATCACCAGTTCAACAACAACCAACAACAGTCAGATCACGAACAACAACATCAACAACAGATATCACCAAAACATTTTACAAAAACCACAGATCTCACCAAAGCAGAGAACATTAGGGAAAGATCTCACCAAATCGAACAAGCTAGGCACCAAGATCCTCAGCATATTCACTCGATCTTTGGGGTAATCACGAACATAAGCATGCAATTCCTTTTCAAGCTTCCTTTGATGGAGAATCCTCAGAAAGGACTCAGATTGTGTCCAAACGAAGTCCTCAGATTCTGGAAGCGAGAAAGAACCCGAACCCGAGCCCTCCATCCCCTCCATCTCTCCTTTCTCCACCTCAACACCTCCACCACCGCTCAGAGCATCGGACTCTTCATCATCGACCTCAGGAGAAGGGTCGCGAAGCCTAGGATCGAACGGCACAGAACCTCCACGGATCCAGTAGGGATCCTCACTCAGGATGTGGGAATGAGCGGAACAGAAAGGTCGAGGGTTGAAGAGTATGGGTTTCTTCAAACCTTTCCCGAAAACCCTAGTTTCAGAGGCGAAAATTGAGGCACAAGAACAGATCTCAGAAGATCCAGCCACAGAGGGAGACATGCAACCGCTTCCAACCTCCAATTCATCACAAGCCTCAGAAGAAATATACCCATCTAGGGTTTCAAAGGGTAGTTCAAGTGTAGTATCTGTTGGGGAAAGTTTTTCAACACAAATCCAGTGGGGATCCATGCTCATCACAACGGGAATAGGTAGGAATCAACTTCTAGGGTTCGAAACAGGAGATGAACCGAAGAAGAAGAGGAGGCGTCGTCGGCGGAGAGAAGAAGAGGAATCGTCTGCAGAGAGATAGAGACGAAGAGAGAAGGGGGCGGGTAGTGAGTGGAAGCAAACATAGATTAGGGTTTACTTAGTTAAGACATATTAGTGGGTTGGGTTAATGTATAATATGGGCTTCTTAAGTAATAAAATGTTCCAAAAATGGAAATGGGCCATATGAGCTGGGACATCCCAATTTGGTAATTGGGACATCCCAGCTGGGACAGAGGGAGTATATAATTATAAAAAATATATATATTAAATAAACGGATCCACAGGTCGGATCTGGACCGGATCTGGGATGGATCTACTAAATTCCAGATCCGGATCCGTGATTTTTATTAGTGGTCCGGATCCGGTCCGGATCCGCCGGGTCCAAATTTTTAATGCTCCAGATCCTAAAAAACGGATCTGGATCCCCGGATCCGCACCGGGTCCAAGGTCCACTGCCATCGCTTGAGTGCAAATAAAATTATACAGTATTTCTTCACGAAAATGTATTTTTATTATCTATTTAAATAATTACCAAATGTTTTTTTTTTTTTCTAAACATGATGTACTTGTGAATTGATGGTGCATGGTTGACCTTTGAGTAGATTGTATGTATTTATTTCCGTACTTTTCTAATATGACTCACTACTGTACACGTGAAAGAAAATAAAAAGGAATGAAAGTAGTCCATTAATTTGGAAGGGAAAATAAAAGAGTCGAGAGAGAGAGAGAGGGAGCGACGACAAGCCTTGATTCGATCCGTCAACACACTTGTAAGAAAAAGGAAGATAAAGATCCGAACATTTCTCTCTCTCTCACTCCTCTCCCATGGCAATGGCCATGGATCTCCACTTCCATCACCCTTCCTCCATCCTTTCATCCAAAAACACCATTAATCATGAACGCCTCCTCCTCCTCCTCCTCCTCCGCTCATCACCACCGCCCCCTTCTCGGCTTCACCAGCCTCCGCAGCGCCACCTCCTGCTTCTTCGTCTCCATCCTTCTCCTCTACTCCATCTACTCCTCCCGTTTCATCCTCAATACCAAAAACCACGACCTAGATTGCTCTATCCAATCCAAGCAAAATCTCGACCGCAAAACCGAGGAGCTCACCCCTCCCCCTCCCCCTCCCCTTCCCCCTCCTCCCCCTCTCAACACCTCCTGCGATCAACAAACCAATGACCCCTTGGAGATTAAGCACGTCATGTTCGGCATCGCCGCATCCTCCAACCTCTGGGACAAGAGGAAGCACTACATTAAGCTGTGGTGGCGCCCTCAGGAGACGAGAGGGGTGGTGTGGCTAGACAAACGCGTCAATATCTCCAAAGACGAGGAGAAGCACTTGCCAGAGATACGAATCTCTGCCGATACCTCCAAGTTCAACTACACCAACAAGCAGGGGCAGCGATCCGCGCTGCGGATCTCGCGCGTGGTCTCAGAAACTCTAAGGTTGGAAAAGCAGGACGTGAGGTGGTTCGTGATGGGGGACGACGATACCGTGTTCATCGTGGAGAACGTAGTCAGAGTCCTCTCCAAATACGATCACAACCAGTTCTACTACATTGGGAGCTCCTCCGAGAGCCACGTGCAGAATATCTTCTTCTCATACTCCATGGCATACGGTGGCGGCGGATTCGCCATAAGCTACCCTCTCGCTAAGGAGTTGGAGAAGATGCAGGATCGCTGCATCCAACGCTATCCTGGTTTGTACGGCAGCGACGACAGAATCCATGCTTGCATGGCTGAGCTTGGTGTGCCTCTCACAAAAGAACTTGGCTTTCATCAGGTAACAATTCCTACAATCCAAAACACATTTAGCAACATACCACCAACTCCTCATTGCTAACAAAAAGGGAGTAATAATTGTGATGATGCAGTATGATGTATATGGGAACCTGTTGGGGCTTCTGGCAGCGCACCCTGTGACGCCATTTGTATCTATGCATCATCTCGATGTGGTGGACCCGATATTCCCAGGGCTGACGAGGGTAGAGGGCATAGGCAGATTGTTGGAATCGGTGGAACATGACTCCGCCAGCATAGTCCAGCAGTCGTTCTGCTACGACAAGGACAAGTCCTGGTCCATCACCGTGTCGTGGGGATTCGTCGTTCAAGTCATGAGGGGAATCATCTCTCCACGGGAGCTAGAGATGCCCACAAGAACGTTTCTCAACTGGTACAAGAGAGCAGACTACACTGCCTACGCCTTCAACACTAGGCCCGTGGCGAGGCACCCTTGTCAGAAGCCCTTCTTGTTCTACTTGAGCTCTATTAAATATGATGAGAAAAGGAGACAGATAGTAGGGGTTTACTCTCGACATAAGGAATCAAATCCCTTCTGTCGATGGAAGAGTGAGTCGCCAGATAAACTCAATACCGTTATTGTCTTGAAAAGGTCCGATGCCAGCCGGTGGGAGAGGGTATGCTCATAACAGCCAAATAACTACACCTATAATCTAACCATGTCACAAAAGATTGTTAACTAAAGTCTAAAACTAAGAACTTTTGGTTTCTGTGCTTGCAGTCACCTAGAAGGGACTGCTGCAGAATTTTGCCTTCAAGAAGAGAGTCGGTCATGTACTTCTGGGTGGGTAACTGCAGATCAGGTGAGGTAATTGAGTTGTAGCTAGTGGAGGCTTGTTTGATTTTCGAAGATCGCTTCTTCTCTCGAGAAAGCACGATAACTGGAATGCAAATGCTGCTAGTTTTATCCACAGCCAGCAATCATCAGCAAGGATAACATGTATTTTCAACTATTGAAGGCTAAACAAAGGCAAAGCAAAGCAAGTACTTAAACAAGTGAATTCAGTAATAGTTTTTTGGGTAGATTTTGTAGTTCATCTCTGTAAATGTAACAACACATATAGACACTTACAAATATAACCAGATTGCAGAATCCATCATTTATAGAAAAAATTATTCATGAGTAGAATTTACAGCAGGGAAATATATTGTGTACTTTGTCTAGTTTTCCTACCGTTACAGATCAACGGTGGTCGAAACCTCAGTATTTGCTGCTATCGATTCTTCCAGTCTTGCTCCTGCAGTCACTCTGCAATATAGCTGCCATTGCTCATAAACTGTACCCCAGAAATCAACAAAGAAGGCGGAAAGGTAAGGTGGAAGAACGTTGCATTCTGTGACATCAGTCGGAAAGCTGCAGTAATCCATCTGTCCTTGTTATCGATATTCACTGGTTTATAAAAACAAACAGTTTAACGAAATTAATCAAACTTGGAATCCCCTTTGTGCAGCTTATATAAAGGTTGAAAATATATATCCTCTTTGTTTTTTCTCCTTAAATAAGAACTCCGAAGATCAATAATTACATTGATTTCTTGACTTAGACAACACGATCTGTGCAAACATTATCTAAAGAGTCTATTCACTAAACAAAAAACAGAAAATAAAAAAGAAAGTCAGTCCAATATTTACTAATTCAGCCGAAGAGATTGATCCAAATCATCAAAATTTGAGCATGAACCAGTTTCTGCTGCAATCGAGTCATAAGTTATTTGATAATAACTGTTATTTCCTTCTTCTTTAGAAAATTATGTAGACATTTGACAAAACTGCGAAGTTTTTTTTAAAAATTCTCTTGATTGCGTGGTGGAAGAAGATGAAAAAAGAAACACTAGCGTTTCCACAGCCTAGAGAAAACCTCACACACACATCACACAAAAAACACTGCAAAATTTGACGTTCAATTAACGCCGTGGAATCGGAATCGCACCGGGGTAAGAAAACCACCAAAGGATGAAGAAGCAGAGAAGCACCACGACAGGGATGAGATGAATCAATTTCTCCTGCAATCGAGACTTCAAATTCTCCTTCTTGGCGATGGCAGAATTCCTTTTGTATAGCGGGAGATTATCATTCTCCTCCACCGCCACCACTTTCCCCTTGGGATAAAACAGCTGCGATCTAGGCTGCGGCAGCTCCGCGGCGCGAGAGGTGCTCGCTTGCTGTCTCTGCATCGTAGAGAGAGAATCGTAGAAAGAGAAAACGCATAACAAAAATCCAATTAAGTTCGTATTCGTTCCTGATTCAGTTCGTTACACAGCCTTCTTAGCCTACTTCTGGCGGGAAAATTGCATCCTCATCACGCGCTTTGCACGTGCTAAATATTCAAGTATAACTAAACTATTACATACATACACATACACATTCAAGAATATATGAAGTTGTAAATTTAATTTGCTACCAAAGTCAAAAGCCAACAGCAAAAATCAAAATTCTGTAAACAAACACAAGGCAATATTAGTCCTAAAACATCCTCTCTATCTCTACAAAAATAAGAAAAATTTTCTGAAAAATATAATCACCACAGCCGATGATCACTCCTCAAAGTTAAGCTTTGAGCAGCACTACCTCAAGATATTATTATACCACCTTCTATATTCTTTTATCTTTTCCCAAACTTTAGATTTACATAAATGAGCTTGGGTATGAGTAACTAAATCTCCATAGCTATGCACCTGTACCATTTGTGATGTCAAAATTGATGAGAGTGGAAGGTTCTAGATACTCAGCCTTCCCCTAACTTGGTTGTCGTTGTCCTTGTTACTAGAGCGTTTCTGTTCGCTGTCTCCCTTTGATCTACTACGCAGATTAGGACTCATATCGGGGGCTTGAACCCCGTGGATGCTTGGATCGTAAGTCTGGGAAGCAAGATAGTTCAAAGCCGTAACAATGTCAGCAACGAGGGGCCTCATATTCGGTTGCTCCTGAACACACATTGCAGCGATTGCTAGTGCTTGGTATAAGCCTCTAACAGGGTAATGCCCTTCCAACAAGGGATCTGCCATTTGGTGGAATCTTTTACGGTCCTTGAATAACGGCCTTGCCTGAAAAAAGAGAAAAAGAAAAGCATTTGAATCTGTTTAGAGAGCATGTCATACATTCAACTTGCATTCGAAAAGGACTAAAGGAGAATAGATAGGAGAAGAAAAAAGAAAGCAATTGGTCTGAATTCAAGAAATATAGCAACAAAAAGTTGCATACTTCACATGGCCCACTATCAGATCAGCTGACAATGCTAAGTTAGTGGAGGACCATAACTGGAAAAACATCATGAACAACAGTTAATAAATCATTTCAAAGCACCTCAGTGAAAAAGTTTTAAGTACAGAAACCTCTAACTAACGACATACTAATCAAAAGGTTACAACTTACAAGAAATAAGCTACTTTACTTCATAGTTGGGTAGCCTATTTAAGATTAAAAGCAAACCAGTGTCTTCTCTGTAGTTTTGAGTGGAGGTAAAAAATCATGAATCAATTAAGTGTAGAGATTAGAAAAACTCACCCATGAAACTAGATTTGCCTCAGGACCCGACCTTCTATTGTCGATAGCTCTTCTACCTGTGATGATTTCGAGAAGAACAACACCGAAACTATAGATATCTGATTTAAAGGTAAGTTGGCCAGTCATTGCATAATCTGGGGCACAATATCCGTATGTGCCCATAACTCTGGTGGAAACATGAGTCTGATCACCAGAAGGACCAACTTTAGCTAAACCAAAGTCGGAGAGTTTGGGGTGATACCCCTCCCCTAGCAAAATATTGGAACACTTCAAATCTCGGTAAATAATAGGTGTCTTCATCTTGTCATGCAAATACTCTAGCCCCCGAGCTGCACCAGCTGCTATATTCATCCTCACATTCCAGTTCAACCTTTTTTTTCTCAGTTGAGGGCCTGCAGTAACAAAGTAAAATTAGTCCAATTTTCGTTTCGTTTTCTTTCTTATTTTTTTTGAAGTAGCACACGAAGCTGCTCGTTGCACACCATGTAAGTGGTCCTCGAGAGAACCTAGAGGCATGTACTCATAGACTAAGAGCCTTTGATCACCCTCAGCGCAATAGCCAATTAGCCTAACAAGATTGGGGTGGTCAGCCATACTTAACGTCATAACTTCAACCACGAATTCCCTAATCCCTTGGCATCCGCTACGATCAAGTTGTTTGACAGCCACAACCTGCAACAAAGAGGTAATACAGATTCATGTACTGTATAAGAAACAACATTCAACAACTTTTCTTGAGAAGCAAACAATGAAACTAATTGATTCACATGAAAAACAATGAGAGCAGAAGATGAAACACTTTAACTAACCTCACCAGTATCTAGCAAATGACCTTTATATACTTTGCCAAAACCACCTTCTCCAAGGAAATTATCTCCCTTGAAATTCTGTGTTGCGGCAGCTAACTTGGCGAAGGTGAAAGTCCGCGCTTTGGAAGCATTGACCTCCGTTTCTCGAGGACTTTTACCGACATCTACTGCTTCCTTTGCTGCAGTCTCCACATGGGATTGATTTGCAAGTGGAGCATCCTCCTTCACAACTTTGGGCGAGGCAACTTTACGAGTATCTATGCAGTACAAAAGCAAAGGGAATTTGAAAATCAAATATAAGAACTATATAGAACTCATTGAAACAACAATAGACTAAAAAAGAACGGATGGGAGATTAAGGATAGCCATACAGCATTACCCTTCAGACAGAAATTTACGATATATGATTTTTTTAGTATAAACAAGAAATATTACTGGTAATTTTCACCGCCCAAAGATACATTTCTATAGTAAATCACCATTTACAGGCAGAGAACAAAACACATGATGTCTACATTTGATGATGTGCAGAACACCTACCGTACAAAACAAAGACCCAAGATTCCATCAAAAATGACAAATCTTTCTAGAAAACCCCTTCAAATAATTTTGCTTTGGACTCGACAGAGTTTTAAGGAAACATATATAACATGTATATAAGATCAAGATCCAACATTTATAAACAAAAAAAATAGACGCAGAGAACACTTTAAGAAACATGGATGTTAGAGAAACCCATCGAGAACAGAAACTTATAAATTCAAATCCATTACACACATTTGAAAGGAAAATCAATATAATTTCCGCATAAGAACATCAACACAAATTCGAGAAAGGCACAAGCGAACATGCAAATCTCCAAACATGAGATTCAAAACTTATTAATCCATACCATCAAGACGATCCTTCTTAAACAGACGTTGATGATTCTAAAATGCAGGGAAAAGGGTACAAGAATTTCTTTAAACGCAATTCAAAAAGGAACCATTTAGTAAAACGAGATTGATCGTAAAAATACCTGGTGATTTCTGTGCATGATCAACTCTTTCAGGCCGATTATTTTTTCTGTCGTTTATCTTCTTCTTCGGTTCTTTCTTAGAAATTGACGATTCGCCAGCGCAGAGGAAACACCCCATGGTTTCGCCCTCCCTTTTTTCTCTACAAATTTATGCGTGCAAGTATATATTTTTATGTATCTGTATCGATGTATCTTCTTTCTTCCTCAGCTTCAGCTACAGACGGAGAACAGAGCCATTTCAGACAATGGGAAGCAATTACTAATATTTTGCAAGAGAATTGCTTTCGGAGGAGAGAGAAAAAAAAAAAGGGTGGAGTTTTTGTTGTTTTCGTCTCCTCTAATTTAGTAAAAATTACCACTAATAAAATATTTATATGTGGTTTAAAAAATATTTATATAATTTTCACAACTAATATATAAAAAAATAATAATAATAATAAAATATTTATTTCTGGTGCACCGGTGCATGACACGTACGATAAATCCTACTGATCAATCCACTAATTTGATGACGTGTGAATCTGTCATTGGCTGGTCGACTTCATCCGCCAAGACAGGTTCCCGTTTAGGAAGTGGGATTCTACGGTCACATGCCTGTCTGTTTCATGCAATATGACGGACGAATCTAAACCGTCCGATTAGAAGGGATTATCCTATCCCATTTATTTTACTTGCAACGGTGTTACGGTGACGGACGCGTTTCTCGTTATAATGTGTGAAGTTAATAATTGGGGTGGGGACAGGAAGTCAAGGATCGTAGGAAATGCGTTGACTTATTTGAATTGATTCAATAAAATAATTACACGTGTCACACGTTCAAAACTGATTGCCTAATAAAATGTACCCTTGGTAATAAGCCAGAGATTTTCCTCATAAATATTGAGGCCAATGTAAGGAGAAGGTTACTAGTTAATGACTAGTCAGAATTTATTACTATTTAATACTGTGATGTACTTCTCCATAAGTAGAAAAATAAAAGGTTACTACGTAACGATCAGTGATCTATTTCCAAAATTTCCAGAAAATAAATAAACAAATAAAACGTGGGAACACAAAATTTAATTAGGGAAATACTCCCTCCCATTATATTTCACTTTTTTTCTTATTTCTAAATAAGTGTCATATTTCAAAATTTTAGAGTATATTTATGACAATCTTTCAATTTTACCCTTATTTAATATTTATTAGAATTTAATATTATTTATATGAATATATTTATTATGCTATTCAATAAAGGGTATATATGTAAAAAATTTATTTTATTGGTATGTGTGATTTAGTAAAATTGAACACTTATTAAAAAATGGGAATAATTAATTTGACTTCTTTTGCCATAATATTCAATTTAATGCCATTACTCATAAGCTTTTCATGTCATTTACTTGAAACTTGTTCAAACTTGAAAGATTGAAGTTTAGAGCATCTCCAACGGGGGTTTTGTCAAAAGAGGATTTTCGTGGCATTTTAATAAATGAATAGAATTTTTTTTGGTGGGGTTAGAGAGGTTGTGTTGGTAGGTAGCAGTGTGAGTTTCTCACTTTAGGTTTCCGAAGTCTCTACTTTAATAATTATAGAATGACTGAATTTGAAAAAAATGATATTAATTTAATTTGTAATATAAAATAAATAAATAAATAAAAATTAAAATTAAAATAAATTAAAAAATTAAAATAAAAATAAAAATTACAATAATTAAAAGACAACATTTAATTTGAAATAGAAAGTACAATACATAATTTAAAATCCTAACTTAGAAATTAAAATACAACATTAGAATTGAAAATTACAATAATTAAAAAACAACTAAACTAAAAATCAAACCTACTTCTAATTTGAGCACACATCGTGTTGTGTAGCTCGAGTTGCTCGGGGGTCATCCTCGACGTATTCTTCAACAAAATCTTGTAATAATCAAGTCTTGTTGTGTCGTACGTGAACGTCGTAATTGCGTTGGAACTTAGTTTCAAAACTTCCAACGCTTCGTTACTTGGTTGCTCGGAGGCGGAGGCGGAGGCGGAGGCTTTACCCATCCCTTTTCTTTTCGCCGCCTTCGTCCTCATCGGACGTTCCTCATGTTCGGGTTGGGCGTCGCCTCCTTGGGTTGAGTCGCTCGTGAACCCTTCCCCCATATTGTTTTTTCCCCTTTTGTTGGCGGGGATGATTGGAACAACGCGTTGGAATTGTTGCATGTTTCGCAAAATCTCTCAACAATGTCGGTATTTGAACTCCAACCTATTGGTTTGTTTATACTCCGCCAACGCCTTTTGGTAGATATCGTGGTCGGAGTTGCCGCTTGCCCATTGATCGGTGCACAGGTTGTAGATTGCGAAAAACCCCAGGGTCGTAGTTTGAATATGTTGTCAATGGCACTTCAATTGTTGGAGGGTGCGAGGCTTCGACTGATTGCATTGTCGGTTGAAGGAGTCGGTGATGCGTTTCCAATAGGCCTCGACCTTTTGGTTGTTGCCGACGATGGGGTCTTGACTTGTGTCGAGCCAAGTGGGGCAAAGTACAATGTCATCCTCCTCGGTGTAGACAACATCCACTTTTGTTCGAGCGGCACCTTTGGAGAGAGAGAGAGAGCACGAGTCTCGTCCGTAGAATCGTCGAAGGAATCATTCAAGTTGATTCCGTCGAGTCCTCCGGCTCCCCCAGAGGAACTGGTTGAGAATGTAGGAGATGGTTGGGAAGAGAATTGGGGTGAATACAGAGGAAATGGAAATTGTTGGCCCGAATAAGTTTGGCCGGGATAAGAAGGAGTAGAGTAGAAAAAAGGGTTGAATTGAGAGGGTGAAAATTGAGAGGAAGAGAAAGGAGAATTTTGGCTTTGAAAATTCGGAATTCCGGACGACGAATTGTCCGAACTTTGATTATCGGAGCTTGCACCTTCGTTCCGACTTCGGTATAGTAACCTATTGAATTCGTCATCCATATTTTTTTTTGCTAACTTGTAAGAGAAATGGTTGAAGAAAGATGGTTATAAGATTGAAGAATGGATGAAAATGTGGGATTGAAATAGAGTAAATATAAATGAATTAAAAAATAAATAAAAAAGGAAAAAAAAACGGGGGTCGCAGAAATCCGTGCCCCACAGCGGTGAAACCGGGTGGATTTCCCGCGCCCAACGCCCGCAACCTAAGCCCGCACCGCGGATTTCTCCCTCGGGTTGCCAGCGCCCCACACCCGTTGCCACTACGGGTGCTCTTAGCCGTTAAAAAAGAGTAGAAGTGGTTGGACTTGATTTTATATATTCCCATTAAAGTAAATCCACAAATAACAAAAAATATCATAATAAATTACATATCTAATAGATTTGAATATGTCAATATGATCAATAAATAATTATTATAAAGTACAGATATATCATTCAAGATGGTTAACATTGAGTTTCATCAATTATGATCCACTGCCATCAAATATTAATATATTTTTACTGATATACATTATGCCGTGGATTCAATTGCAACATTTACATAATTATAATATAGAATCTTTTCTCTTGCTAACAATTAGTGTAACAATGTCATGTAAATTGTAATATTGCCACATGAATCATTATGATTTTTTTTATTTTGTTTATTAAAATATTATAATCGATAAATCTTAATTAAAAAGTAAAAAAATACTCTCTGTCCACCAAATTTGTTTTCACTTTGCTATTTTAGTCCATTCATTAAGTTTCTTCTTACTTTTCTTTCTATTTTTACAACCCATTTTCCACTCACTACACTTTAACGTGAGTCTCATTATTCACTCACAATACATTACACATCATCTAATTTTTGTGGGATATTTTCTCCACTCACTACATTTTACCCTTTACCAATTAAAGTCAACCCATTTTATTAAAACTCGTGTTGGGTAAAAATAAGAAGAACATTGGTAGACTGAGGAAGTATATTTTTTTATCAAAAAAATTATTAATTATCTATATGACATGTCACATCAGTCGCGGACAGTGGTGGACTATAAATAATAATATTATTATTATGAAATAAGTGTTCATGAAAAAACTTGCATCGCAAAAAGAATATAAAATAATGATATATTTCTCCATGCACATATATACCCCACGTGTATGGTGGTAAAGGCCGGAATTATATTTAATATAATACTTAAAACAAATCTTGATTAGTTATGCGTATGATTAGTCAGCAATAGTGAGTTTAACTATGGGACAAAACCTAATCATATTATTATTTTCTCAACTGATTGGGATCCAGAACAAGGCTAGTGGCTTGTGATTGACTTAAACTGGGATTAGTCACAAATTATATATGACAAATACTTGCACACGTACTCTGCCTACATATCCTACATCCTAGTCAAATTTGTCCTCAAGGAATATTATGTGACCAGAACTATAATACTCCATCTATCTCGTTATTACGAGTATTAAGAAAGTAATTTTTTGTATGTAAAGTGGTGGAACTTAATAAAAATAAAATTAGCTAATTTTTTAAGAATAAAATATTTATTTATTTTTTTCAAAACGAGTCATTATTATTGAGATAGTCTAATATAATAAATTTGGATAATGGGACAGAGGGGAGAGAGTATTTGTATTCCTGTATTATCTTTTTATTTTTTATTGAGGTGATCAGTGAAAATAATTTTTAATTAATTATTTAAGGGGACGTGTACCTCTTTTATTGATAGTTTGTCAATAATTTCCCTTCTCTTTTGGAGTGGGTGAGCATGGAGCAATTATAATTTTACAACAAATCAAAACTTTTACTTATAATAGATTTTAGGCTCATATGAGTTAAATTTTGTAGGCTATTTCAAATTTGTAAATAGTTAGTGTGATCCATCAACCAAATATGAACTATTTCTTCTAGGTCGTTAAATTTATTATGCTGTGTATGCCATAATAACTGCATACAGCAACCAATATTTGATTGATTAACAAATTTAATTTGTTAGGATAATTAATTTAGACCAAAATATTCTAATGACATATAATAAGGTCCATAATTAATATTATGTCGGTCCCATTTTAGTTTGTCACATATTTTTGGCACGAAACTTTATATTATAAAGATTAGAGATTTAAAATTGCTTCTACCCGCTTTTTCTTCCAAAAAAATGATTATATTAGACAAATTAGTAAGTAGAATAGCATAAATAAATTAAAGTTAGATAATTTAGTGAGTATAACAGAAAATTTAGGCTAATTCATAAAGATATATACAATTTATGAAGTAGACATATCTAATTGTCCTGATCAACATTACAATGCGCCTTAACAATTAAATATGAATATATAAACAACATTTAACGATAAATGATGAGATATTTCGCCAATTTAAAAAGGACAAATCAGACTTTCCTGATAAATATTAGTAATAGTGTAATACAATAATTTCATTAAGAACCAGATTTTCAAAGGGGTATGGCATATGTGATATGTGGTTAGGACTTAGGACCGAATGAATTAAGAATTCAATCTATACGGGATATCGGTGCCATCAAAATAGTTTTAAATGTGGTGGTGTGTTAACCCTAGTGGAGTATTATGTTTCGTATATGGCTCATTTGAAGTACGATTCCATATGATTCATCACTAAAAAAGAACACTTGAAAATGAAAGCTATTTTGGTTCTGGAAGAGAGAAGACCCTGATGGTCCCTTTCTTTCCATTTCTTCAAATTGCTGTATCAGAAATTACAATAAAATTCAGAACACGTTATTATAAACAACAAACAAAGATGTAAAGTTAAATCAGTCAAGTACTAAAGATAGGATAACAAACATTGAATGTCAACAGAACTTCTCATTATGATAATTGACAAAACACAAACACCAAAATCACTTACAATATTATGGCCCAAATGGTATAATACTTATACAGAGAATAAACACACATGACAAACCCAAATCGCCTATCTACACTCGACCAATATAACACAATACCTTGTAGAAACCAAGAGCTATGAAAATCACGGCTATTCTGGGTTGAACTTGAGAGACTCCATCCATATTAGCTCCTTAATATCCTCTTCGCTTAATGAGGATTGTTCAAAATCAAACACAAAGGGAGACGGGCAAGTAGGCTCCTCATTGATCTCATGCAAACTTGATAAAAATGGATGATTCAGTGCTTCCTTGACTTTAACCATAAGAAACCACTAATTAGCAAAGAGATCTCTGAATCGTCAAAATGCTCGAAGTAGCAAATAGCAACAATCTTACCAGTAATACGTTTAGCTGGATCAAAGACGAGCATCCTCTCTGCAAGATCTATTGCAACAGGAGATACACCTGGGAACTTCTGAGAAAAGGATTGCTTGGATAAATGAGGAAGCTGCTTGATGTACCGTCGAGCATTGTCACTCCTTAAAAATTCAAGATCAGAATCTTCTGGGGAACCTAATAGCTGCTCCACAAATATTAATAGAAAATTTAACTCGAATTTCATGTCCTCTGCTATATTCATGAATTGGGAAAAATATGTATAGTCTGTGTGCTTGCAAGAATGAATATTTATTTTCTTTCATCTAAAAAAACAATATGATATAATTTTTAGATTTTTAAAGAACAGTATAACCAGCTCTAGCGCAGTTGCAGGGAAGGTACCTCAGTTATCAGCCCCAGCTGCTGAATGTAGTCTTTACCTGGGAAAAGAGGTTCTCTTTTCAAAATCTCCATCAATATGCAACCAACTGACCACATATCAATTGCTGCAGTATACTCAGAACAGTTGAGTAATAATTCAGGAGCTCGATACCATCGAGTTACAACATACTCAGTCATAAAATCTGACTCTGTGCTGGTTCTTGCAAGTCCGAAGTCACAAATCTTGAGATCACAATTAGAATTCAGGAGTAAATTGCTGGGCTTCAGATCTCGGTGCAGAACACCAGCAGAATGTACATACTTAAGTCCCCGCAACAACTGATAAAGGAAATACTGCAAAAACAAGAGAGTGAAAACACATTAAGCAGCTGACTTCAGCAAACCTAGTATAGATGTTTGTCACAACATCAGTCTTAGGTATCTGAGCCAAAGAATCATGAGAAATTTGAAAAGGTATTATCCTTGTGACACTAATTCTTACATATAATGGTTTCCATGATACAATTTAAGATACAGAATCACAGATTACTAGTTTAATGCAAAAAGAGGATCACATCGAGGATATATGGTTGTAAGTATAAGATTTACTTATTTAATACGATAGTATTAACTATCCTTCTGCTGCCGCCAATGTAATTTGGATACAAAGATGTGTAAGGCAACAATGAAAACATACACTTCAAGGAGGAAAATATTGGTCCATAGCAACATGATGTCATATGGAGTAAAATCTGAAAATATGAAAATCTTTAAATACAAGAGAGTGACCCAAGTCAAAGCAAACATTTTCTGGTAAGGGAGCAAATATGTAGTCCGTATGAAGAATCTCAATAAGCTCAATTGACCTTATGTTTCATTGGATTTTCTTCTCATAGACACATTGACCAAAAACGACATTGATCCATTATCATATGCTGAAACAATAGAATCCAAACAGAACAACAAGGGAGTTACATTTATGATGGAACTATATGCATTTTGTTAATTCTAGTCTTATTTCAGCCATCAATCAATATTAACCCCTCTAAATTGATTGTAAAGCCTCCTTTTCTTTTAGACCTCTTACTAGCAAGTAGCATCTCATGGAGATCAAGGGATTGAAATTAAGACTTTATGTGAAGTCATACAAGTAGCTTACTGAAAATAATAAAACAAATGAAAGCCGTCAACAATCATAAACACCTAGTCATTAGAGTAACTTATAATTGAAACTAGATGGATGACGCAAAAAAACAAATAATACCCTTTATCAAAAGCATAAACTCACTTGGCAATGATCCTCGGTGAGCTCCTGCGTCGAGCTTATAATCTGATGCAGATCAGTATCCATTAACTCATAAGCAATGTAGACGTCATTGAAATCCGCTTTATCCGGTGGCCGTATAATATCTCTAATTTTGATAACCTATTGAGACGAAAAAACAAACAAAAGCGCAATTCTAATCAATCGTCCGAGAAACTAGCACATGAACTCAACCGGAAAATAAACGATTTACATTTTCATGATCCATGTGCGTGAGCAGCTTGATCTCGCGCAAAGTCCGCTTGGCATCAATCCTGTTATCGAAAGCATTCGCGATTCTCTTAATCGCCACCTCCTCCTTCGTCTCTGCATCGGTAGCAGAGCTACGGCGCAGTAGAAGCACACCAAATCACACAAACCGCAAACGCTATCACCAAAAAGAAAGAAAAAAATACATTATATAAAATTCCGTTTACCAAACAAGACCGTAAGCGCCGCGGCCGACGGGAGTAATCGGCGGCGCGTATTTGGAGGGGACTTCGAAGAGGTTGCCAAGGACGTTGTATTGAATGAAACTTCCGCCATGGATTGGTACACCTCTTACTTGGGCAGCTGAAGCATTGGATTCGATTTCGTTTTCCTTTTCCATTTGATTCCGATGCAAATCTTCTGAGGAGATTTGTGAATCTGAAAGCTCAAGTTAAGGTTGGGGAAAGGGTTTTAGGGATAATTGAATTGAGTGCGTTTATCGCTTTCGGAAATTTGAAATATTGTGTCCCTCCACTTTGAATCTAGATATTTCCAAATTATTATAAATAAGCTGCTTTTCGGATTTGTTAATTGTCCTGTTGTCTTGTTTTCTATTAATAAAACGACGAGGAAAATGGCTGCGTATATTGGCCTAGTGATAACGAGGTTAATATCAAAACTAAGGTCTTTGGTTGGAGTCCTCCATAACTTCATAGTTAATTATTGGACATCTACTACTTACAAGTATTAGTATTTGTTTGTTTTCTGTAATAAGATTAAAAAATAGAATAAAATAAATTTTAAATACCAAATGCTAGTGTGAGTGTGCGAGGAAATGATATCATAAGAAGAAATGTTGTGATCAATTAAAGAACGATGATGAGAAGCGGAGAGAGATGAGTACATAAGTGTGAAGAATAAAATGAAGATAATAGATATAGAGATAGTAGTATGAAGTAGTATCAAGTATAGGAATCATGCATGATGTGCAGAAGTGTAGGAGGCAGTGGGAGTGATGTGGAGTTGGAGGTGAGGAGATGGGGCTCGGCTCTGCTTTCCTCCTCGGTGGGAACTTGGCGTGCTGCGTCCCAATCCATTACTACAATACAATCAATTGAAGAGGAAGAAGAAGAAGCAGATGAAATGATGAGTGGGGGTTGTCGTTGTAGGAGGAATGGGCATGCAGGAGTTGAGTTGTTGTGTTACTTTACTTATATAGAGAGTCAGAGACATGAATGAATGAATGAATGAAACATGTGGTCTTTAGCTTTAGGAGATAGATATGGATGGATGGATGAGTTACCAAGTGTCCATCATGTAATCCTATTCCAATTCCAATATGAATTTCATGCATCTTTTCTTTTCTTTTCTTATACGTGAGTATTTTTTATTGGAAGTTAGGAGTAGTATCCACTGATCATGACAGTATCTTCACTTTATCGTTGAATCTATAGTCAATACTGCCGTAATCACATACGTAGTAGTATATCCTCTTTTAGCCACGTGGAAGCTGCTGTTTGTTTCTTATTGTGTTTCTGAGTTTCCGATTCCATCTCAGACTCTGTGAATTAACCTCAATATATGTATGAAGAGAAGATAGAGAAGGGCAAGATTTAGTATAAAGCTTCAAATGTGAATAGGAGGAGTTTACGCCTCTGCTTCGTGTCTATTTATTATTGGGATCTTTTCTCAATAATAAACCAGGAACTCTATTTTTATAATTTAAATTTTTACAAATTAAATTATGAATTCTTATATTTTTATTATTGAAGCACCTCTAAATTTTACTGCCGATGAATATCTCCATAAAGATAAGTAAAATTTTAATTGTAAAAAATTGAAAACTCGTAATTTAATTCATATAAATTTAAAAATCAGATTATAATTTACAAAAACTGAAATAAGTTATTGGTTTATTTAACAAAAACTCCATTTATTATTTAACATGCAGTTCTAGAGTTTGTCAAATCTTGGGCTCTAAGATTGGAATCAAAGTGGGTCCCCTTATAAGAAAAATTCAGATTTTTGCACATAGTGTTCTTCAAATTTGAAATTATATTATACCCTCAAAAGAAAAGGCCATAAATTATTTCTTCGTTTCTAGAAAATAGAGTATTTGCAAATATATACATATACAAGGAGTATTATATCTATTTTAATATTATTATGTGTATATATTTAGGAATAAATTGCAAATATGTTTAAATTTTATGTGTTACAACTCGCTCGTCCCACACACTACCACTAGCTCGTGCATTTACTAATATTCAATAATTACTTAAACCGTTTGTTTATATATATATAATTTTAAAACACAAACTATTTCAATTGATAAATCAAAATTAATCCTAATTATACAACTAGTAAATTGGACCCTGCTATAGTAAACAAGCACTCCAGTAAATTTTTTGTCTCTACATGTATACGAATGCATAAATTCATAATGATAGTTAGCACTTAGAAATTGTAGTAATTAATAATTGCCAGATTGTTGTATCATTGTGGATGCTTCTAATATACCATACTCCCTTCTCCCTTCGTCGTATTAATTCAAGTACATTTTAATTATAAAACTCTTACTCCCTCTGTCCACCAAAATGATTTACGTTTTGCTATTTTGGGATGTCCACTAAAATGGTTTACATTTGAAATTTCCTTTTATAGTAAGTGAACCCACCACTTCCACCACACACAACTCAATTTAAAACAATACTTTAAGTGGGACCCAAACTGCACTAACTACTCACAACCAATTTAAAACAATATATAAAGTGAGATCATAACTCCACTAACTATATATTCCCATTAAAGTCAAAACACAATATTAAAACCCGTGCCGGGTCAAACCGTAAACTATTTTTATGGACGGAGGGAGTATAATTTTAGTTAAATAGTATTTAAATTAATTAGACAGAAGGAGTATATCATATTATTAATTTCAAATATTACATTAAATTGCATCATTCACTATGTGTTGAAATATCAACGCTGTCAAGAATACTTAAAACATGCTAAAATACAGTTCCAATTAACAGTATTTTTTTTTAAGTTGTTTAATTAACATTTACTTATTTTTTTTAAAAAGGTAAAAAATAGGACTATTTCCGTTCACTAAAGATTTTGATACTTTGACTCATTACGGGTTTTAATAATATACTTTGATACTTGGTATAGAGACGATGACTCGTGCAAGAGTAGGATCGATAGGTGCTTCTATAATCATGCTTGGGCGAGGGTCTTCCCAAATACGTATCTTAGAGGCGGGAAAAGAGGTTTGTCCGACCATTGTCCCTTGTTTCTAGAGGAGAAAATTACATATTGGGGACCTAAACCTTTCAAGTCCTTAAATGTTTGGTTCGAGAATCCTAACTTCATCCTCTTTGCCAAAGAGAAATGGTGCAGCTATGATGTGGTGGGATGGGGTGATTTGTGGTTAAAGGAGAAACTGAAGCGTCTCCATGAGGATGTGAAGTCATGGCATAGGGACGTCTTTGGTCGTATTCGGGAAAGAATTGATACTTACCAGGATAATATTTACAGGTTGGATACGATTTGATGACGTTCTTGGGTTGGATATGGAGGAGATTATTGAGAGAAACAAGGAGAGGGCCCTTCTAATTCATCATACAAAAAGCTGGAATTCTATGTTACAACATAAGGCGAAGATGAAGTGGGTTCTACATGGCGACGCTAATAGTGCCACTTTGCATCGACACATTAATGGGAGGAGTAAACGTAATGAGATTAATGGTTTGATGATTAATAACGAGTGGTCTCAAGATGTGTCCAAGGTTAAAAACTTCATTCATAACACCTTTGAGACTCACTTTAAAAGCTCTGGGCCCTGCAGATTTCATATCCCGATGGACTTTTGTGATTTGAAAATCGGAGAAGAAGAGAATAGGATGTTGATTAGTCAATTCACCAAAGAAGAATTGAAGGAGGATTTGCATTCCTGTGGGGAGTTTAAAAGCCCTGGTCCAGATGGATTTAATACTACCTTCTTTCTAAGATGTTGGGAGGTGGTGAAAGAGGATTTTATGCGGTTCCTCCATGAGTTTCACTCTTTCGGGAAGCTAACCAAGGGTTTTAAATCATTCTTTTATTTCACTTATAAAGAAGAAGGAGCTATCGGATGATATTAAGGACTTTCGGCTTACTTCGCTAGTGGGTGGTCCTTATAAGATCTTGTCCAAAATTCTGGCTCATAAGTTAAGTGGCGTGGTGGATGACATTATTTCTTAGGAACAATCCGCTTTTGTGAGAGGGAGACAAATCTTGGACTGCATTGTCGCTCTTAACGGGGTTATATAGAAGACAAAAAGAAGTCGGGGAGAAGGTTTTTGCTTCAAAATTGACATTGCAAAAGCTTATGATTCAATTGAATGGAGCTTCCTTTGTGATATGCTGCGTGCGTTTGGGTTCGGAGAGAAGTGGGTTTCTTGGATTCGAGAGTGCGTGGAAACAGCTCATGCTAATGTGATGGTTAATGGGAGTTCCTCGGGTGATTTTAAACTAGGCCGCAAGTTGAGGCAAGGTGACCCGCTTTCCCCTTTTCTCTTTATTGTGGCAGCTGAATGCATAGGGATTATGTTGAAAATGGTTACTAATAAAGGGCTTTTTGACCCGATGGAAATTGGCACCCAGGCGCTTAAGATTTCTCATTTCCAGTATGCCGATGACACGATTTTCCTTGGCAAAGTTTCTATCAAGAATGTCCTTTTTCTGAAAAGGTTTCTAGTGATGTTGGAGCTCGTCTCTGGACTCGGTATCAATAAGGAGAAGTCTCAAGTGATAGCTATTCGTGCCGAGTCTGGCATCATGGGCGATATCGCAAATATCCTTCAGTGCAATAGCGAGTCCCTGCCTTTCAACTACCTTGGCCTTTGTGTTGGCTGCAGACATATGAAAGAAAGGGATTGGACTTATATTGTGGAGAAGGTGAAAAACAAATTGAATAGGTGGAGGAATTTGCGTATTTCCTTGTGTGGCAGAATAACCTTGGTGAAAGCGGCGTTACCGGCTATCCTTTTATATGCACTTCCGGTGTTCAGGGCGCCTAAAAATGTCCTCAAGAAGTTGATTTCTATCCAACAAGGCTTCCTATGGGGCAAAAGGGAGTCTCCCTAGAAATTGGTATGGGGTAGGTGGGATACGATCTCGAAAGCTAAAGATGATGGGGGATTCGACATCAAAGATAGTCAGTTTCAATAAAGCATTGTTGGGTAAGTGGGTTTGGAGAGCTTTGAGCAATAGGAAGTCTTTGTGGGCAGAGATTGTTTTGGGTAGTGAGACGAGGGGAGGTAGGAATGAGTTAAGTGGGGTAGATTGCCTTGAGGTTAGTTGGTTCGGTCGGGGGTGGTGGGGCGAGATCTAGAAAAGTTTGATTGATATTGAGGGGGCTGGTTCGAGTAAGTGATTGAGAGGAAACTAGGAGACGGGAGGGAAACATCCTTTTGGCATGATATATGGGTGGGGGCAGAATCATTGTGTCGTCAATTTCCACGTTTGTACTCGCTCAGTCTTGACAAATATTGTTCGGTGGCGAGTAGTGGGTATTGGGTCGGTGATAGGTGGAACTGGAAGTTAGGTGGAGGAGAGAGATGAGAGAGTGGGAAAAGGATAGGTGGATTTGGACTCTTGAGTCGGGTGACGAGTATTCGGTTCGAAGCGGTTACAAACGACTAAGTGCGAGAAAGGCGAATGGGGCTAGAAGCCTTCCGTTTACCTGTAAACTAATATGGAATAAAGTTGCAACCTCAAATGTCCAAGCAACGACGTGGAGAGTGTTATTTTATAAAATTGCAACGAAGGCGGAGTTGAAGAAAAGAGGAGCATTGCCGCCTAATATGCTTACTTTATGCCCTTTGTGCCACAGTGACGAGGAGACAGTCAATCACTTGGTCGTTGAGTGTCGAATGTCATGGATGTTGTGGAGTTGTTGCTTGGAGTGGATAGGTATTCAAGCTACTCTTCTGAGAGAAGTCTCAGCTAACTTTATTCAGTTCTGCTCCTTGATTAAAGGGTATGAATCTTAAATTTTTTATGGCGGCGATTTGAGAATGTGTTCTTTGGGCGATTTGGAAAAATAAGAATGGTATTGTGTTCAATAATGGGGTGTGAAATGTGAATAGATTAATTGGTGATATTAAGTCGATCTTGTGGAGTTGGTTAGTTGGCAAGAAAGTTAGTTCTTGTCTATCCGATTTTGTTTTAGATTGTGGTGCTTATGTCCCTTTCATGAGGTCTAGTTTGTTTTTATTTGGTTGGTGGACATGCTCTTGTATTTCTTGTTGTTGGTTTTACAGTACTTTGGCATTCCTTATGCCTTGTTAATGAAGTTCCTATTTCTAAAAAAATAAAAATAATATACTTTGACTTTGTGTTAGAGTGTATAGTGAGTGAAGTTTGAGATCCACCTAATTTATTACTCCTTCTGATCTTTCTTTCCACTTGGACCCGTGACGGATTTTAATAAAATATTTTGACTTAAGTTGGTAATGTGTAATGTATAATGAGTGGAGAATGAGACTGACATTAATAATAACGTGTAGTGTGTAGTCAATGGAGAATATGACTCACATTAATAATAATGTGTAGTGTGTAGTGAGAGCCACATTGATGTATTGTGAGTGAAGAATGAGCTGTCAAAAATAAAAAATAAAGAAAGTGTGAAGAAAAATGGTAGACGAACGGATATAGCAGAGTGAGAAGAAAGATAATGGACGGAGGTAGTATTTTTAAATTATTTTATATATATATATATATATATCCAGTGGAATGTGTCCAGTTATTATAAATAGAAAAAAATTTAAAGTCTAAATATATTTTTTGAGTGGATCAAAATAATAAAATATAAAAAAAATTCATAAACGAACAAAGTAACAATTTGTAGAAATCACCTTAGGGAGTTACTATCTCTTATTTTCACCCTTCACGCGCATAAAATTAACAAATGCAACAGTTCAAGACTTCAAGGTACCAATAGATTTTTTATTTGTTTTTTTTAAAAAAACCTACAAATTATTACTATTTGCAAATAACCCCCAAAATTTAAAACTTGAAGCATCATCAACTATAACCAGCATCACAAAGAATGAAGCTGAATTGCAATTTGAGTTGAGCTTATAACACTTCATTGATCTCTCTTGGTACCCAATAATCTCACAACTGATTTCACCACAATCTTCAACACTTTAATTTTGATCTCCCCTCTCTGCGGTGGAAGCCTTTTATTTTTCATGGGAACAGATTTATTTTCATAAAACTCCATCTGCATCTCCATCTCCATCTCCATCATCAAGATTCAAGATTTTTCGAATGTGAAAACAGGGCTTTTTTTGAAAAATTAGGAACAGAGGAAAACAGGGGAAAAGGGCAGAGGGGATTTGTTGTAGAAAATTGTTGAATAATTGGATGCTTTATATAGTGAAGAGTGAAGTGTGAAGAGTGAAGAGTGGCATACACTATAATAAATTAATAATATGTGTCAGTAGGGACTATCGAATAAATTCTGATACTTGAGTTGCAAGACTCTTGTAATTGGAGAGTATGACATAAAAGAAGTGTCCCTACAACAATAATTTAATTAGTGGCTTACTTTTTAAAGAAAACATCCAAAAAGAAGAACAATTGAAGAGTATGCCATAAAAAAAGTGTCCCTACAACAATATTTTAATGGCTTATTTTTTAAATAATACATCCAGAAAGAAGATTAATGCATGCCTTAATGGGCTAAAACTAAAAGAGCAAGCAGACATATCTTTCAACTATTTCTGCAAATCAGCCATAATATTTATATAAAAATAAAGAAATTTGAAATTATCATGATGTTTGAATTGATGTATTACCATATTGTTTAAACCCTTAGCTCAAACATTATATATGCTCGTGTCATAATTGTAATAAAATAGGAGTAATTTAGTGGAAACTCTCGAAATGATTCCACTTTGAGCTGGAAACAATAACGAATAATTAATGATTAAGAAGCACTTAAATAAGTGTCAGCTTTTAATTTATTGTATTTGTCTTTTTAGTGCAGAGAATTATTCGGTTTGACAATGGATGCATGTAAGTATTTAACAATTCCTTATTCCTTAATATTCAAGGAGAAGACGACAATTCCTACACGTGATTAACAATAATTTTTATAATAATATTAAAAAATTAAATGTGCTCAATATAAATATACTTCTAGAAACTGGAATTCTCTGTGTTGAAAACATTGGCAAAGAAGTCCACTGAAATTGCTTAATAATTTCTTATAATTCTAGTTGGGATTAGGAGTATTAATGGGCGAATTTAATCAATTGATTAGAGGGATAAAATAGTTATCTCCTTTTCAATTTCAAACATGGAGTATTTATTTATTTTAAAATAGTAAGTACTGTACTAGCTAGTATTTTCATTTAGAATCGGCATATGATTAGGATGCAACTTGCAAGAACTATGGTTGAGTTGAGTAGGTACGATTATCTACTTACATTTTTAATAGTAAATAATATATAGCGTATTTCATTGAAACAGTTTATAGTATTGGGAAAAAAATGTAAAACCTGACCAAATTGAATGTTTTTATTGATGATAATTGACATGATTGTCTGAAAATTATAGGGTTTGATAAGTTGATTAGTATCATAGAGTAACCGTATATTAATTTTGATATCGTTATTCTTAACCAATAGTGGGGTAACGCTGAATCTACCAATGCTCTGAATATATGATGTGTTGATTTGTTGAATAACTTTGTCTTTTCCTAAAGAGTTTTTTATTTTTATTATTGGAAATAGTTTCTTCGGGTTCAAGACTTGGATTAGTGACAAATGCATGTGACCCCACAATGTAGTTTTACACTGGTTTGAATAGGGGTGAGCAGTGGGTCGGACTCGAATCGAATTGAACCGACACGTTAAAACCAAAATTTTGATTTTTTTTTTTAAATGTGAATCGATCCGAATTGAGAAAATCCTCTAGACCGACCCAGACCCGAAAAAAAATTAATTCATATTTTTTGTTTCATATTATATATTACTTTTCTTAATATTCACCAACAATTTGTGAAAACAAATTAAATAATTAAACATATCTTAGTATTAAATATTTTCAATTCACAATAAAAATATAAACTAAAAATCAATTCATAACATAATAATTTATTAATTCAATCCCAAGTTCATAAATAAAAATAAGTGTAAAAAATATTTTATATATTTCTTATTAAATATTATATATATTTATTATTAAAAATAAAAAATATATATTTTATTTGTACGGGTCAGTTCTGGGTCTAGGCTTCTAGCGGGTCTGAACGGGTCTAGATCCGGACCGACTCGATACTTAACTGGTCCTAAAAAAATGATCCACCCCGGACCGTTGTAATAGATGGGTCGGTCCAGACCTGAACCAAACGCACCAGTCTGGGTAGGTTTTACGGATCCGGTTTGGATTTGCTCGCCCCTAGATCCGAAAATGACACTATTTTTCTTTTCAATTAATTAGGTATAATATGGTCTGTGAATTTAATATGACAGGAAAGTCAAACAGTAAGTATACATGCTACAAATATTATTATTAACGTGAATCTATATCTGCAATTCATGGTTACCCAAGTACTATTATTAAATTCGTGTTTTATTAAATTTAATTTTTAGTTTATTGATACCATATGACAACCTTTTAATTATCGCATATAGTTAATTAATTTGATCATGATTAATGATTATTAAGCATATAGTAACTAGGATTTAATACAAGGCCACATGAAAGAGATTTTCATTAATTTAATAGACTTGAGTCCCCATTTCATTTATTTTAGTGGTCTGCTTACTCTGCTCTGCTTCACGTCAAAGAGATGAAGAGTATTGAATGTAATTTATTTTATTTCCTAGCTACGAAAATACTATCTCTATTTGTTACTACTAGACGACTTTGGACTGTAGTCGCACCAATTTTCAATATTGTTCTCCCTACAGAATATTCCTAAATACAGTGCCAGCTCGATCTCATATTCGTCTTCATACATCAAATCAAATTTAATTATATATGATGCTGTGACTGCTGTCCTATATTTTCTCCATGACTCCATCGATCATATACAAAAATAAAATATCAATCTAATAAATAAAATGCGAATGGTTAACAGTAGTATTTAGAAAATATTGGGATCTGAGGGGACAATTAGGGATAATTTTTTGTCATCTCACTTTGTGGAAATATAAACTTTATCTGGGTAAAACCGTAATGATAGGGAGGGACCATTTGTGTTGAAATTTAAAACTCCTTTTCGTTATAATTTGAAAGTGGAGATTTTCAACAAGTGGGCCAATCGTCTTTGTTCTATGTCACAAAACTTCGAATTTACAATTACTTGTTGATGTTTACGGTTGATTGGGATATGTATATACATCACTCATATATCTATATATATATATATATATATAATGGATTCAAGTAGTCGAGTTACCATCGGAAAGCCCTTCACCGGACATATCCCAGAAACTGAATATAGTGAGAATATCCCACAAATAGCGGATATAGTCACAACCAAATGTTTATTATACTCAAGGCAAATTCATAAAGTGGTTTCCTAAAGTTTCCTGAAGTGGTTGCAGCAAAACTATTATTGAAAGTGAATTCAAATGATTAATAACTTTAATATACTTCATATAGTCAAAATTACAATTTCTTCATGGACAAATCATAAAAGCAAACCTTCAAAATAGAAAGTAATGAGATCAGAAAGTGGAAGTGGGGACAGTGATGGAACCGGCGCGTCTAAATCACACAAACAGCATTTATTAATATTCATATATAATTCACAACAGATCGGCGGCCGGCGGCGGAATTAGGAGTAATGGTGGCGCTTCAACCAGAACGCCACAGCGCCGCCTAGCGCGGCGGCGGCCTTCGAGCTCATCGATGCGACCGCGCCGCACCATTCCTGCATAATCTGAACTTTGATCGCGCCTCTCTTCGGCTGGATCGCCTCAAACGACGTCGTCGCCATCGAATTCACTTCACGAGAACGGAATCAATTTCTCAACTCTTAAACACATTAAAATAAGAAAATTTCCCCAAATTGAAAACTTACTTTGGAAAAATGGAAAAATGTACGATTAGATCGAGATCGAGAGAGAGAGAGAGAGCGAGAGCGCGCGAGAGAGATATAGAAAGAGAAAATGATTTAGTTTGATTTCCTTTGAGGCTTTTGATGTATTTATAAACTTTCCCGGAGCTAGCAAATGTGAAGAAAATCATTATTTGAATTTGGCGTGATTTTTTCCTGACCAAAGTAAAAATAATACTATTCCATTACATAAAAAAGAGAAATATATAATACACGTGTCTCGCGCTTATAAGTTGTAACTATGATTGTAATATACTCCCTCCGTCCCGGTGTCTCCAAACATAAAAATCAACATATCAATACAATTAATAATTTCCACTATTTACCCCTAATAATTGTATAGAAAACATAAAAAATAAAAATAATTCAATGATGAAAGGGGTAAAATTGAAAATTTAATACTATTTTTGTCTTGATTTTTGTAATAAGGCATTTATTGGGGGACACAAAATTTTTCCTTAGAGACACTTATTGGGGGAGGGAGTATGTGCTCTCTCTCTTATAAAAATTCAATTAAAATTGAAGTTCAAACATGTCCATTATTTATTGGAAGGAAGTCGAATATGCATATATTGTGAAGAAAAAAAAAATATTATTTAGTTTTAATTAGTCAATTATCACACGCTTCGTTACTACGGTTAATTAGCACTGTGCCCGTACGCGGTTTGGCATGGGTAATACTTAATAGCAAGCAGCATTAATTAACGACTAATTTTCGTATAAGCCCCAAAACCTTAGCTTTTTATGCTGCTACCCTTTTACTTATTCATTAATACAAAATATACACAAATATTAATTTTCCAGAGAAACACTCATTTCAAATACCAACCTAATGTATATTTATATAAATTGATTATTCAGATTAATTTTTATTTTTACAGAGTATACTTTTGTATTCGTTGAACTAGTCCTCTACGATAAATAATGATATATAATTACTACTTGCAATTAAACAAGGTCTGTAGTTTAATTATTTGAGTCTCTAATCTCATACACTAAGTAATATGAAATTAATATTCTGCCATTATAAAGATAACTCTTGAAAGCCAATACCAACTCGATCGGTCCCATCCTTCGTTGTATTTTATCATTATTATTGTTTTCATATATATGTGTTTTCTTTTTCCTTTGTTTTTCTGGAGGGATTCATTTTTCCACTACCAATAGGTGAGGGAATAATTAGTCTTTAACATTTGTTTCATTTTTATAAAGGTTAGATTAAATAATCAATCATAAATTATTGAAGTGCATAAATGAATTACAAAAGTTCTATACGAAGTACAAAGAGCAGTTATATATAAGTCATAGTGTGATTGTACTAGGTTTCTCCAGCATTACTGATTATTAATATTAAATATTCAGGTGGTTGTTGCATGACTGCAATAATGAAATTGGAAATGAAGATTTGAAATACCCTGAAATGAATAATGCACACATGATTCAATAATAATAATAATAAGTTCGGCGCCTAACCCATTTCGGGTGTGGCAGTGTGAGCCGGAATGGGACATTCGAGTGCATTGCATTTGCTCCCCACAATCAAACAATACATCACCTCTCATCTTAATTCTTATCTTATATTTTGTGACTATTTTTTTTTGTCTAAATTTTAAATTAGTTAGCGAATAATTAAATACAATTCACAATTTCACTTTGATATTAATAAATCCCACTAATTAATTTCATCTCATAATATGTAGTCATTATTTCGAGTAGGATGATAGGTGAAATCAAAACATCTCCAATCCTAATTTACTACTAATATTATATCTCTATAAATCAATATATAGCCGAGGAGGCCGTGCAGTGCAGCACTACCGACCTACTTGTCCAACTGACTAAAATATTAGTATTTTATAATATAGTTCAGCGGTTATATTATGCTAGTTTTCAAAAAAATGTTATGTTCAATAATTTTGGATAATTATTAATTAGGTGAATTTGGTATGGTAAAGTAAGATAAGATAAATAATCATGATTTATCTATTGTTTGGTAGGATTTTGTACTTATCTCTCCGGCACGAAATAAAATATAAGGTCTGTTACTAATTCACTATTCTAAACACATAAATAATCTCATCAAATTGGTCTTATAACTTATCTAGCTTAAATAGTAATTAAATAGTAACCAAGATTTTTTTTTTTACTATCGAAGCTTTCCTTTTTTTTTTTTATCCTCCCACGTCTCATCTACCATATCAAACTCACTATTATATGAAAAAAAATGATTTTAGATTGATCTTTACTCCTTGTGCGATTTTATTAATTTTTATAATGTTATTTATTGGACTGCACAGCACATCACGTCACAGTATAAAAATCTGCAAGGTCTGCAATAATATAATTTCCTTGAATTGTAATGGTATGTACGTACGTACGAGGCTGCTATATATAAGTTGGGTACATTAACAATTAATTTGTTGAAAGAGTAAATGTTATAGTATCTCATAAAGAAGCTGTTTGTTGATTACAGTCGATGGGTTAAAGCGTACAGTAGCCACAAAAATTGGGGAATATTGAGTGGATTTGTCTTATTATAGAATGAAACACTATCTTCCAATTATGAATTACCTAAGTTGAAGGATTGCCGTACAAATTGAATTATTAGATTCATTTCAGTTGATGGCTTGTTTTATTTTATAGGCACCATTACCAATAAGGCAATAACGGTCCACGCTTATTCGCACCATATTTCTTAATTTCTTACTAGAACAACCTCACACACTTTGAATAAGGATCGAGTTTAACCAAAATACACCAGTATTACTAGATAGTACTAGTATTATATTAGACCATCTTCAAAATGAAAATGAGAGATCGCAAAAGCAAAAGCAGAAACACTCACTGGAATTTATTTCATAATAATTTATACAACAAACTTCCTCTTCTCGCAAGACTACCATTTCTTTAACCTAAAACTCGAGAAACAATATATTATGGAAGAGGACGACGACCATACAACTTTGAAATATGCTATTTTACACACACACACACACTGTCATCGTCAGAGCTCTTGGTCAAAAACGAAAGCTCTGAACTTATTTCCAGCAAATATAAATATAAAATAAAAAACAAACGACGGAATTGAACAAAAGCACACCATCAATTCAAACTAGAATAGCACAAGTTCATTCAGCACACAAGTTACTAATATTCGGTGCGATCCGACGAAAAGGCGTCGGAAAAAACAAGCCGAATTCACCGGATCGACCGAGCTTCGGAGGCGGAGGTCAGGCCTGATCGGGGCTCGGCGGGGGGCTGGTGGAGGCGGAAGTCGATGCGGAGGTGGGAGGGGTGGAGGGGATCGATTTCATTTTGGCGAGGGTTTTAGCGGCGGCGGAGGAGAGGTTATCAGCGAGGCTCTCAAAAATCTGAGCCGTGATACGGCCTCTCCTAGGCGGAAGGGTGGCGGCTTGGTTCTTCGGAGGGGGTGCTGCCATAAGTTGACCAGTGGGAAGTAGAAGAAATGGGAGGAGGCGGCTGTGTAGGAGCTTATGGTGAGGAGAAAGAGAAGAAAACTTAGAGAGAGAGAGAGAGAGGAAAAGCCCCCTCTGGGGGCGAAGGATGCAGGTGAGGGATGAAATTGGTAGATCAAAAGCTTAGCTTCATCGCCTACTTATAGTAATACAAGGGTGTTTTGGTCCTTTGATTTCAGCTCCTCATATCTATATAACCTAAATACATCCCCTAGTTACTAGGTAACTTAACAAGCAATATTACATTTTGGAAATTGTTTAAATGTTTATTTATAGTCTACACTTAATATGTTTCCACTTACATTTTTACTTCACTAACATACTCTATGTGACTGTGTCTACATTTGAATTCATTTCCCCTATGCATCACTAATCTTAGCTAATACTTCGAAATCGCTCAAAATATGCTCGCACATAGATTTATGACTTTGCCATTTTCCTTATGGTTCCAAAATATTAATATACACACTCCGCTAAAAATAATAATGTTTTCTTATTAGACTGTCTTGTTAAAAGGAAAAAAAATTACATCTAAAATACATCTCTCGTGCTTTTTTAAAACACAATACTTTATTTTCTTAGATTCCGTGTCGAATCCTTTATTGCCGCATTTAGCAGGACGGAGGGGGTAAATGTGAAATGGCTTGACCCATTTAATACGATTTTGATTTCAATTTTTTGATATTTTAATTTTCGTATTTGTAAAATTGTGTTAGACATATATTTATAAGATTATTATAAACATGAATTTTCAATATTTTAAAGTGTTTTTTCTTGATTTAGTGGGAAATTGTATAACATATCAATTTCATTGGTTCCGATTCACATTAGATAGTAACAATTTCAATTCCGAGTCAAAAACCATAATCATTTTACCAATCCTAACTGTAATGATTCTGTTTTCGAATCTAGAACCAGAACCAAAACCAAAACTATTTACTAATTCATGGTCGAGTAAAATTCGCCCATTGACAAGACTTGTTATATCTCTGATTGCTGTGATGTTCATATTAATTAAGTAAAGTGATGTTTAAGGTGTTGGTTCATTAATTTAAGAATTCTACATATTTTGATTTTAGTTAAGTTGGTGGAATATTACTGTGCATCCTCGATATATATAATGATTAATTAAGAATCATGTTGTACTTGTATACTTGATCAATATGCATTTTTCTTTGGTTAATTCATGATCCCGAATATATTTGGCACAATAATATTATAATTTGGAGTGGTCAAATTAAAGAGACAACAGTAGAAGCTGTCCATTAATTGTTCCACATCGACACTAGGTAAAAGTTTCTGACTCTTATGACTCAATATATAAGGGATTCCAATTCTATAACAACAACTAAAACAAAGCAAAAAACACACCCCTCATGCACCCTTACCATACATACATGGTATCTACGGGTATTGAACAATTTCCTTTTTGTAAAGTTTAACCTAATCTTGGTGTTATTTATATATATCCGACCCAATAGTCCATTAAACCAGGCCAATATTAAGTAAATACTAATATCTTTCCTCAAGTTAAAAACATACACAAAGAGTCAATCAATGAACTTGGCAAGTAGTATCATGTGCAAGTAAAATGACCCAAAAGGCAAAAGGTGTGGGCCCATCTTCTCTAGATGGCAGAGGGAGATAAATCTTTAAAAAGTGGAGTAGAAAAAGATAAGGTACGTATTTATTGGATATGATTATTTTAGTTTACTTTCCAAAGAAAAGTGAAACCAGCTGTTGTTATCAATTCATTAGATTATTACGACTATAATATAATTGATCGGTGCATGACAAGGAGATCCAGTAAACCATGGACATGGATTTTCTTTCTACTTCTTCCATTAATTTCCTATTTAATTTCTGAGTCTGATTAATTACGTGTTTCTTTAATTCATTAATTGATCGAAGCAACCATAACTTTCATGTTATTTATAAATAAATGATTGCGGACATATTCTCCATATAAATTACGCTTTGTACATTCAGTTCTGGATGATAATAATTAACATGACTTTCAATTTAATGTTGGGCACATAGCTTCTCATTTCTGCAAATTGTTGTAGAAGCTTTCTCTAATAATTATCAAATTTAGTGAAATTTAATTATACAGATTCGTCGACCCAACCGATATCATTAGATTATCTTATGGATGATTGCGGTTTAAAGGCTTTATATATAAATTGAATTTCTGTATATATAGTTAGGTCTTAGATGAAGAAAATTCAAAATTTAAAACCAAACTGAAACACAATTGTGAATATAATTATTATAGGAATTAAATGAAATTGATGTGGTAACTGGTAAGGAGAAGTATACTTAGGTCATGGGTGACGGAAATGAAGACCGGTGTATTGACGTAATATATTCGATTTGTTCTAGAAAAATATCTAAATTAACCCGGAAATAAAATGGACTTCTTCAATTGCTTTCTATAAAGTTAATTCACTAAATTGGGATTTCACTTTCCTTTGACCAAATAGGCAAAGACTGTCACAAATGTTTGTTTGTTCCTTCCTTTTACTGTTGACTGAAAGTAAATATTAATGGTGGAAGAAGTGCTTTTTCAACACATCGCATCAGCAATGAACAGTCTTAGATCTTATCCTCTTATCATTTGTTTTGTCAACTTCTCTATGTTCTCTACTTACAAATATTATCGGACTTCTTTATTTCCAAACATATTATGAAACCATCAATATTGTAATTCTAAATTTTAATTTTAACTCTAATGTTTATAAAGATTGATGTTTTCAAAATAGTTTTGGTTAATATGGAGTAAAATTAACACATACGTTAAAAATAGGGCAATATTATATATGTATTAATGAGAACTTGTGGATTTGTTGAATGATATCGATCTTGGACATTTGAAAAAACACTCCAATTTTAAAAAAATTACGAGACCAAAGAAAGCACGCTTTAAGATTCGAAAACATGATATCCTTATGATGTTGAAAAAACCAATCACCAACTAGGTATGTCTGTCTTAAATTCATAGTGATAGATAAATTAATTGCTGGAATTGGACTATAACAACCAATCAATTCAACATATATCAATTAATGGTTGCTTGGATGAATTTATTTGTGATTAATTACATATAGATCTAAAACTCTTATTTCGGATATTGTATTTCTATTATTAGTGATTTGGATAGATCTAGATTCTAGTGTTCCATTTTATTTATACGCTAATATTGGAAATAATGTTAATCAAACACTTTCTGTAAAATTTTCAAGACAATTGAACTTCAGTTTCTAGAAAGTCGTGTTCGTTTAGAAACCCACACACATTGATGACAATTGAACTTCTAGAATTATTGTTTGTCTTAATGGAATCTCACACATGACATGATGACAAAGCTAAAGAAGCCTGCATAAATAATCATATCCAAATCTTCCATAAATTACGTGTTTACATCATCGTTATCTACGTGTTTACATCATCATGCGTAATTTTATGTTGTGACACATGAATTTTAAATTTTAGATCACTTCTATTCTGGTACACAAATAAGTGTTTTTAATTATAACTTCGAAGAAAAATACTTACAATAAGAGTGCCTGGAGCCAGCTAGATAGATCTTCGTAAACATTTATAGCTCGTGCCTAGGAACATTGTGTTCAAATCTGTGAGTTAATATTTTTAATGCATATTAATTATAATTTAATCTTAGTATTTCGTTTATTTTACTTTAGGATTATAATTTATTTATTTATTTTATATGTGTATTATTTAATATTTGAAATATTATAAATGTAATTATGTTATTATGAGTGTGATGTAAGACATTTAATAGACCTATTTTTACTCGTTTCTCTCATTTATATATTCCCTCTGTTCCAAGATAGTTGACCCATTTTGTCAAAACAAGTTGTCCCAATAAATATGGCTCATTCATAATATAGAAACAATTAGCCCATCAGTTAATTAGTTAGCCCATTAAACCGATTTAATTAACACTCCTAATTAACTAATCCACCCACTACCCAAACCCTAGCTTTCTACCCCATTATTCGGAGACTCATTCTCTCTCTTCTACACTCTCTCGGCCGCTCTCTTTATATTCTAGCAAACCCTAGTTCTTCACTCTCTCTGTTGTTCTCTCTTCTCCACCCATTGCGATGATGACAAGCTTCAACCCCCACCCTCTTCGCCTCCCCATTCATCTAAGAAACTCGGATTGTCGAAGTTGTTCTCCATTTTTTGGAGATTTAACTCTGTTGATTAAGCATCTTCGCCTCCCCCGCCTCATGCGATGATGAATCCACCCAAAGTTGTTGTTTCCTCCTCTGATCTACCTAGATCTGATGTTTCTTCACCTCTTTTGCCACCCCCACCTTCTGTCTCTGAGATGAGTCTGGTTAAACTCGACCATATCTCCTATGAGATACCTAAATCTGAGGTTTCTTCACCTCTTTCGCCACCCCCACCTTCTGTGATGATGAATCCAGTGAAGGAGGAGAGACTCCAGTGAAGATGATGGTTGTAGGCGGTGAAAGAGAAGAAATAAGAGATCCCACCTTTCTAAGCAGTGAGGTGGTCGACGGAGGTGGAAGAGGAGAGATTCTTAGTGATGTTGGTGGCAAAATTGGTACACTTATATAATGTTCTTTAACTTTGATCCTTATTCTAAACTAAGCAGTGATATGTGTGGTTTTTTGTCTTATAGTTTGCCTTGATGATCTTGAGGTTATGATTAGGGCAGCTAATAAGGTGGTGGTGTTCAGAACCTGTCTTCAGAAATATCTGAGCGGGAGTGTGGACATGCATGGCTATTTTGAGAGTGGAGATGCTAAGGATTTGTATGAGTGAGATCTTTCCCTGCATTACTGTATTATTTGGTTATTTGGTGATGTTTGATATCTTGTGATATTTGTGTTCTGATATGGTGATCTTTGATATTTGTGTTCTTATATGGTGATATGGTGATCTTTGATATGCCTGTGATCTTTTGATATGCTGCTGATCTGTGATCTTTGATATGTTGCTGATCTCTGATCTTTGATATGCTGCTGATCTTTGATATAGTGATATTTGTGATATGGTTGTCTGTCAGTAAAAGCACAATGTGGTTGATGGTGGTGTCGGATACTGAGATGATAGGAAATATGCTCATTTTGTTGTAGTGAAACATAAATTTGATGATTGTGTGTTGTGGTTGTTTGGTGATGTAATATTCTGTGTGTTGTGGTTATTTGTTGTGATGTGAAATAGTTTTGTGTGATGTGAAGGTTGTTTCAACTTATTTTAAACTGTCAGTACGTGGCATTGTTTAGACCAGACCCACTGTCTGATAAAGGGACTCAGTATCGGGTACGAGGAATATTTCCAGCCGATATACTTCCAATTTATTATATTAAATTGCTCGCAAGAGTACGAGTTGTTGTATATTAATAAGTTAACCCTAAGTCGTATTCTCAAGGAAGGCTAAGCAGGGCTTATATCTATGTTGCAGAACAGAAAGCAATTAAAAAGAGAGGGTTTTGGATTTTTAATCTAATTAATGATCTAGGTGAAAACTAATAAAGTAATTAAATCCTAAATCTAAGAACAATGAATTAAGGAAACTGAATTGAAACATGATTTGCATTGATTAATTAACATGATTGAAAGATTTATATTACTGAATTGGAAATTAATCAATAAAGAGTAGAAAGGAAATAAATCATAAAGCAATGAAGAAAGCAGTAAAAGTACTTACGAATAGAAAGGAAAAATAATGCATTAAAGTACTCCGGGTTTGAATCACGAACGAATCCACAACTGAATTGAAGAACGAACAAGAAATAAAATCTAGACTAAAGGTGTTTTCTCTCGTGGTCTAAACCCTAGACTAGAAATACAAAAACGTGAAGGAAGCAGTCTGAAGAATCACGCGTGGGCGTTTAAATAGGAGAGTGAGATCGCGCCAGGGTAGCGCTCGCTGCCCCTAGCGAGCGCTACCTTGGCTCGCTGGTTGAGAATTGGCTGCAATGGGGTAGCGCCCACTAGGGGGTAGCGAGCGCTACCCCACTGTTTTGTCTGCTAAACGTTCCAGGGGCTAGCGACTGCTAGGTCCCAGTTCTGTCTTGGTGAGATGCATGGGGCCAGCGACCGCTAGGGGCTAGCGGTCGCTAGCCCCATGTTCGGTCCTTCTCCTTCGTGTCACAAGCCAGCGGCCGCTAGGGGCTAGGGGTCGTTAGGCTTGTGTTCTGTCTTCTCCAGCTTTTTCTTCATCTTTTCACCTCTTTTCGCCCTCGTTTCTCTTCTCGAACATTGTCAACTTCATGTGTCGATCTTTACCTAAAATGTAACATATAGAATACCAAAACATCAAATCGAACGACAACAAGCGATAATATAGACTAAATTACGAGAAAAACGAGACCGGAAATAGATAAAACAAAGGTCAATCCTTTTCACCACACAATAATAAAGACAATAAAAAAATGATCAATCATGCAAAATATTAAGCTTTAATCTCATAAGGCTCTAAAAACTGCATGTTTGATTACATTCTACAAAATAAGTATGTTTTAATACACTAAAACAACTTGTGTGTTAAACTTGAAACACCCAAACCAAAAGTAATGTTTCATAGGCACAAGACAACCAAAAAAACAACTTCTAAAAGTTGTCCTATAACTAATTGTTGTTAAATGTAATCTCTAGTGTATTCACCAACTGTTCCACACTTAGAGATCTCTCATTCTCTTGCATGTGAGTAAGACATTTTCTAACTAGTTCTATTGGGACTTCCAAGTCCGTAGGCAAAGCATCAATCCTCATCAAAGCATTCTTTCTCATATGAGGCACCTTGTAGCAATTCTGACCCTTAACCTTCATAATTTCAAGCATGCAACCTTGCAAACTTAAAAAAACTTTATTAAGTGTGATAGGTGACAGTGTGTTAAAAGAACTAATAACTGCATTCACTAGTTGATCAACATTGTAGCTGACAATTTTAGTTTGAATGTTTTGTATTGCTTTGAACCATCTCAAGTCATTCACATTAGTGTTGGGTGAGTTAGGTGGTTGATACACTAGTCGTATATCAAACTCATCACTACTTGATGCAGCTCTAAAGTCTTCATCCGTGTCTTTAATGTGTGACTTTGCATTATCTTGCTGAATGAATATCAATATGTTTGCATCTCTAGGACACTTTTGTTTTATAGAGGGAATAATCTGAAAAGTAAACATTAAATGCTTTCTGAAAACACACTTAATACAATCTGAAAACACATTTAACATAATTTGAAAACACAACATTAGATGCATTAAATGCAATCTGAAAACACAACATTAAATGCATTATAATAAATGCATTTGAAACACAATAAATTCATAGGCACAACACTTAAATGCAACCTGAAATCTGCCATACACTTAAATACACTAAAAACGAAATCTGAAAGCTTTATACCTTATTAATTAAACATGCTTTGATAACATCATTGATGATGGATTGAATTGGCTTGGTTTGTAAAGTGTCTTTCTGTCTATTGTTTGAATTTCTTTTTGCTGGCACTTGTTAAACAAAAGGAAATATGTTTATTTTACCGTCAAACAACACATTACCATTAGCATCGAATAATGACCTTGACACAACACACATAAACATCACTTTTGTGAAGAACTTTTTGCTTTTGCATGTCCTATGTGGTTCGGCCTCCCCCGGGGTGAGGTAGAACCTGTGGGCTACTTTGGAAATGTAGAACCATTTCTCATCAATGTGAATTGTGTTACTCATATCCTTAAATTTCAGAATGTTTAAGATTCTGTCAAATTGTATAGCTTCTAAAGTGAAGCTCAGTCTTAACAGCTTGTTTGGAGCTATGAAGTATGGCTTGATAGCATTTGAATGAGCTTTGATCAGTCCTCCTTTTATCCATCTTCTAACCGTGTTTTTACTGACTTAAATCCCATTTGACAGTTTTCTTATTATGCTCCTTTTGAAAAGATCCAAACTTTCAATAAGATTCAAATCTATTTGAACCTTTTTCCTTCTTGTTTGACCTTTCCTTATATTTTGAACAAATATTACCTGACCTATTTGCCTTTGTTCCTTTGCAGCAGCCCAAAGACGGGTAAATGTCGCTTTGATACATTGAAAAGTAAGTAGGCAGCCTGCATCTTCCCACGAATCACCTTTCCATCTTAGGAGTTATGGAGCAAGAACTTGATGATCTCATTCCTTTTTTCTTGGCTCAAGTCTTTCTCTCTCATATTTTACTCCCTCCGTCCCCCAAAGTGTGTTACGCATTTCCTTTTCGGGCCGTCCCCCAAAGTATGTTACATTGAAAACTTTCTATTTTTGGACATTGTTTTATCTCCCTTTTACCCTTTAAAGTTGTGTTATTTGCAAAATTGCCACATGTGGGCCCATTAATTTTTTTGTCTAATTTTTTTAACCCAACCCATTTTAAATCCTAACCCAACCCAATTAAGACTAATCTAACAATAACCTAATCCACTAATACTAACCTAACCCTAATCCACTAATACTAAGTCATACCTAATCTATTCGCCTCTCTTCTCGACTAACCTACTGCCTCTCTTCTCGATTCTTCATTTTTCTCTGTGAAATCCGAAATCCTAGTGCACAAATGGAACCCTTCACTTCTCCTTCGAGCTCTGTTAAGGATGATTCCAAATCACCACCATTCGCTTCTCCTTCGAGCTCTCTTCACTTATCTCAATCAGATGTAGAAATTGCTACATCTACCCAATCCCTTTACCTTGAGCAGTGGATGGAACCATCCCATTTTTTTGGCGAGTTTGATACAATTGTGGAGGAAACACCTCTGGAGGGAGAGATTGGCTTAGATCTTACGAGATCTAAGCCAACTCGGCCTCCAGATTCGATGATGGAGGAAACCCTAGATTCTGAGGCGCCTGAGAATCGAGAGTGGTCGGAGGAGAAGAAGAAGTGGTTCAGAGAGCTCGTTGGGATCTGGGTACCCATGGTTGTTCCTTTTCTCTTTGGTAAGGAAGCAGGTATAATCTTCTAAGTGCATGTTACTTATTTGGGCGTAGTTGGCCCCTGCTGTTTATAATTTGTGATATGGGCGTTAGTTGGCCTTTGCTGATCTGTTTTTGGGCGTAGTTGGCCCCTTGTTACCTGTTCTTGGGCGTAGTTGGCCCCTTGTTACCTGTTCTTGGGCGTAGTTGGCCTTTTCTGATCTGTGATTTGGGCGTAGTTGGCCAGTTGAGCTGTGTGAGCTTATTTGTGATATGTTCTTGGCCTCTTCATGTGATATGTACAGATACTGCACTTGTGCTTGCCTCTTGTGATATGTACAGATATTACACTTGTGTGAGCTTATGTGATCTGTTCTCCATCCCTCTTCATGTGATATGTACAGATACTGCACTTGTGATATGTTATTGGCTTGTTGAGCTCTTGTGATACAGATACTACACTTGTGATCTTTTCCTATCCTCTTGTTGCCTCTTGTGATCTGTGTTTGCCTGGTGTGTTTGAACTGATAGAGATACTACACTTGTTCTTGCATCTTGTGATCTGTGCTTGCCTTGTGAGGTTATTTTCTGCATGAAACCATAGAACCTATCATCATGCCTCCACTGCATTGCTTATTTGTGATGTGAATTTGGAGACAAAACCCTATGATGATGGTCTACATGTTTAAGGTAAATCTGAGGGTGTTCTTCACCATTTGCTTGTTTGTGATGTGGTTTTTGGAGGTTGATTATAGTGTTCTTGTGTGTTTCAGTGCTTTATACAGAGTCTGTGATGCATACAATATGTGCTGAGACTTTAATAACCCTACATATGTGGCAAAATAATTGTTTAGAGGCTGAACAACTACCATCAATATGTACAGTTGCTTAGCTTGTAAACCCCAGCCTATCCAAAAAACTTGAGATCATGAACCCTATCCAAAAGGTTTTTGTAAACTGTCTATACATCAAACTGTTCTAAACTATATCCAAAAGCCAATGCCTAACCCCTATCCACTAAACCACTGCCTAAACATCAACTTCCTTCTCCAAAAGTAGTGACCAAGCTGTCAATGTTGTACTTAGCACCTCCATTGTTCTCTGGCCTGTTTAAGTACTCCAAGCACTCCCTTATCAAATCATCTTCCACCCGAAGACAGGTTGGAAGTGTTCTGCCCTTGCTTGTCTTCCTTTTCCCATATGTGGTATCTTGTAGTTGTTGCCTCCCTTATGCTTCATTATTTCAATGTAGCATCCTTGCAGTGTCAAGAAGACATTGTTGAGTGTGATTGCTGTTAGTTCTTGAAATGCTTGTTCCACATTCTTAACTAGATCATCAACACCTTTACATACTTTGTCATCTTGTAAGCTTTGTATAGCTCTGAAAAATCCTAGATCATTGATATTGCAATCTGGTGAGTTTGGTGGTTGACAAAGTAAGCTTATGTTGAATCCATCTGAATTAGCTGCATTAATGAATTCTGGATCAGTAGTTGTGATATGTGGTTTGGCATTGTCCTGTTGAATGATGATGTGCTTTGATGCATTATTTGGCCATTTTGCTTTGATTGAAGGTATGATCTGCAAAATGAAACCAGTGATGCATTGAGTATTAAGTGTTTAACCTGTTTTTGCTAATTCAGTGATGAACTGATACTGATACAGATACTGCACATGTTTGATGATGATTTTTGTGCTAAATCAAATTTTTTGTAAACTGAAAACAGATATTGCACATGTTTTTAAAAACTTAGCACAAATTCTGAAAACAGCCCACATTTGGTTTGAATCTGAAAACCAGTAAACGGATACCTTGCTTATGATGCAGTCTCTTATTACATCCTTTGTGATGGATTGGATTGCTTTGGTCTCCATTGTCCCTTTCTTTCTGTTTTTGGAGTTCCTCTTGGCAGGTTCTAATTGTGTGAATGGGAAGATTCCAATCTTCCCATCAAACAAAACAGTACCATCTTCTGAAATCTGTGGCCTACTTACGGCACACATGAACATAACTTTGGTAATGTACCTCTTTGACTTGCAACTTCTGTGTGGTTCAATCTCATTCGGAAGCAAGTAGAACCTGTCACTTGCTTTTGTCATATAGAACCACTTCTCATCTATATGCACAACATTATGCATGCTATGATACTTCACACCTCCACAGCCTGCTCTTACCTCTAGGTGACTCATACTCCATCTTAGTCTACCTATCTTATTTTGCATAGTTAATGTAGGTTTGATTGCACTTGTGTGAGCTCTTATCTTTTTTTCTTTTGCCCAGCGACCTACCACACTCTTACTCACACCTATATTATTTGCCAACTTCCTAATAGAAGATCTCTCAAGATATGTAAGTGCCCTAACTGCCTCTTCATCTATTTGTTTTTTATCGACATGCTTACATCCTTTTTGCTTGCCGCTTTGTAGCTTGCCAAATCCTCGACACAGTCTGTCTAGTGACTGTGAAGGTGGAGGCAGCTTCATTAACTGCTCCGCGCCTCAAATCTTCCCCATCAAGATGCCTCAGCAACCACTGCGCAATCAGATTTCTTTGCTCGTCACTCAGCTTTTTCTTAATCACAGTTGTAGATGTAGACATATTTAATGCAGCTGCTTATTTTGTAGAGTCAGTTTTTGTAAGAGGGGTTGAGAAGAGAGTTAAATGATGTTTGTAAGGACTGATTTTGCTACTTAAGCATTTGTAAAAACTAAAATTTGGTTTGAATTTTCCCTCCATAATTTACCTCTTAATTTTTGTTACTTAACCCCTTCTTCCTTCTTTTTTTCAGCGCCATAGCAAACCTTCTTTTTTGCAGTTTAATTATGCTGTTTAATTATTTAAGTTAATTATGCAGTTTGATTATTTAAGTTAATTAATGAATCTGATTAATTAATTACAGCCTTTAATGATTAATCTTTAAGTTAATCAGATTAATTAGAATTTGTTAAATCAGTTTAAGCATTAAAATTTAAATCAGATTAATCAAATTAAATTAGCTTTAATAAAATCAGATTAAATCAATAATGGTTAAACTTAAATTTAAATTGTCTAAATTGTTAACTATGGATTATTGTACACTTAATCTATTTTTAACTAAATATAAGTGGGACCCAATCTCCACTCACAACACACCTTTCTTACACATCATACACTTAAGTCAACATCTTTTCTTAAAACCCGTGAAGGTCAAAGTGTAACTCACTTTGGGGGACGGAGGGAGTATGTTTTTTGTAGTGTATTGACACTGATTTTGTAATGCTTTGGTATGAGAATTTGTAATGCTTAGTGTATTTATAGAACACAACTAGTGCTTAAAGGTTTTAGAGGGAATCTTCCCTCTAAACCAATAGTGTACCGAATTTGTTTGAGAGGAAAGTGAAATTTTCACTTTGGTGTAATGTTTTCCCTCTCAATTTTCAGATTAATCCAACTTTATTTTTAAAAGTTTGAAGTGTTTGATTTATTGTTTCAGATTTTAATGTTTCAGTTTATTAAATGTTCACATTAATTTAAGCATTTAACTTTAAATATTCAGATTAAATAAAAAAATTAATTTCAAATTAAATCAGTTTTAATTAAGTGTTCAAATTAAATAAATAAATTAAATATTCAAATTAAATAAATTAAACATTCATATTAAATAAATTAAATATTCATATTAAATAAATTAAATTTGGACTTTAAAAAAATTTTAAAAAAAATTAAAAGCAATTTCAAATTTAAAGTATAAATGGATTGTTTGGAATGTAATCAATAAAGATGTTATTACTCAATTAGTGAGAGATCATTGGTCTACGTGCAAAAAGAAGGGGTCAACTTTATTGGAATGGAGGGAGTAACATATTTTTAGCGTGATTGTCTCCACCTTTATTATTTTGATTCATTTTTCTCTTACGTAATTTTTTTCAAGCGTGATTATCTACAAATTTATTATTAATTATCACTTTTCGATTATAATTTATTAATTAAAGTATAATTTAATAAACAAAATTAAAAATAATAAAATTATGTGATACCAGCCACAAATATTATTTGCAAGATTTTAAAAAATATACGAAATAATCTAAATTTACCATTCTGTCATTTACTCTCTCTATCTCATCCCAATAATTTAGACACACTTTAACTAAAATTGTGAGAGCTTTTTGATCGAAGTGTATCTAAATAAATAGAACGATTAAGTATATTTTATTCAAAAAAAATTATAAATAATTTAAAATTAGTTCAAAATCATTCATTATATATTAATGAAGGTATTATAATGAATCATAGTAATACATAAAATTGATTTCTATTTAATTCAAACTCATCTATATATAAAACATTAATCAATAATCAACTACTGTGATGATTATTGATAAAAGAAAAATATTAAATCAAATTTGCAATTCAACAACTCTTTTAAACGCAACAACTACAACGAAAACTTATATTTGTAATTACAAAGTTGGGTAAACATAAATTTTTATATAGTATGATAATGAATGGGTAACCAAATATATAACGTTTGAAACCCAGGATATAAATAGCTGCGAATATAGTTGTGGCCCATTAAGATAAGTAGAAAATTTATATTATTGTTTGGAAAAATAAAATAAAATAAGCAAATCTTATTTTGTTCAAGTTCAGTCACTATGATTGCAAAATAAACGTAGGAAGTATCTCCCCCATTGTATAGATAGTTGGGCCCAAAGTATAGTTACTCAGTCAAATCATGCATGGTTTTACTAATTTTGGGCTCCCATTAATATTGGGTCCAAATTTATGGGCTTTTCATGTAAGATATCGAACTTTACTGAATGTTTTATTGAATTTGTTTTTTAGTTCATCACATTAAATTAAATTACAAATTTGCGTTACGAAAAAAGTCGCAGGGGAAGAAAAATGCCAAATACGTGAGAACCTTGGTTCTGCAAGGGTCTTACTGCCTGAGCATTCTGCTTCTGAAGAACCTCATGCCGCTCAGAAGTCCTTGAATTTGGATGTTCCCATCTGGGTTGAGCTGTCTGGCCAATTCTTATTTCAAAAAATATATGCCGGTCTGAGCTCTCTTGCTTGGGGTACAATAAATCCATTTACCAAATCAATATCTCCATTGCGGACCGCTGCTCCCGCCCGAGCTAGGAAGAAAAGGAGCGATAGGGGATCAGTCGGCTAGAGAGCGGGGCTATTCTTAGGGAGACAAAGTCGTCAATATAGAAAGTAAAGAGGAAAAGGCATGAACAGAGAAGCTCCAATATCGCAACCAGTTACAAACTTCTCTTGCCTTATTACCTATTCAATTCAATCATGTTAGTCAATTTCAATCTGAGACCTATTACTTCAGATATTAACTTTTTACCACTAAACTAACTCACGCACCTATTGGATTCATTAATGATAGATTATTTTATATACTTCATCCGTCTTATATATAACACATGGATTTTTTCTTGATTTTTGTGCAATAGGCAAAAAGTTAAAGCATTTCTTGTTAGTTGTGTAAAAAGTAAATGAGTCATTATTAACGGCACAAAGAAAATATTATTATATATAGAATCGCTTTACTATTCACGGCGGACACAACTTAACGTGCCCACAGTCATTATAATTTTTGTTTTTGTTTTTTATAGTTATTTAAATTGAGTAATATTAAATTATATCATATTTAATAAACCTTAATCGAAAAGTGATAATTAATAAACTTTTATTAAAAATTTAATATTTATCTACATAATATATCATTATTCGCGAACTTATTAATATGTCCGAACCATGTTGATGATTTAAAAAAAAAAAAACTAAATTACATTAACTTTACTATCACTAAGTCAACGGACCCATGTTTATGATTATTTTTTGTTGTTATATAAACCTCTCTTAAATTTATGGCAGCATATAAATTAATGGTTTGCAAGTATTTGTTAATATTTTTATTATAATAATCTTAAACTCTGAATTATTTCAGAAACTTATTTTCGACTGGTAATTTTGTTAATGTTCCAAACCGTGCTTCTATTTCTTATTATTATCGTTGTTCTGTGTAAACCAATTAATTAATTGCAATTTTCATTAATAAGACGTGACAACGAATATAAGGAAATGCTACTATTGAAAAAAGGTACCAAAATATGACCACGTGTAAAATTTATTGCTACTATTTCCTAATGCTTAACGTAAAAAAGTCCACTTGTAAGAATCATGACTTACTATTGCCCATATTTTCTTTTTAGATATTCATGGGATCAACATGGAGTATATATTTAGATAATTACTCAAGCTCATATCAATTATAATATCAATGTTCTCTATAAGTTTATTAACTACAATCTTAAAATAAATAAAAAAGTAAATGAAGTACTCAATATGTATGAATCATGAATAGAATATTTAAAAATAAGAAGGAAAATGCTGAAACGTTTAAGTTGCAGTTAAGGTGGCTTGGAGCTTTAACAGTGATGGTAGGTGATGATGCCTTTAATTATTCAATTTAGTAAATGCTATATGTGATAAAGAAGGCATATTTAATTTTGTGATTAATGCGTCATGACCCTGTCCAAGAAAACTATAATATTTATGGTCTTTATAATATTTAGTACTAGTACAACTAGTCCTTATTACTTATTAGCATTGCCGACTACTTTACTTTGGCTGATATGTATATATAAATACAATTTCATATAAATTAAATGATATGAAACATGTATAGTTGTTACTGCATATTTGAAAAATATAATATGTATTATAATAAAGCATTTTGGTTGTTTATTTTCGTTGGGGAGTTCATATAATTTGAAAGGGATGACAATGAGACTGATTCAGAGCGGATATTATTTTACTATGTTAGTACTTGTTTCGAAAATTACTTCTCTACCCATTTAAATCGGCCGGTGCAAGATAAATATTAACTGAGAGGGTGATTGTGAAGGTACTCATCTAGTACCCGATTATTTTTTTGCTTTCTAAAAACACTATTTAATGAGACGAGTTCGAAGCGGGGATATATATAACCGCATACCCGATGACACCAGTCACACACACTCGTTACATTACATCAGTACAAGTAAAAGGGAGGAAATATAAGAAATGAGTGGGTAAATTAAATCTGAATTTAGTGGGATTAACAACGTTGTTTAGCGTTGGTTTATCAGTCAATCAATCAAGATGGAAAGAAATAAAGTTTGAACGTAAAGCATCAAATTGTTTCAAAGTTCAAATAATGATAGACAGAAAGAGAGAGAGAGGGGTGATTGTAAAAGTATAATGATTGTAAAGTAATGTTTTGGTCTGAAAATATCAAAAATCAGATGCACATTAGTACTGTATCCACGGTAGTCTCACTAAATTTGACACATTTTTCTTATACATTTTAAAAATAGTAAAAGTTATCTTTTAAAAAAAATATGGACCCTATCACATTTATCACTCTTACACTACTTTATACACTCTACTTAATAACCATGTCGAAAAAGAAGTGTCAAAGTTAGGACAAAGGGAGTACTAGATCATATTTAATTTAAATAAAAACGTAATACCGACCACCCTCTGCCGACATCCTTCTTACCCCACTAGTGAACACTACAAAATATATATATATATTTATATAAATGAAAAAAAGAAAATGCTTTTGTTCTTTCTACTCATGAATTGCATGGTGTTTTATTTGAATTATAGATTTATCATTCTGCACTACTTACCTTTTATATATCCATCCTGATAATAAATTAGAATGTTCCTCTGCACCAGCAGTAGTACTATATCTTTAGATATAAAAACATAATCTATATACCTAAAACTAATTAATATATTTTCTGACTAAATATATGTGTAGAAGAAAAATAAGCCTGCATTAAGGTACATTAAATTATAGGTTAATGATTTGCATCTTAAACTATTTATAATTAGCGCATAATAATGGAAATCTACTCACAACGATATAGGAATGGATCATCAGAAAGCTTATTGAATAGTCTCTACCAATATTAATTAATTAAAGTATAATAATGTAATGAAAAGTTTTAAATAGACATGAAGGTGGTAGAAAATCCAGGTGTCAGGCAGTGAACGGGTGAAGAAGTATGTATATTTTGAGAAATAGTAATAATAATAATAGTTGATGCTGTATGAGTATGTATGAATAGTAGAAAAAGGTGGTGTTGGTTGAAGAAAACCGGGAGAAGCGGTGGTGAGTAGAAGTAGCGTGAATCGCATGTTACCTAATTTAGAAAATAAGTTGAGTAGAAAAGGAAGATTTTAAGGTTGGAGAGTTACCTTAAGAGGAAGGGACCCCTTTTCATGTCTTTACAATTACACCCCTCTCTCTCTCTCTCTCAATAATTGCTTGTATGTTTACAAAATATAGTTTCCACAAAAGGAAAAAGGAATAATAAACCAACAAACCTTATGATTGTCCTCTATTAATTTCTTTATATTTATTTACTAGTTATTTGTTGGTTTACGTGGAAAACGATATACTGGCAAAAATAATTGTGTGTTTATACAATTTAGAATTAGTTGGATGGATTATCTCTAATTAGTAAAAATATGAAGTAAGTATTTCAGCTCCAATCATCTTTTTTTCCTAAATTAGAAAAAGACAGAAAGTCAATCCCTCTTTTTTAGCTATACAATCCAATTTCTAGATATAGTACATTATCTCTTTTGAAAGCTTAGAGACTTGTGAATACAATACATGCAACTCATCTAAATCTTCAACTCAAAAAGTTACTACATCTTTCTTACATAAATAATTTAATATATTTATAAATAATACTCTCTCTCTTTTTTAAAAATAATAGTAAAAGCTCATACATTATTATTATTGGATTTTTTTATGCTCTCATGCAGTAACTTCAAGTGTGAAAAGAAATAATAAAAGATACATCAAATATTAAGAATAAATCATGACTAATCCTACAAAAATAACACTAAATTATGTATAATTCATGTGACCCAATACATCGTAATAAAGAATTTGGTAGCGTATTTAATGAGAGCCACAATAAATTTTGATAAAAAATACTTCTTCTGCCTCATTAAATATGATACAATTTTTTTATTGGGACGTCTTACTAGCCTTAATATATTATATAAATAGTAAATATTATTTCTTTTTATAATTTATACCATATCACTGTTACAAACTACTTTATACAATCTTACTTATAAATAAGCGTGACTGAAAAAAAGGTGTTACGGTTGGTGGGGAGTAATAGGGTGAAATGAATAAATTGAATTTTGATTAGAAAAGGAAAAGAAAAAAGAATAGTGAATGCAAGTAGAGAGAGTTGAATAGTCGTCTCGTCCGGAATTAAAAACAATAAACATAGGGATATGCTGTGGACAGAGCAGAGCCACGGAGTAACCGGCTACCGATCTCTCCGGTTTCCGCTTATGAAATGGCATCTTCTTCCTCCCTCCACCACACTAATTTTTATTATTAATTAAATAGTAAACAATTTCTTCTTCTCTCTCCACTGTCTCTTTCTTCTATCATCAGGCACTGGCAATCGCAGTAGTTCCCCATGATTCATGATTGTAGTAGCCGGTGACACTCAACCTCCTCCATGGTGTTTCAAAACCAATAGCTAGCCTAGCCACCCATTACGTATACAATCGATCCATGACTACTTTTCTTCAACTTCTACACTAATAACTCAACTTCCTCCTCCGCCGCTTTTTCGCGGTTTTGGTTTTGCGCTGAACTGATTTTCTTCGAGGTTTAGAGAGTAGAGATGTTTGATCTCAATCTCACCATTGACTCCAAGGGCAACGGCAGCGACAAGTTTGGTGCAAACAACTGCGATTTCTGGTCGGGTGAGACGTCGGCGGCGAACGGCGAGGGAGAGGGCGAATCCAGCTCCAGCAACGACGCCTCCACCGCCTCCACCTTCATCTTCGACATTTCTAACCACGATCAGGGGTTGACTTCCACCGAGTCCTCCTTGGTGACTCGGGACCTGTTCCCACTGAGTCGAGTCACCGACTCGGATCGCATCACGCGGTATAATGAAGCGGCGGCGGCTCCTACCCCCGATCACGGCTACCATCAGTTTCGCGTACCACCGGTGGCTGTACAACAAGAGATGCCACAGGTACAGGTACAAGCAGTCCAAGCTAAGAAAAGCCGGCGGGGGCCGAGGTCTCGGAGCTCTCAGTATAGAGGGGTCACTTTCTATAGAAGAACTGGCCGTTGGGAGTCGCATATTTGGTGATTTTTTCTTTTTCAAATATTTATGTTGAAATAGCACTACTTATTGTTCTTTAGTAAATTCTTGAATTTTTCTTTGCTTGATTCGTATTGTGATTCAGGGATTGCGGGAAACAAGTTTATTTGGGTGAGAAAGTTTTTTCGTTTTCGTATTAAGTGTTGTAATTTGAGATACATTATTACATTATTGTTATTAAAATTGATTCATGTGCAGGTGGATTTGATACAGCTCTTGCTGCTGCAAGGTAACATTACATAAACTTACTCCTTTTATTGCATCTTACTTGAACTATCAAATTCTGATCGATTTTGCAAAACTCTCTAATTGCATCAGAGCATATGATAGAGCAGCAATTAAGTTCCGTGGTGTTGAAGCTGATATTAATTTTAATCTCAGTGATTACGAAGATATGAAACCGGTACACTTTCGCTACTTCTCATCTTCGACAACATTCTTGATTAGCTAGTGGATTTTCTTGATCTGAGACGTTATCCTATTTATTGAACATGCTATTACTTGATGAGAGAACCGTTGGTGTGAAGAATTATTTGCATTTTTGTTGGTTTTTTGTGTGTAGGTGATGAATCTGCCGAAAGAAGAGTTCGTGCAGATGCTTCGTCGCCAGAGCAATGGGTTTTCAAGAGGGAGCTCTAAGCATAGAGGAGGAATGGCACTCCAAAAATGTGGCCGTTGGGAAACTCAGACTGGGGAGTTTCTTGGACAGAAGTAAGGGATTTTTCTTTTGTATTTGAGGTGTAGGAGTTAGGGAAATTTAATCTTAAGAACACTATGTTTTACTTTTATGAATATGCTACGAGTCTATAGTTACACCATGACCTTTAATTTCTTGATTGAAATGAGCCAAGTTGAATTTTATTACTGTATGATCCTTGATTGCACATCTTCTAAGATAGTATATTTATGGCTCTTAATTCTACTTTAGCTCGCCTCATCAAACTCATCTTTCTCCCTTCTTGATTTTGTATGAATTAGATATGACAGGGAAGCCATCATATGCAATGGAAAAAACACTGTCACCAGCAGCTTTGATCCACCAATATACAATGGGGAGATAATCCCAGAACAGCGTAATGGAGGTATCTAGTGCTTTAAATGTTTATCTTGTTCCTAGAATCACATTTTCCTTGATGGTTATTGCAGTTTTGTTGCCTGTTTTCACCTTTGTGCGGATCAGCTCTTTGCTTGAATTTTATTATGGTTCTTAAAACAGGTAGCAAACATGATCTTGATCTGAATTTGGGGATGTCAGCATCTTCTCCAAACAAGAGTGGATGTTTGGATTCATTAAAGCTCCCTCTTGGTCCTCAAACCTCAAGAACATTGATGGTATTAAAAAATTAAAGAATTAAACAACAGATGTGCAAATTAATAGCATTTCCTGCATGCTTTTTTAAATGATAATACCTTTTGACTTCACAATCTTATGGGATTTTGATAAACCTGCTATTGAAGTTTATGCAGCTACATGCAGGGGGTTCTGCCTCTAACATGATGTCTAATCGGCCACTTGAAGGAATACCGATAACATCAAAACATCCTATTTTGGACAGTGGTGTGGATCGTAAATTTATTCCTAACAATGAGGTAACATGATGTTCTTTTGTTTTAGTAGTGTGCTGGCTAGTTGCCTAGTCGTCTAAACAAGTAGTAGAACAAGCCATTGTCTTGTTTAGTACTATATATTCCAAAAGGAAAAATCTTAGAGAACAATCGTTCAATTGAAATATATACATGAATTTTGGGGTTTTGCATGCTAGTATGAGTAACTCTTCGATCATGCTCGTGATACTATCTATTAGAGGAGATGAAGCAATAGAAAAGTTTGGCGAGAACTTAGGTAATTTGAACAATGATGCAGGAAAGGGAAAGAAATGGTTCCATATCTCAAGTAGAAATGGCAAATTTGGCATGGCGAATAAACGAACATGATCGAACAACGTTGCCTACTGCTGCTGCAGCATCATCAGGATTCTCATCTCCAGCACCTTCTGGATCTGCTTCTCCGGTTCCCTCTTCAAGTACATATGCATGTTACTCTTGGATGAAGCCATATATGCCACCATCTTAGGGGAATCATTTTCTTTGTTTTCCTTTTGCTAATTATGTTCTTCTCTTTTTTTTTATTGTAGAGGTGCTATAAATAGGCGCCATTTTTGTGCGTTGATTGTCGTATATGTATAGGTGCAATTGCGAATGAGAGAGAGGGGGTTTCAGTTGCCCCTTTTTTCCATTTGACTTGTATTCGAGTTTATTATATTAAATTGAGATTGAATTTTGAACCTCTATAATCATTTTTTGTTTATTTTTCAAGTTAAGATTCAGATGGGATAAGGGATTTTCAAACTACAGTAAGGGTTGCGACCGAATTGAACTGAATGATATCATGCTCAAGTTTGGTTCATTTAAAAATTTGAAGACTTGAGTTTGGTTCGAGTTCTAAAATTCAAGTTTGAGTTCGATTCGATAAATAAAAATTAAGCTCGAATTCAATTTGTTAATTATTCAATTTAATATAGTAAATTCGAATATGAGCTCAAACTTGACTCGAGTTCGTTAAAAAACTCGTTTATTAAATTATTTTGTTGATATATATATTTTCATATAAATTTGATATCATGAACTAGCTCATGAACAAGCTCGTTTACTATTTGAAATTTGGTTCGTTAAATTATGTTCGAACATATTCATGAACTTTTTGAACCGAATACCTTTAAGTTTGAGTTCGGGTCAAAAAAATTTCCGAGCTCAATTCGAGGATGGAGTTCAGTTCATTTAATAAGTGAATGGATTTGAAACGAATTTTTATCGAGTCGAACTCCGAATATCTCACGAATAGTTTTGTTGGCTTGCACCCCAAAATCAAAGTCATTATTGTAAGTTGTAACAAACATAACTCGATTGATGGAAAAACGTTTATAGATAAACACGATAGGATCTGGAAATTCTTTTAGATTGTAGGTGTAACAATTTGAATTTGTCAATAAAATGTTCATCTTCTAATGGGTCGAAATCCAATCAAATAGGGGCAGCCCGAGCCTGCAAATTGATAGGCGCGTTATTTCTATATTATTTCGACAAATTTTATGATGCTAAATTTACTAGAAAGCAAAATTTTGACGACAGCAAATAAGTTCGAATCTCTCACCCTGTGGTTAAAATATGTAATTTTCACTATCAGGCAAAATGATGTATACTGTTAGGTTCAAAATATTTGGATCGCCGGTTTCCCAACGGAACGACATCACCTCAATTGTGCCATGGACAAACTGGCCCCAGAATACCTATTACTATCTTACAGATGCATTAACTTTTCACTACTTCGAAAGCAGGACAGGGATAATATGCTACTCTTTCTTCCTCTCTTTCCGCATCTCGCTCTCTCTCTCTGATTATCCTCCCATCTGAGTGTAATGAAAAACACGACGTATTTAAAGTAAGTCCCTCTGGTTGAGATGGAACTTCAAAGGCTTGAGCACAGGGACTCCCACGAATGACACAAAGGTCAGGTCTAGCAGCATTCACATTGGGCTTGAGTCTCGAGACACTATCACCTGGTATTTCTAGCTAAATTAGTTGAAATACCACCATGCATCTTATAATGCAAGTCTAAACAAAAATGATTTCCTCATGCAACTTGAGCAAGCCTAGAAACTTATGTGTTGATCATCATCGCTACACAAGTCAAAATAATAATAAGATTTTTATTTGCTATTTTCTTCTGTTCTTATAAAACATGAATGTTGCTGTGCCGCTTTCATTTCAGTGACTCAAGCATATTAATATGCACTATTCTACAGAGTATGAGATGGGATTACTGTGCTATAGCGCCTATGACATCCATAAAAAAAATTAAACAGAAAGCCTGAATTTTTACCTGTTGGCTTGAAGGCTCCCTGTTTCAGAATGTTTGGCCCTCCACCAACATGAAAGTTGTCGAGTAAGACTAACCATGCCTCATGTTGTACCGGAAGATGAACTGTTTTGAATTATATAGGCAACACACTGTAAAATGTACCTCTGGCATCACGGTAGAAAAGATTATCCTATTTCACCGCTGATATTGTCACAAAGCAGAATAAATATTCAAATCATATCCCATAAGTCCCATTATATATATTGCCTGAACCTGGCATCCTCAAATTGGATTCTTCATAACCCCCATAGAACTTATTATTCAATCCCAACCGCTCGTTTCTGAGCAGTTCAGCCATACCCAAATTCTTCACACTCTGGGATTCATTCCATCCATCCCATTGACCATTAGAAGTTATTCCATTTCTAGAATGTAGGTTAAACTGAGAAAATAGAGAAAGATTATTGGATAGTGTCTGCTCCACAATCCTAGAAGGAATTCCATAAGCATCACCAAGGGTGGAAAGATTGTCACCCCGTTCACTAAATCTTTGGTTGTGATGTGGAGGAAGAGATCTTTGTATTGATTGGAATCTGGCATCATCATATGTATTGTACTGCGGAGTAAAATTAGATCTTACATCTAGGCCTGTATTGTTGAAGCCACTTGCAAATGTCCCCTTTCCAACAGCCAAAATTGCAGGATCCATAAATTCTATATCACCATTAGACATATCTACACTTGACGGTGTTTGATATTGATTTCTTAGTAAAGAGTTAGCATCAAGCCCATGATTTCCTGCAAGTACAGTTATAGGTATTATCCACGACAGAACGCCATTTAAATGCTTTCAAGTACAAAGCACAACTATAAATTCATGCACTAAAAATAATTTAATTCTAACCAGTATGCGATTCAAAATATTGCTCCGGCTGTCCTTGTGAAGCAAAGCCTGGAGGAGGTGCTGCCCTACAAGGCATTGAAAACCCTGGAGGTGCAGATACCTGAGGCCTTGAGACTGTTTGAAGACAACGAATAAAAGAGTATTAGGCAGTGTTGTAATTTAGAGCAGAAGATACAAACAAAAGAAGTTAGCATTAGCCATTAGGTACTAGTTTGCATGAAAATGGTACCCATGCAGCAGCTAGCATAAACTAATAAGCCATATCAATCTTAGAAACCATTTGGCATAAAAAAATAAGTTCATCAACTATGTTTGGTTTTAATAGAGAATAAAACAGTTGAGATACGTGACAAAGATTCATCCACTGAACAAGAACCCAAATCATATTGCAGTCATTACTGAAATAAATTCGCATAATTCCAAAAAATATTAAAAACTAAACAAAAGAACAGTTTAATTATACATTTGCAATGACTCACCCGAAAGCTTGTTGGAAGAAAAATGAGAAAGGTCGTTCGTAATATAATCTTGTGCTGTGCCACTGGAAACAGGTAAGCCATTTGTATTAACAAACTTTTCAAGATGTGACCTGTTGTTGCTAGAGAAATTGTGACCACGAAGATGATGATTAGAGGCTTGTTGATGGTAATTAACAGATTGTCCAAGATCAGATATATGGTTCATGGCTTCCTCCTCTCTAGCAAATGAAAATCTTGATTGATTGCTATTCTGAGTTTTCCAAGAGCCTGGTGCTCCAAAAGGCCCTTGTTGTCTGTCTGTCTCACCTAACAACTTAGCCAGGTTCTGGGGTGAAGTTACAGACTCATTCCATGAGTCGAAGTCCAGTGACAAAATATTAGATATTATGCTGCTCTCCCCCTTATTGGTAGCAGAAGCACCACTGCCTACTTCAGTTTCATATCTCCCACTTTGAGACATTTTCTCCTTTCTCAGAAACAATGAAGAATCTTCAGCACCATTATAGAAGGTATTCTCAAGATACATGCTTGGATGACCAGAAGTTGAATCCATCAAATTACCAGCTCTATCTACAACCTGTCTATCAAAACCAGCATTTTTAAACACAAGAGAATCAGAATTGAAATGTTTTTGACCAAGTGCATCAGAAAATTCAGGTGCTATACTAGAAGCAATCTCAGGATCCTTAATCCTCTGGTTATGAAAAGATAACAGATCATCATCCAGTTCAGGCAAGTTGACTTTAGTTACTTCAGGCCTTCCAAATCTATAATCAGACTGGACACTCTTGATGTGTAGCTCATAAGTGGTATTCTTGACTTCTTCAGATGTCTGACAAATTGAAGGTTCTCTAATGTGCTCAACATTGTTATTCTGTAAATGTTGATTTTCTTGAATGCTTAATGATAACACATCAGAGCATACATTTTCCGTATAGTCCAGAGGATCTTTATCTGATACAAGTTGATCAGATGTAGTGGAAGAATCAACTATATCAGAAGCATTTAGAGGCAAATTGCTTTTAGGTGGGCTACTCAGGGGGACACTGGCAATATTCACAGATGTCAGGGAAGCGTCACAAACAATAATTTCATCTGCTTTTGATTCCTTTTTCACTGGCTCAGAATAATCTGTTTTACTTTTCCCTGGAGAAATGGTACTTTCATCATTAGAAACCTTTCTCTTCCCAGTGTCATTCTGAAATGAAGAAACTTGAATTTGGAATGAATTAGACAATGCCACTGAGCCATTGCATGTGTCTTTCTGGTTAGATCTGCCATTGGAACTCGGCGTGCTTGTCAGTAAAGGTTGATTACTAGATGGACGTATACCCCTGATCAAGAGAAGAATCAGAAAAAGTAGCATGATGAATTTAAGAGAAAATTACACTAAAAGGATAGCATACCATGAGGCACCGGCTGGCAGAGCAGCAGAACTGCCGGAGCTACTATTTGGTGGAGAATTTCTGGTGCTTATTGCTGAATTCAGCTGAAGAAATGAGTAAGAAATTAGAGTTTTAGTAACAATGACAATTCATTCACAATTTTCACATAAATTATGCAAAGCGAAGGCCGTGAATTGGTGAATTTTTCAACTATCAGATTTTTCTCGCTATCAGACTCAGACATGACAGAGATGTTTTATTGTGCATCATAATCTCTTATTTCTTGAAATATCGCTCAGATGAGTCAAATGAACTTCGTGAAGCCCGGCACAGCAATAAGTGGGAGAAATAAACTTGAAAATGATACATAAATGAAACAGCACATGAAGTTACTGAGAGATATACAAGTGTATCTACCGGGGTGAAGGCAAGAATGGTGAAATCTTACATTTGAATTTATAGGAGTTTTAACCATAGGCTTCCCTGAGGATGTTGAGCTATTACTGCAATACTCATCTTCAGGAGGAGGCAATACATTTCCTGAACGCCGCTGGACACTATTTGAGGAACTAGTGACTTGTTGAATTCTACTCCTTTAAAATCAGATATTTGAGAAACAATTAAATAAGACAGGAAAATTACAAGCGGAGAAGCAAATAAGTGCTGCACCCTTATCCATCCACACCCTCTGACACATCCTGAAGTAATATTTCTCTACCGCTATAAATTACACAGGACGCCTAAAGAATGATATGGTTGAACCAGTGCATCTGATGCTACACATCACATTTTTAGGTCAAAAAGCAACAACATTTTCATTTCCAACAATCACTTAAAATTCTTTGCCAATTTAAACACAGTTAGATATTAGATGTAAGGATATTAATTATTCTCTTAACAGAATCCACTATATGAGCTTCAAATTTTAAATAGCTAACTATGAGTCTCCTTTTCAAGAAGTACATGGATACAAAGGACAATACACAACCAAGAAAATAAGGTCCATGAACATGATTACTTAATCTATCTGTTTAAAAACAAAAACTTAAACTAATACTAGTTCACGTAAGTGTAGAAAGACTACAATGTGATAATACACCAACTTACACTTTTTATGGAGGAAAATATCAAATGCTAACACGTTAAGAAAATATAGGCTACGAATTTGACCATGTGGAAGGAAAATAGAAGTCAAACAAATGATGTCAAGAAATTAAGCCAACACCATTCACAAATCAAAGTACCTTGTGTATGCTGATATTACTTCATCCTTTGTAAAACTATCTTCTTGTGAGCCAATCTCATGCAAATATAGACAGTCCTGATTGCTGCAAGGCTGGGACAAAAAGTAGAACCTTGATCAGGTGATGGCCCATGTGATTCCATAAGCTTCAGGTTCTTAACTAAGCATATGTACTATGATCGAACTAATTGCTAAATTGAAATTCTGCCACAATCTTAATAGGGAAATGCACAAAAGTCATACCATATTTCTCAGCCATGCATGACAGTATTTTGTGGTCCCAAAGCATGCCCTGCAGCCAGTTCCATCAGAGACAGTCAGAGAGTAATATTACTATATATCTACTACTTAAATGAAGGATGCCACTCACTTCAAAGGTTTACTATCCAACGCAAATCCATGTACTGACTGAATACAACGGACTGCCTCCTCCACATTTGAGTATGATATATATCTATACCAAAATGAAGAGAGGGTAAATAAGGAAAAAGTCAACAACACAATGTAATAGATAATTCATTTGATGCCACGGAATAGGGGGTGTTTCTGGTTGGATCATGGATGTATTAGAAACTATGAATGGAAATGGGTGGGTTGTTTCAATTTTGCTTATTTGGAACAGGAATGTAACATATGCAGCACATAACAAAAGATAATCACTTCGCCATAGTAACAGCGGCAGCACGAACAAACACTGTTTTCACTTTCACAAAGAACTCAGGATCTGACAAAAATCTGATAATTCGACTACACTTAAGACTCTGAGTCGCCAAATGCTACACAAGATAGTCAAGAAAAGGGCACTATATGGATCCTCATAAAATATGAAATAAATATGATTGGAAATTCTGAAGCTATCTAATATCAAACTGGAAATCAGAAGCTTGAGACCTACACACTGCATGTACTATTTGCAAACTGTTGTATAGCACCAGTCGCTGTTCGAGATATTGACACCTTCAACACCTTTCCATATTGACCAAAGTATTCTTTACTCTGAAGCAGCTGCCAATCAAAATGAACAACAATAAGAATAATGGCAAGATATCGGGAGTAATAGGATAAGAGCAAAAGAATGGGTAGCAATTACATCCTCATCTGCATAATTCAGTGGCAGACCCACAACATACACAAGGTTCCTCTGAATGACTCGTACACTGCTGAGTTGCTTTCGTCCGTCCAATGCTTTACTCTTTCCCTTCTGTGACTTTAGCTTTTTATCCACATTTATCTCTGAAATTAGTCTGTCAAAATTATCACACAAATCAAATTTAGGGCTCATAAAAAGAATTTATCTTTCACTTAAAAACATGATAAGAGAGCACACTTGACAAAAAACAATATTTACCTTTCACATTTTGCAGTTGTTCCAACAATCTTTTCTTTGTTATAAGGAGTACGACATGCAGGACAGCGTCCTTCAGTCTCATCTTTCTCAGCCATATCCATAATATGATGCCAACACCAAATACAGATCTGCAGAAATGGGATGATTGAAAATTCGGTGATCAGACAAATCCAATAAGAGAAGTCAAACAATGACATTCTTGTAAAGCATATAGAAGCTAAAAAATTTACATTTGCTCCCATACATTGCTAACAAAGACAATGTCTCACAAAGAAGAAAGAGAAGAATCGTGGCACTAGGTGACGCCCTCAGAATACAATAACCACAAGTTACGTAACAAGAAGCAAAATAGAATGACAATAAAAGGTTAGGTGCAGACCACTCATGTAAATACAGGAAAGAAAATAAGGTCCGAGACTGAGGTCTTGAAAAAGAGTAGGTGCAGTACTTTTGGTCTGGGGACTCAAACTTTTGCTTCTTAATTAAGGACATTGATACTGTGAGCATGTCTTGACAGTCTTGTTATTTTATAAGTCCTCAAAAAGTACTCTAACTGCCTGCCTCCTCTCAACCTCTTCTAGTATGATTCCTTAGTCACTTGATCTCCACAACGGTAACTGAACTTGCGAACCTGACTCAACCAATACGAATGAGGGATGAAAGTCGTAAGGAAAATCTGAGAAACTTAAACGATCTCTAAACTCTACTGCACTCCAACTCATCTACATGCAGGTGGCATGTTGCATCTATAGAGACTTAACACATCAACCAAGTTATCTTAATGAATGAAAAGAATACACTATATATACAAGCTAGAAGAGACTAAATACGTAAACATATAAGTTCAATTACTAAACTACCTAATATATCTCAGCTACCTAATTGTACATTCTAACACTCCCCGTCAAGCTGGAGCATAGATGTTAATCATGTCTAGCTTATTACAATGATAATCAACTCTAACCCCATTAAGAGTCTTTGTAAAAAGATCTCCCAACTGATCTTCACTCTTCATATACATGGTAGAAATTAGTTCATATTGAATATTCTCACGAACAAAGTGACAAACAATCTCAATGTGTTTGGTTCGTTCATGAAAGACCAAATTAGGAGCAATGTGAAGAGCAAATTGATTATCACACCACCTTCTGTTTCTTACTTTTTCACGAAACTAAATTCTCACCATAGAACACACAACATCTTGAAGTGGATCTTTGATCTTCTTTTGACCATGTCCAATAAGCATCAGAGAAACCTTCGATCCTAAATGACTATGATCGCAATATACACTTCCACACCCAAGTGCTCCTTTCAAATAGCACAAAATTTGCTCCATGTCTTTCCAATGATCTATTGATGGGGATGACATATACTGACACACAACTTTGAACGAAAAAATAATATCAGGATGTGTCATACTTAGACTTCCAAGACGCTGGCCAACCACCGTCAAAGTCGCCAGTGTGTGTGGCTCACACACGCGGATTCTGATTACCGAACCGATGGTAGTGGGTTAGTTGGGAAGAGGCTAAGCTGGTGAGGTGAGTGGTGTCGAAAAATTCAGCTCTGAATTGGAATTGGTGGCTGCAGACTCTTTTTGTGCACAAACCCTAAAAACATTTCAAATATAAAATTTGAACTCTAATTTTCGAAAACCATAGAACCTAGAGATGATTCCATGTTATCTTACATGTATAGCATATCAAGATAGAGAAAAGTATGTTAATCAATTAAAAGAGTACACATATATATACATGCTAGAAGGACTAAATACGGTAAATGAATAATTGTAATTACTAAACTACCTAATAACTTGTTGGTCAAAGGCACAAGAAACGTGATGTTTACTTACAATTTACAAAATGAGATAGTTTCATTACATGGAACTTTAGTACTTACATCATAGCCACACTTGCAAGGCTTCAACTGCTGATCGGTTAAATCCATCTCCTCAGCACATAGGGGGCAGGTCTTGTCACCTTGGTCGCTCATGGTCACCTTAAGAGCATTGTAGATCATATAAGTACTTCTTAATTCAATTATAGAATATATTATTTTAAAAGGTCACACACAACAAAAGGTTGCATGAATATATAAAAGTAGTTCCACATAACGCAATGGATCAATGAAATGAAGATTAACAATTCAGTAGAAGCATGAAAACATCGAATAAGCCAAAAAGGAAATCCGAATCTTGGCAAGACAGACTTAAATTGATACAAAAGTCACTTAACCTATCCAATATAAGGTCAAACCTCACCTTTTCCAACGAATATAACAGTCTATACAGTCATCCTAGCTAAAAAATCAGCCATAAGAAAATTAATCTTGTATTAGTTCAACTATTCGATCCAATTATAATCAAAATGAAATACGGAACAAGAGCAGCCAGACAGAATGTCTGAATTAACAAGGTCAATTAAAATTCTGTAAAACAAAACTCCATAAGAGCAATCAAGGTTTTTGCACTCGATAGCATCAATTGACCTTGAAAGACACGTACACCCACGGAAATACAAATAATTCAGCTAGATAGATTTAAAATAATTGACTTAAGCCATCTGTAGATAGATTGAGCGATCTAGATAGATAACAAAGATTGGAAGATTGGGGACATACGATTGACGATTGGATCGAAAGAAGGGAAAGGAGGCGCACAGAGATGTAGAGATATAGATATAGAGAGAGAAAGAGAGGCACAAAGAATACAGTATTCAGAGAGAGAATGGGAGTGAGAGAAGAGAGAGGGTTGGAAATGGATGCTGCCTCCTTTTATGTAGTTCCTTTTGGGTCTGTTTCTTATTCGGGTTCGGTGCGGGTGCCATACCTGTCCGAATTTCAACTCATTGATGCGCTGCTGCGCAACGCCTACGCGGAATGCACTCGATGTCGTAGCTAGAGATGTCCACACTTATCATTTTTAACAATAAAATATTATTTTCTGTCTAAATTATAAATTTATTTTTTTTTCTATTTTATATTATCAATCTAAAAGTCATTATACTCTTATCCATATTTTCTATGAATAAATGTATCCTTCAACAAAAATATAGTCTTAAAATTTATTAATCCTAAGTAAAGTCTGATGAGTTAATTATATAATAGCAAAAAGAATATAGTGTGACAAATACTAACTACCAACGTAAAACTAAATAAATTATGAATCATACATGGAGTACAAATCACGTATACAATGTATGAATCATATTTAATATGCTAATGTAGTTTGAAATAGAGAGTTCATATATGAATGATATGATTATATGTCAATTATATCACTCATATGTATAAATAATATGATTATCTATCAACCATATGATTCATACACAATAAAAATATAATGAATATTAAAATATATAAACATTCTTTAAAATAAATTAAGTATATATAATTTATAAATATTAAAAACTAAAAAAAATAAATAAAAATTTAAAATTTGGGGAGCCGACCCAAGCCCGTCCAATCCACGTGGGCCTGGGTTTGGGCTTGAATTCCATACCCAAACCAGGCCATAGGTCTCGCTATGGCTTATCATATATCAAACAAATTTTGAATATATCTTAATTTATTGATGATAATTAAGTTACTTGTAATGTTTGGAGACTCAACATATAAAATTTAATATATTATATATATATAATAAATTTATATATTTAATTTGTTAAACGATCGTAATATTTTTATATTAATTTAATATGTACATTATATATGGTTACAAGAATAAAATTGAACAATTTTATTAAAATAAAATGATAGATGAAAGATAAAAAAAAATAGCTATAATTAAATGTATTCACTATTCTAATAATTTCATAATAATAAATTTTTAGATAATATATTACACGTTCTTTTAATAATAATTTCATTGTAATATACTAATAAATAAACAAGTAAAAAAATAAAAATGTGGTCAAAAGTTGTATTAAGTATAAATATGAGAATATGGGCTTTTTTTTAAAGTCCTGCTGGGCCAACTTTTAAAATGAATATCCAATGAAAGCATATTATACAAAATTTATCATATCATTTCCAATTTCGCAAAAATATATAAATTTTAACATAATTTGATTGTTGACACATTTTAGATTAAACTTACAATTAAATGTGACACGATAAATCAATATTTATTCATTTTAACTGAGAATATCACATTTTGTATTGAATTGTTTCATTAAAATTAGACATTTTACATAAAAAATTTATAGGCAAGATATAAATCCCCGATACCAGTCCTGCACATTGTTTGTGCATCAATTGTTATGATAGTGTATTACCTTAAATTGTTGTCTACTTTCATGTGTTAATGGTAGTTACGTTGAAGAATCATCTGATTCCGATTAATAATTCAAATCTGGTCATTTTAGCTTAATTTAGTGTATTATGTGATTTGCAAAAGAAGGCTTTGTTTTTTTCTTTCGATGAACATGAATCAAACATTTTCAACCTAAACTTCAAATCCATTATAATTTATGCTTTTAATGAAATTCAAAGAATACAAATAAATCCCAATATTCTTTCAGTCACTTTCTCATATTTCACAGCTCACTTTTATAAGCACAAAATGATCTCTATGAATTATACCTGATAACTTCAATGTGTTCTCACATCTTAAATTGTTGCCCTTTCCTATAATTACTATATTGCAAGATGTATCTTAATATTCCCTTAAAAAAAGAAATATCCTGATATATGTGAATATTGGTTGTGGTAAAATTCTCATGGCTCTTTGATTTAGTACTGTAGATCACGGATGCTCGTAGGATATTGAGTCATCCTTGCAGTGGAGTGAATCCTTGGCTCTTACTAGGGCATTTCAAGATCGTCATTCATTTATGCTATAGAAATGAATTGTGAGAGTATAAAAGATAGGAGCAACCTTCAATTAACTTAATTGCACATTGCATGACTTAGAGGGTGTTAGGCTAAGCTTATTTTAAAGAGCTTATAAGCTGTCAATGTGTTTAGATAAACGAGCTTATAAGCTCTTTTAAAGTGATATAAAATATTATTTATGTAATTTTGTTGCAGCTTATAAGTTCATGGAGAAATAAGTTGGGGTAGAGCTACTTATTTTTTGAATAGCTTATAAGGTCCAAGAGCTTATTTTTACAACTTATAAACTCTCAAAGAGCTTAATTTGTCAAATACTTTGAAAGAGCTTATAAGCTCCTAAACAACTTATAAGTTGTTTTAAAAATTTATAAGCTCAGCCAAATACCCTTAACTACTCCGATAATCCTGCCTTTGCCTTCCCACTAGCAGCATGCTGTGAGGCTCCAAGGAATGTCGCTTGCCTGATGCGGCCAAGGGTGAGTTTGGCTGTCTAGCATTTAGTCAGTCTATTAACATTATGTTTATACTTAGAAAAATTAGACTATGGAGTGTTTTCCGTGAATTTTGATAGGTCAATCTATGGAGTGTTTGAACTCTATGTTATTCATAGGACCCCTGAGTCCTGTGGTAGCCACAACTTAACGTGCACACAGTAGGAGTGGCATGCCGCATTATTATACGAGTTATTATAATTTTCATTTTATTATTTATTTATTTATTATTATTATTATTTTATATTAAATAATATTAAAATATATCATAATCAATAAATTCTATTAGAAATTGAGAATTAATAAAAAAAATATTAAAAATATAATATTTATCTACGAGACATGTCACATCATTCGCGGGCGTATTAATCCGTCCACGGCGAGCGAGTAAACATTTTCAATGTTATTCATATCCTTACGTTTTAAGCCAAAAAAATGGGTTATTAGTGTAACAGCAAAATAGAGACATGCTTTTATCACCTCATCTTGAGTTATTAGTGTGATGATGTGAAAATGTTCGGTTATATCATATACTCGTAAGCATTTAATTGATCCATCAAGATTCAAGAAAAATAGTTGAAAGGGTAAAACAAAATAGGCGAGGCAGGATACGTTGACTATCATCCAACTTTATTTATTCAAAGTGTTGAAACAACAGCTGAACAGAGAGAGTAGTTGACGAGTGATGAGTATTAGTAATAAATAATTAGAATTAGTGGTAGAAAGAGGGAGAGTTGACTAGGTTTTCCAAATTTGATAGATACACAATTAATCTGGTCCTTGTTGAACTAGTAGTTAATTTATTTATTTTTCTCACGTTTGACCCCAAAAAATATATCATGTGTTGGTCCAAGCTGATGTTCGATTCATAACTACATTGGATTTGGAGTAGCAGCCACGCTGATGAAATCTGTCACGCAAGTAAAATTTCGAGACCTATTTTTAATGAAATTCAGTAAGTTAAGATTCATAGAGATGGTCCACACATGTTATGTTATGCTCTTAAATGTTCGTATTTTAATTTAGGAGGAATATGTATATATATATGGGGTGGTTTCAGGTAAAAATGAAGTATTTGGTAGGAAATAGGAAGTGATCTCATCCATCCATTTTAAATAATCCAACGGTTGATAGTGATTCATTTAAATTCGAAATTTATGCAATTAGACGAGTTGCATTGTTATCCAACAATGCATTAAGGGTAAAACTGTCTTTTTCTTTAGACGGTTTTATTAAAGATTTGAAATTGATTTATGCACCATAATTTTAGCAACAACCTAAAAATAACTTCTCCCAACTTGAACTGCGATATTCACTCTTTTTCTTCCAAAACAATTGAAACTCTTGCAAGATTAGAGGTTATGAAAAAGGATCGGGGGACGTAAGGCTGTTGGAGACGACGACAATGTGTTCAAAATTCGAAGATGACGATGATGATTTTCAAATCACAAAGCGCGAACAATCGACGGTGCAACGAACAGAGGCACATAGTGCATTTAAACGAAGAAAAGTCATCAATACGATCTTAGTCGGTAATTAACACAGCCGAATTTTTTTCACATACAATCAACAAACTTATTGATTACCCAAGAGTACGATTCAACATCTTCATCAGTAAGGAGTGCATCAACAAATGTCACATACTTTCCATGATTGTCTTTTCCCGTGAAAGGAGCAAATATCATATTATACCTACGCATAGATCAATAATGCAACCATTTAATAAATGCAATGCAAATAATTGAGTCATATAATGCAAGTTTCTGATTAATATGATAATTTTGAACAATGCAACCATTTAATAATAGAAATGCAAATAACTGAATCATATAAAGCAAAAATCTAATTAATGCATCAAAAACATCTGCATGCAAAAAAAAATAAGTTTAACAAACAAAACACGACGACCACACAAACTAGTATATTGTACTTTATGGAAAAAAAAATTAATATGTAACGCCAAAATTTACAAACAATGCATATACGGGATGATAGAAATAACAATGTAATACACTGTTTAATTGTCGTAATGCAAACTGTCAAGAGGTTCTATGCAAATTTAATAAATAATCAATGCAAAAACGTAATTGCACAAACATACCTAGCGTGAATTCACCATCGTCTTCCATCTCTTTCCTTCTCATTGTATCTGTGAAAAATATTAATCTATCTCCTACTATGTAAAATATTAATTGATCTTCAAATCCCTTAATTATCTTTAACAAGATTCTTTAAAATAGGTAACTACATTTTTTAATTAATGAAATATTACTCTCTCTCCTACTATATAACCGGCAATGATATATGGAAACCGTTTCTCTCTCATAAAAAATTAATATATTAGCCTTTTGATCAAGTTTATATCCATAATTTAATGTTTAAAAATTCAAAAATTACCATTTATTATTATTCTTTGGATCAAAAATATGGATGACCAAGATTCCTTCTTATTTACTACCGAAAAACTCATTTTTATATGATCTACAATCATATATACATATATATATTATATATATATATATTTAGTTTTATTTTAATTTTATAAATTGAGAACGTATTTATTTATTTTAAAATATAGTTCAATCTATATCAAGATCTAATTTTTATATTTTGTGTTAAGAAAGTATTGTGTATTATTTTGCGAAGATATTTTATTTATGTCAGAAAGACTAGTAAATAAGTGAGATTACAAACGGAAATAATATGTAATTGAACTATTACAAAAGAATAATAAAACCGATGAATTGGAATTAGACAAGGACAGAGCTTATACGATGCAGAAGAAAAATGACATAATGAAGATATATGCTATGCAGGTTGGTACTGTGTTTAGAATGCATGCATGATGCATGAGCTCCATTTATAGGTACAATTAGGGCGGTTTAAGCAAACCAAACTATTTAACGAATCGAACTCGAGTCTCGAACCGAGCTCGAATAATTTTTCGAGCCGAACTCAAGCCTAAGGGTATTCGGTTCGAAAAGTTCGCAAACAAGTTCAAATATAATTTAATGAACCGAGCTTCGAATAGTTCACGAACTTAAAAAATGAGTCGAGCTTCAAATAGTTCGCGAACTTTATATACGAACTAGTTCACAAGCTTATCAAATTAATATAAAAATATATATATTAACAAAATAATTTAATAAACGAGTTTTTTAACGAATTCGAACTTGAATATTTAACGAACTCGAGTCAAGTTCGAGCTCGGGTTCGAATTTACTATTAAATCGAATAATTAACGAACTAAACTCGAATCGAACTCGAACTCGAGCTTGGTTTTCAGAACTCGAATAGAACTCGAGCCTTCACATTTTTAAACAAGCCGAACTCGAGCCTAACAATATTCGATTCAGTTCGGTTTGATTACAGCCCTAGGTACAATCCACCCTTTAGGAGCATGCACGAATTGATGGGGAGCTTGAAGGCCCATTACTATAATCGAGCCGTTATAATTGGTTATTACGGGAGTTACAAAATGAATTTGGACGTCGTTCTCTTTCTTGCACCAGACCAACGAACACTATAATAAAAATGATATTTAGTGACGGAGGTATTAACGAAGGGAGATATACGGTACCCTCGGTCCCTCACTAATTGTAAAAAAATAATTTTAGTAAGAGTAAAATTTATAATTAAAAGTTTAAATTTCATCACTAATAACTTTTAGTGACAAATTATTTTGTGTGTCGTCACCTCTCGTTATCGCTTCTCTAGTTAAATGTCAATAGTGACGGTATAATGCAATTTTTACTCTCATTAAATATATGTTTTTTCAGTGGAATCTGGACATGCCCTCTATCTATATTCATCCAAAGTCCACCGACGATTGAACTTCTATAGCGCGGCGTGGCGCGTGGTGCACGGCCCAAAGCTTTAAGCCCCAAGGCACAAGCCTAAGGCCTGCGGGCGGGACAGGCAGCGGCAGTGCGCGTATGAGCTTTATCCAACTAACTAATCCATAATATTAATGGAACTTATTATATACTCCATCGTCCCGCTAAATGTGGTCACATTTTCTTTCTACGATGTCCTACTAAAAGTGGTCATTTTCCCAAAAAGTAAATAATTTTACCTTTAAAATACATCTCTCCTATTTTTTTAAAACACAATACTTTACTTTCTTAATCTCCGTGCTGAATCTTTTCTAGCCGCATTTAGCGGGACGAAAAGAGTACATGAGTAATGAAGGCTCAATGTGAGACTAATATTAAACTCATACTTAGTCTCTTAATTTGATAACATCATAATTTAAGTCAGCACACTTTAATCTATTATTTTTCATCCATCAAAAATTGATTTAGAAAAAATAAATATATAATGATCATCTACTCACAACGTAGATCGATTATAAACCATTTAATAATATTAAATTAAATATCACATCACTTAAAAATCCAGTCAGTATCATTAATCAACATGTAATAATCCTACAATTTATGTGAAACTTTACGGTTACTGTCTATTTTATTATATGAAAATAGTTTGGAGAAAAAGTTAATTAATAAACCAGTAATATTATATTATGTTTGTCTTTTATAATTATAAAATTCTCTACTTTGAATTTGATTTCTTATCATATCCATCATTTAGTCTTATAATGCTCCATCATTTAGTCTTATAATGCTCTTTCGGTCTCACAAAATATGTACAATTTTCATATATGTTGTATGTGAAATAATACATCATGTAGCATGCATCTTTGCACATGATACACATAATTTACGTAATAATCCTTATATCCACATTAAATTAAATACTAATAATTCATAAGAGCATCTCTAGCTGGGGAGTTTGCGGGAGCCCTCAGGTAGGGGTGTCAATGGGTGGGTAAAACCCGGACCGGAACCGTGAAAATAGTTACGGTTCTGGAACCGGAACCAGACCATTAAATATTGGTTCCAGATTCGGACCCGGACCGTTAATTAAATTTTTAGTAGTTCCGGGTCGGGAGAATACCCAAGGATATTTTTCGGGTCTGGGTCACCCATGGGTCTCAAACACATATTCATTCTCTATCTCCATTCCTCCCCTGTTTATTGTTATTAATTTGATATCTACTGTTCTACAATTATTTTCACCATTAACGACTTACGATTTCTCGGAAATTCATGATTTTTTAAATTGCATTTTTTCCATAATTTTTTTTACTTAATTGGGTATTAAAAAAATTTCACTAAAATCAGATGCACACCCAAATATATATGTCTGATTCTTTGTTTTAATAATGTAATTGACTAAATACCTATTCGAATTTCGTTGATGGTTTTCCGAAAACTTAGTTTGTGTGTTTAGAATGTGCATTATTGTGTATATGTCTACTTCGTGTTCGAGGAAATTCCTAAATGAAGCATGAAGAAATTGTTTATGCTTTGAACATCACTTTAAGATTAGTTGTTACTTACTATAATTGGATGATTTCTACGGTTGAAAAATAGTATTGTTATTAGGGAATTTTATTTTTTAAGATAAAAATATTGGTCGGGCCGGGCCGGGTTAGAACAGGTTGGGTCAGGTCAGGACCGAACATGGTCGGGTTTGGAAATGCTTGAAAAAAAATTTAATTGGTCGGGCCGGGCCGAGTCAGAACTGGAACCGTATCTAGCGGATCGGATCGGACCCGGACCGAACATGACAGGGTTTGAACGGGTCTGGAACCGGAACCGAAACCATAACTTTGAAATGAGCGGGTTTTGACTGGTTCCGGGTCCGATCCGAATTTTACCCATCCATTGACACCCCTACCCTCAGGTAGGGTGGGCGGGCAGGGGCTGCAGACACCGAGGAGAGAGCCCTCATTGTGGAGGACGGTCTTCGGAGTTGAGGCTTTGGGTTGAGAGGTAGCTTCTGGCCTCCAGAGGCTGCGCCTCTTTTGCTGCGGGGTGGGGAACTCCGGAGCCTCCTCCATTTTTTTTAATACATAAATTCATTTATAAATATCATATTTCAGTCTCACATTTTCACACATCTTCGTTTTTTATTAATGTATTTAAATTACATTTTTTTATTCAATTTAATCTAATTAAATAAAAAATATTAAAATAAAAATAAATATTAAATATTAATTACATATTTATTAATTTAAATTAATAATTTAATTCATAACAAATATCCAAAATAAAAAAATATATAGATCATAAAAATACAAATTAAGAAGAGAGCTTCATGTTGAGAGCTTACAACCATTAGAAATCAATATAACATCTCTATCATTTGTGTAATACACGCAAAATTTTTCATTTAATTACGAAAATGACAAGAGAGACTCCACTCGCTACTCACTGTGAATGCTCTGTCTTCAGAAACAAAATCAAGTAGCACGTGCCAGATATAATGTGACTGGTGTAGGTATTTAGGAATTAGGATAGTAGATAATTTAATTAATTAAAATAACTGAAGCAATATATATCCAAAGTCACGAGTTGGGGTCAGCCCTCACATGCTGACTTACACCTATTTTCTATACCCCTCATACTAAAAAAGAGTGACTTCTTTTTCTTTTTTTTCTTTTTTTAAAATTTTATTATTTTTAATATAGTTGGTTTTAGTATTTTTAATTTTAAGATATAAATTCATATTAAATCTTTTACCCTTTTCTCATTTTTATAATAAATTAAGATTATGAGTTTGTTTTACTGAAACGCATCCATTTAAAAGTTCCGTCTCAGTATTAAAAAAAATGCAAGACTATTTATCTACTTAAACACATTAATATAATTTTATTAAAATTTGTATTAACCTTAACGCATCATAATCTTTTGAGACGAAAGTGGTTGGGGTGAGAATTTAGGACTGAGACTCATGACTTTTCCGATATTGTTCCAAGTCTCGAATTTTTTGGGATCGAGACTGTAGAATTGCAAATTTCCGGGACTCCCGATGTCCCGAAATTAATTTTAAAATTTTGGAAATTTGGTCCTGATCGGAAAATTTTGGTTATGTTCGGAAATTCAGGACTATTCGGGACTAATGGAGACTTAATTTTTTGGGACCGGGAGCAAGAATTTGACATTTTCGGCGACTGGGACTCCCGGTCCTGTCCTGATTCTCACCCCTAGAAAGTGGTGTGTTTTTGTATAGTTATTTTATGATGAGAAAAATAAAATGTATATTTAAATTTATGTGTTATATATATATACTATATATATCATCTCAAAGAAGGTAGTATGTATTTATAATTTTTTTGACAGATCAACAATTAAATATTCGATTTTTTTGGCATTATGTATTAATCACTTTATTATCAGACTAACACGCAAATCATTAATTTTTTGATGTTATATATTAATCACTTTATTAATTATTAGATCAATACATACAAATTCATTTAACTAATATATGTGAATGTTCATACATGTAGTAAATTATAACCGTAAGAATACTTAAATTGAACTTTTTTATCAGTCAAAAATCATTAAAGTCTAAAAGTTATCATGCTTTATATATAGACTCCTAGATAATAATAAAAAAAATGGAGCGAAATTTTATTTTCGAGAGAGTCATGGGTTTGAAATTGAATCATATGACATATTGGAAATTCAAGTCTTGAATCTGATTTAGATTTAACGTATCTAATAATCAACCATTTCAAACTTATATACTTTTATTATTATTTTAAAATTAGTTGGTCTCCAACAATGATATGTATATATGCTTACATGAAGTAGTACTTAAACTCACGACTGTAATTTGTTTTTTTTTTTTAAATAAAAAACTGGACTTCCAACATTGACATGCACTGAATTATTTAATGAGATCGATGCAACAAAATCATCATCTTTTTTTTTACCTTGTAAAAGAATTAAAACATGAGCACGCCACTTACAGTTGATGAAAACATTCAAGATTTGAGCCTCCCTCCCTCCCTAGCTCATCAACATGGTTTAAAAGAAATACACGTTTTCAATCCTTTAGATTTAGTAATATAGAAAGTATGAATTGCGAGTGGTGTGGGTAGCACTCCACTCATTGTAAAACAGAAATATCCAATTAAATAATCATGAATCCTTTTATAGTAGATAATAATATAACTTTATTATGCTAAATGAAACAAATGTGAGTTGCCATTGGCATTGGATAGAAGCACTAAATTTTGGTTCCACTCCAAATCCAACATGAATTTTTCTAACCAAATTTTAATTCTGAAAAACGTGCATTCTTACTTTCTAACCACTTTACATAATATTAGAAATAAAGTATTAGTACTAATATATAGGATGATATCTGGATGGATAAACCGTATCCGATCGAGATCTAATTTGTGATGAAAAATCAGTATTCAGTTAAATTCATATTCGAATCTGAAAATTTGAATTTGGATCCGGGATCTGATTCGGCTTACATAATATCCGTCCGTATACGAAATTTCCCGTATTTTGTCAAATATTATCCGCATAACAAATTCGAATATCCGAATTTTTTAAATATTTATTATATATGTATATATGTGTGTGTAACAATTTGATTTTAATTTAGTTGCTAAATCTTTTTTTAAAATTTAATTATGAATGTGTGGAATTATATATATCACGACAAGAAACTGAACCTTTACCCTCGCTATAATAATAATATGAGAGCATATTGTCACACATAATATTAATATGTGTAGATAAATGAATTAGACAATTTAAAGCTTTTTGTTACATTTAATATGCGTGGTTAAAATATTTTAGCAACTTTTATTTTTTGACAGTAAATTATTTATTAAATAATTTTTATGATCTTATTTTTAAATTTGATTTGCTTACGTGGCAAATTAATAGAATTTTTTACCTACACATAATTATATTAAATATTGTGTCAACAATTTTTGTATAAAATATATTATCCGATTATACTTATTCAAATCCGACCCGATCGTACCATTATCCGTCCCGTGTCTGTATCCCGAATAATCCGAATTCGTATCTGAATCCGGCTTTTTCGTATCTAAATTCGAATTCGAGAAAAAAAAATATAAATTAAGATACGGGACAAGCACTATCCACCAGTATCCGATCCGTTGTCACCGATGCTAATATACTCCCAAATAATAATTCCAAAAGATCACAGAGATACAAACATATATATATATATATATGTAATAAATTAATTGTAATAAAGAAAAGAGTAGACAAGACAGTGAGTTCCACGAGCGACCTGCAATAACTTTTGGCACAAAGGGTTGACTGTATGAGAAAATTTGGGCCGTTAGATCGAAAAGCGAGAGCCGTTGGATGATAGGCGGCTCTAACTTTGGCATCTACACGCGGTTTCTCTCCCTCTACTTCCCTACTTCCCAGCAACTTTCATGGCCAGACCCAGAGCCCACAGCCAAACCTCCATTATTTCTCCATTTACAATGTCTTTATTAATATATTCCTGTATATATACATATATTCAACCTCCCTCCTACATGCAACGCTACATTCCAACTCCACTTTCCTAATTACCTTCACTTCCTATTCACATATTCTTCTGTCAATTCAGTGAGGAAAGGCTTTTACTTTATTTAGTATATTATATCTCTCTATGGCTGACATGGGAGGTGCCGGCGGCCAGTACCCTGATTTTCCGGCGGTCGCCACTCACGGCGGACAGTTTATCCAGTACAATATATTCGGCAACACCTTCGAAATCACCACCAAATACCGCCCTCCGATTATGCCAATTGGCCGCGGAGCTTACGGCATAGTATGGTAAGAACAACGCGCAAAGTCACAAACACTAGCAGATGATGAGGGTTAGAAGCTTTTGGAGAGTTGTGTTGAACTCTCGAATTGATTAGTTTTTCCCCCTAATTTTATGTTTGTGTGTATTTTGAATTTTGAAGCTCGGTGATGAACTCGGAGACTAACGAGATGGTGGCGGTGAAGAAGATAGCGAATGCTTTCGACAACTACATGGATGCTAAGAGGACCCTCAGAGAAATCAAGCTTCTTCGCCACTTGGATCACGAAAATGTTACTTCTTCTTCTATACATTTTCTATGCTTTGACTTTGTGCTTTTCAAATTAATATTCATCAGCTCTAATTTAGTTTGATTTTCTTTGATCCCAACGATAATTTGTTGAATAGGATGCCTAGTTGAAAGGTTTTGTGATTTTGATTTTGGTTAACAGAGAACTTTCATCCTAGTTTGTGAAGAATCTAAAGGATTAATACGTAGATTATTTTTCTGTGTTTGTTGTGGTTCAGAATCATCCAATATTCATTCCAAGTAATAAGAAGAATATAGATTCTTAGTAAAACAGAGTTTATGTCGTTGTTCATGCTATAATTTGCTAAATTTGAGCATGTTGGGTCACAGGTGATTGCTATAACGGATGTGATTCCTCCTCCTCTAAGGAGGGAATTCAATGATGTTTATATCACTACAGAGCTAATGGATACCGATCTTCATCAAATTATTCGTTCAAATCAAGGGTTATCAGAGGAGCACTGTCAGGTAATTAGCAACTCTAGTTATCTCTTTTATCTTTCTCTCCTCTCTATAGTTCTTGAAGCAAAGCTAATATATTGTTGGTGTACTCTATCTGCAGTACTTCTTGTATCAGCTTCTTCGAGGTCTGAAATACATACATTCTGCTGGTGTCATACATAGAGATTTGAAGCCTAGCAATCTGTTGTTGAATGCAAACTGTGACCTCAAGATAGGCGACTTTGGTCTGGCACGAACAAGCTCAGAAAATGATTTCATGACAGAGTATGTTGTCACGAGATGGTATAGGGCGCCGGAGTTGCTTCTCAATTCATCCGAGTACACTGCTGCTATTGATGTTTGGTCGGTCGGTTGCATTTTCATGGAGCTTATGAATAGGAAGCCTTTGTTTGCTGGAAAAGATCACATGCATCAAATGCACTTGTTGATTGAGGTAGATTACTAATTTAGAAAGATGATAGATTTTGCCTTTGTTTCCTACATTGTTACTTCTCAACTGTTTAAGTTGTCTGTTAAACTAACTTTATCTATTTTGAAGATGACTTTTTGTGGGATTATTGCATAATTTGCCTTACTCAACATACTCTTTCTGCTTCATCAGCACTATTTTTTTCTCATTGATGATCTATTTTGCAGCTTCTCGGCACGCCTACTGAGTCGGACCTCAATTTCACAAGAAACGAGGATGCAAGAAGGTACATTCGACAGCTTCCACGACACTCTCGTCAGAACTTAACTACAGTTTTCCCACATGTCAACCCTCTAGCTATGGATCTAGTCGACAAAATGCTGACAGTTAATCCAACTAAAAGAATCACAGGTAAGAATCTCAGTTAACATTTCTATATGCTTTATGGTTCTACATCAAAACCAAAATGCTAATCATATGTATCTTATTACAGTGGAAGAAGCCCTGGAACATCCTTACCTTGCAAAGCTACACGATATTGCTGATGAACCGATTTGCTCCGTGCCATTCTCCTTCGATTTGGAGCACCAAATGCTGACAGAGGAGCAGATGAAGGAGATGATATACAGAGAGGCTTTGGAACTAAACCCCACCCACATATGATGCAATCTTTCCAGTGATCATTAGTTAAATTCCAAGTGAGATAGCAAAAGGGGCCGTCTTCGACTCCTACGTCACTCACATCCATTTTTTCGCTTGTGCAAGGTCATAAATAAACCTGCCAAGTTATCTTTACACTGTATTCTGTATTGAGGGCTTGAGATTTTTTCTCTTTCTTTTTTTTTCAGACATTAATTAGATTATTCTATGTACAGTCTGCATGTAATTTATGTAAACTGATGTTTGTGAGAGTTGTTAACATGAAACAAAGTTATTTCATACTCAAGTCTTAACTATAAGCATCTGCTCTGATTTGTTACAAATGGGGCTCAGCTGTGATCTTCAAGAATACAAACCAATGTCCTTCATCTTTTTCAGTTAGTTTAAAGGAAATTTGGTAAAATGTTCATCTTTTTCAGTTAGTTTAAAGGAAATTTGGTAAAATGTTTTCGCCGTACAACTTTCGTGCTTCGTTTATTAGGATACATTAGTCTTTGTTAGAAGCTCTCAGAATCACACCCTTGCCCATGATAGAAGTTAAAAATCATTATGCCTTTGCAATGTTACTTGGTTCAACTCTATTTGCCCTTTCTTTTTCTACATGAGGTAGGAAGATAAGAGTAAGAAGAGAAGGCTAGGTCCCAGCCTATTCCACTGAGGATGACAAGAGAAACAATCCTGAGATTGGACTAGTTTAGCGGGACAAGATTTTAAAGAATATGAGGTAAACTGCATTCACTACTTGTAAAGCAATGCATTATCACAAATATTTAGAAAGGATAAGAAAAAAAAATGGTGGTTGTGCCTGTAACTATTGAAGATTGGTGGAAGAGTATTGGACTAATAAAACTTCATATACACACACACACATAAGAGGTGCCATGTCAGATCCAAGTGTGCATGCACAGCTGGTCCATCAACTGCAGCTGTTGCATTGTGTTATTGGGATTAATTGCATTTTAATTAATTACTTGAGTAATGCATCCTGTGCGTTGCATATTAATTAGGATTTAGGAGGGTTGAACTTCAATCTTGATTCTTATTGGATCTCATTTATGTATCACTATATATGCATAAGAGTAATTATGATTGTATTAAATATTAATGATGATTCGTGATTGATCCTAGACTTATTTCATCATGAAGGCTCGAGCCACGTTAACCTTAATTCTGAGATTTTTTATTGGCCGATCGATATGTTGCTAACTATTTAAAATTTATAAATAATTATAGAATTTTATATCAAGTAACTATGTCATTAGTAGGGGTGAAAACGGATCGGATACGGGCGGATAGTGCTTGTCCCGTATCCTAACCCATATTTTTTTCTCGGATTCGGATTCGAATACGGGAAAGCCGGATTCGGATACGAATTCGGATTATTCGGGATACGGACACGGGACGGATTCAGATCGGATTCGGATCGGATTCGGATAAATATAATCGGATAATATATTTCATACAAAAACTGTTGACACAATATTTTATAAAGAACTAATACAAATTATAAGAATTGTATCAATTAAAAAATATATATAATTTTTAGGATCGAGAAAGTACAAAATAAATTAAATAATTAAACACAAGTATCTACCAATAATAAAATATGCATCTTGAAATATAATTTGAGAATTCAAAATCGGCAAAAAGTAGTTTGCAAAGTTTAAAAACCATAAGTGTATTGTACAAATTTTGACATGTGAAGTGCTAACAAATATTACTAACTATTAAATAATAAATATTTTACACACATATATATATAATATAAATAATAAATATTTTAAAAATTCGGATATCCGTATTTGTTATGCGTATAATATCCGACAAAATACGGATAATTTCGGATACGGTCGGATATTATGTAATCGAATCGGATCTCGGATACGGATTCAAATTTTCGGATACGAATCCGAATTTGACCGGATCCGAATACAAATTTGACCGGATACTAATTTTCGGATTCGAATCCGAATTTGATCGGATACGGCTTCGGATCGGGCGGATATTATCCGCCCAGATTTCATCCCTAGTCATTAGATATAATTTGAATTTAATTGATTCATGATTATAGTATAAAAATTTGGGGCGTTTGTTATTAATATTAATTAATGAGATTAAAAAAAAAGTATTAGAAACAACTAACAGTAATTTTGAATGAGATTTATATGATATTTAAGCAAGAAAAAGTGTAGCTTAATTTTCTTTACTTTGTATAATCATTAGCTTAAAAATTGGACATCTAAAGTAAAATTTCATAGTATAATAATGCAAATTTGTGTAATTTATCGCAACAAAGTAGAGTACTGCAAAAAAAAATGTCTAATGATGACACTGAGAGATATGTCATTAAAGTAATTACATCATTTAATAAAATTAGTAACATCAAAAAATGTATCTATATGATTCATTTACATATAAAAGTATGAGTGATGTTATTACATTTAAAAACATAGCATTTTTTTGTAACATTTAACTATATAACTAAAATTTTATTTAAATGTGTCACTATATATTTTGGGTCGTTTTTATATAAACTACTCATTTTGTAACTACAAAATCAAAACTACCATATATATTTATGACACATGGTGTGTCACTATATATATTTCTTGTTACATTTTTAAAATATAATAAATTTTATGATACTTGTCAATATAACTAAATTTGTTTCACTTAATATAACTAAATATAATGATGACAATGTAATATATTAAGTGTATAACTTAGAAACTAAAAGATTGTGTTGTTTGATGTAGTGATAAAAGATTTATCCAATCTTGAAAGATTAAAGGTTCAAAATTTATTTGTTTCAATAGTGAGTAATTATTTTGTTAATAACATTTTTACATGTCAGAAAATTAATGATATTTTTAAAAAATTAATAATTACATTAAATTTAAATTAATTGACATTAGTTTTAGTAACAAATTAAGATGTCACAATCTTATTTAATTATATTTATAAGTGCAATTTGTTGTAGTAGTTGGATGGAACAACTTACCATTTCTTTAAAAAAAACACTAATTATTGCAACAATTAATATTTGTAACGTTAATTATTGCCAATATTTGCTAAACATACAAAATCATTATTATGACAGCCACATCCTTTTACTGTAAATAATGATTTTATTACGAAAAAGGCAAAAAAGTAGTATTACACAATTATATGCAAATCATAGTATACTACTTAATTTTACGTCATACATTTACAAGTAAATTTTAATATATTATTTTATTTTCATTTCAATATATATATATATATTAATTTGATTTTACGCATAGAATTATGAGTTTGTATCATTTAAATAAAGTATATAGTTATTTTTTGCATTTAAAGTATATAGGATTGATAAATTCAAATTCAAAATATATAATTTTTCAGAATTTTAATTTTCTTTTTAAATAAATATTATTATAACATTATATCATAACAAATTTTTTATTTTTAATAAATATTAATTAAAATGATAAATTTATTTATAAAAAATGAAGTGCCAGACACTGAACAAAAATGTAATATTAAACCTCATCAGACTTAAATGATAGAGTATGGTTAAAAATTTAAAAATTTTATTTTTCGGTCCCAGCATGAGATCTAGCGGGATTCGCGTACTTGAGTTTAAAATTTTTCAAACCGAAATTCAAATTGAGACTTGAATTTTAAATTTTTTTGAGAATTGGGATTCTCGATTTTCTGAATTCCAATCGGGAGTCCTGATTTCTCAATTCACAAAATTAATTTTAATTATAAATTTAATATATAAATTTAAAATTGCATTATGAAATTAATTAATAAAATTATATTGATTTTATTTTTTTCTAAAACTCAAATTTATAAATTTAATTTTATAAATTCGAGTTTTTTTTTGTCACGTTCGGGACTATTAGAAACATTTATGTTAGCGACACATGAAAAAAAAATTCAATTTCGGGCCGCGGGAGTTTCGAAGTCCGAAATGGGACATGAACCATATATAAATTGATTATTTTTAAGATCGAGACTTCGAGATGAGTACCCAATTTCGTCTCAATTCTCACTCGTAGTCCTTAATCGTATGTTATTATCTCTAACTCGTATTTATTCAAATAAAATTAATTATTTGAATATGTATATTACCAACTTATCGAGTTACGTAGTGATAATATATTTTATATTAATGAGTAGCTCAGTATATAAACAATGAACATCAATCCACTCCTTAACGATGATATACGTGAATTTGCAGTCAAAGTCATCAATTTAATTGTATTTTTAATTAGGTATCGAAATATACGCATTAAAATAATATATCATTAAATACATTCTTTTACATTCATGGAAACATACTTAAATATTAAATAATATATAAATAATAAAATTGTATACCTCTGTATATCTCTATATATCTACATTATTATTTGAATAAAAAATACAATTATTAAATTTTTTATTATTTATACTAAAAAAATACATATATTATCCGATTAATATTATAGTTTTATATCTTTACAATTAAAACTCATAGGACAAAGTTTATAGAAAATTTAATGAGATTTCAATTTCGTGTCTTCTTCTATTTGTAAGAAAATAAACAACATAATTTTACTTGCTTATTTTATTTATATACACCACAACAAATGTATTTTATAGTAACGGAATAGTGACGGAAAAATTTTCGTTTCTAAATTTTAACGGATTAATAACGAAATTGTTTTAGAATTCTTGTTCAATTTTTAGCGACGGAATAATCCGCTATTAAAATTTAGTAACGAAATTTTTCGTTACAATTCTCTTACTAAAATTGAAGAAACCATTTTAGAAATGAAAATTCTGTTACAATTCCTTTGTTATATAGTAAGGAAATATATTCCGTTGTTAAATTTTTTTAGAACCATCGATATTACTATAAATATATTCCGTTGTTAAATTCTTATTTTAGTAACGGAAAATTCCGTTGTTAAATTATATTTTTTCGTAGTGATATATATATATAATCTTTAGTTTATGGAATATATATTATATTGATGAATATAAAATATATAGTATATACATAATATATGATACATATAAAAATAAGAATATACCATAAATATTATGTGCACACATGAATATACGAATATATATATATGATATTATATGTGATTAATACGATTTTTTTAATTTTTAAATTTTGAAAATTTAGATAAATATTATTTGTTAACATTTTTATATGTCATAAATTAGTAATAATTTTTCTAAAACTTAATAAGTACATTAAATTTAAATTTAGTTAACAATAGTTTTATATGTAACAACGATGTCACAATCTTATTTAATTATATTTATAAGTGCAATTTGTTGTGGTTGGATGGAACAACTTTCCATTTATGTAAAAAAACACTAATTATTGCAACAAATTTTGTAACGTTAATTATTGCCAATATTTGCTAAACATACAAAATTATTATTATGACAGCCACAACCTTTACAGTAAATAATGATTTTATTACGAGAAAGGCAAAAAAGTAGTATTAAGCAATTATATGCAAATCATAGTGTACTATTATATATGTCACACGTTTACAAGTAAATCTTAATATAATATATTTTATTTTATTTTTCATTTCAATTTTATATACATTAATTTAATTTTGTGCATAAAATATTGAGCTTATCTCATATAAATAGAGTATTTAATTAATTATTTTTTACATTGAATGTCACTTTTAAATGATTTTTAGGGCTCATAAATTCAAAATTAAAGTATATAATTTTTTAAAATTTTATTTTCTTTCAAATAAATATTAATTATAATTTTTTATATTATATTTTTTTTTATTTTTAATAAATATTAATTGAAATGATAAATTTATTTATGAAACAGAAGTGCAACACAAAACAAAAGTGGAATGATGAAGTATGGTTTGCTTTTCTGTTCATCCTTTTATAGAAGGTAATTATGGCACGATTAAATAACACAACGATAAATAGCCTTGTCAACGCTGAAACCAAAAAAAAAAAAAAGATACAAGCTCATTTTATATCGATCATGGAGAACGAAGCACCGCTGCGCCGTGCTCATGGAGGATGGGTTACCTTTCCTTTCATCATAGGTTTATTTCTTGTGTCTAATCACACTTACACACACATATAACAACAACTACTCCTACTACTCATACGTTTGCTTGTTGGCATTAGTTAAGTTTTGAATGAAATGGAAAGAAGTTTGGGGGTGCCAGCTTTACATTAATGGGTGGTTTGTGCTGATACATTTTCTTTTTCTTATTTTTTCTTTGGAAAAAACCAGCGACGATGGGTGGATTATCTCTGGCTTCAGGATGGAGTGTGAATGTTATTACATTCTTGAAAGATGAGTTCCACATTCTAGACACAGATGCTGCTAAGATTAGCAACTATGTTAATGGAAGCATTACGTTGTTTCCTATACTCGGAGCAGTAATAGCAGATTCATATCTGGGTGGCTTCTCTGTCATCTGCTTCTCTTCTCTCATCTCCTTCTTGGTCAGTTGTTCATATATACTTACATTCTTCAATCTCTATTCTGTGCACGATATGTTATAATCAAGTGTTTTCAAGAAAAGAAAAAAAGAAAAAGAACCCTTTTAAGATTTTATAAAAGAAAGTTTAGGATTGAGGCAAAAGTACTGTAATTATGAAATGCAGGGGATAATGCTGCAGCTACTAACTGCAGCAATAAGCCAGTTGAGGCCTCCTGCGTGTGTGAAGGGATCAAGTTCTTGCAAATTCCCGTCGCCTCTTCAGACTGCATTTCTGTATCTTGCATTAGCCCTATCGTGTTTGGGGACTGGAGGCACGCGTTTCACCCTTGCATCGATGGGGGCAGACCAATTGGATTCCACAAAGCATCAAGACATGTTCTTCAACTGGTACCTTTTCACCATGTACGTGGCCAACTTTGTGAGCGCCACGCTTTTAGTATACGTGGAGGAGAATGTGAGTTGGGTTTGGGGTTTAACCATCTTTGCCATTGCCAATGTGGTCGCTTTGGTAGTGTTCTTGTGTGGGAAAAGATTCTATCGCTTTTCGAAGCCTAAGTCCAGCCCCTTCAAGGGATTAGCCTGCGTCGTGGTTGCAGCCATCAAGAAAAGGAAGATGCCTCTCTCACAACAAGCTCAAGACTTTCATCATCAAGAAAGCTCACACACAGTGGCAGAGGCTCCTACACCATTTTGGAGGTTAGTTTAGTTTATTTAGGCCCATGCTTTGTGTTATCTAATTAAGTTTATGGGGCTATGCTAATGTTTGGAGGGACTGTAGTTTCTTGAACCGTGCGGCACAGAAGAGTCAAGAAGATTCTGGAACAGATGCGATAAATCCATGGAGACTGTGCACAGTGCAACAAGTTGAGGATCTGAAGGGGCTGGTGAAAGTGGTGCCGATATGGTTGCATGGTTTGTTTTTGTCTATTCCAATAGCAGTCCAAATTAGTTTCACAATCATACAAGGGAAGACTATGCAAGGTCAAATCACACACAAATTCAGAATCCCAGCTGCTTCAATCCAAGTATGTGCACTCATTGCAACATGTGTCACAATATCACTTCTAGACCGCATGGTGTTCCCTCTTTGGACGAAGCTTGCTCCTAGGCGGCCTCCTACGCCTCTGCAGCGCATTGGGATTGGCCAGGTTTTCACCATACTCAGCATGGTTGTCGCAGCGGTGGTGGAAGCGAAGAGATTGAGTATAGCAAGATCGCATGATCTCCAAGAACGAGTAGATGCAGTCGTGCCCATGTCGTTGCTGTGGCTAGCGCCACAACTAATCATCCTTGGAGTTTCAGAAGGGTTGCATTTTGCAGGGCAAGTTGCATTCTATTACCAAGAGTTCCCGGAGTCGTTCAAGAGCACTGCAACGGCAGTCGTGTCTTTGACCATTGCCGGGGCCTTCTATTCGAGTAATCTAGTCATAAATGTCGTAAAATATGCTACACATTGGTTGCCCAACAACATAAACAAAGGGAGACTGGATAATGTCTTCTGGTTGTGTGGTATTATGGGGGCAGTCAATTTTGTGATCTATCTTGTATCTGCATCTATGTACAAGAATCGGAAGTCTTGAAAATGTCGAATTTGCAGCGTTGGAAGCATTTGATTTGGTTTACTAGCTACTATCCTGTATTTGATAACCAGATTTTATAATATGAATGGCACTTATTTGGGAAAATAATTTTGGTCTACTATCTCGTATTGTAGTATTTGCATAACAGAAATCTTGACAGCTCATCTTATGAATTAATTGCATTTATTTGGGAAAACAAAGCTCTTAACCCACCCTGTTAATCTCGAATTAAAGATACTAATATAAATTCAAATCACTAAATTAATAGACTTTTATCTTTTCTCAGCGAGATAGCAAAAGAAGATAAATTAGCTACCAAACACTACCTTATGCTTTTAATGGAAGTAGAAATAATGAGAGATTCTTTTCTTGCCACCAAATAGTAAAATTGGCACAGCTAAGTCGACTACTGTTATACAGCCAGACTATTTCCATCATTAGTCAGTTAATGCTGAATATTTAATTCTCCAATTTTAGAAATTCATAAATACATTGTTACATAAAGAATCAATGTTAACAAATTTGAACAGGTGGTTATTTGTGTATGAAAAATAGGTGTGGCTCCAAGAAAGAGAGAAAAATATAGTCAGTTTAGGCACAGAGGGCCGTATTTAGAAGCAAACCTTAATAGGTAGTGGACTGTAGACACATAACATTACTTCTGAAGTCTTGAGCCAAGATTTACAATTGCAATTGGCTCCAATGTATCTCTGTATGCATGATGTTGAGAAACGAGAGCAACCGATACTTTGTTGGAGCACAGATGACCACCTTACCTCACAAAATGGGAAATGGATGCATGGGCGAGTAGTACTAAGCTTCATCATCATTCAGTGCAGCGAAAGAGAAGGGTTTAAATTTGTAGCCGTCTCCACTGTAGAACTTATTTTGAAATTCCACCCAATGAAGACGCAGGGCGTGGAGGAAAGCACTGAGAGTCTCCATCATGAGTAGTATAAATGCTGTCGCGAAAGCAAAAACTGCCAGACCCACCAAACGTATCACAACATTCTCGTACCTGTATTTGGTTAACATGCAATGTAGGAAGTTATACATTTGGCCGAGCCTTCCTTTCAGATCAAGTGAGATACCACTTATATGAAGTTCAATTGCAAAATGGCTGTTGCTATGAAAACTTACCCCCATGCAAGAAGGAGAACTTTTTCATAGAAAACAGTTGATAATTCTGAGTGGGCTAAACTGTAAAATACAAGGGAAAAGAATTACAAGATTTATAGCCAAGAGTGGAACTTAACTACATGATGAAAGTATCCTACCTTAAAGCCCAGAGCCGAAGATATGATGCAGTATTTGAAACTGCACCAAGGACAAATTCGATGGAATGTATCATCTGATGCACAAATACCTCGCTAAAATTAAACTCCTCATGATCTGGTTGGCTTGCAGAATCAGGTTCCTTGTCATTATAGATGTCAGAGGTTTCAAGAGTCTGATATGTCCGGCCTTGAAATCTCTTAGAAAAGCACACAAGAGGGCAAAGTCAATGTTTCTTTCAATGGTCTCAGGACATAAAAGCTGCACTTATCTCTACTCATTTTAGTATTGAGAAAAAATGGGGAAAAAGCAAAAGATGATATGGCAGAAAACCACCATCAATCATCATCTAGGAAATCGAAGTGTCATTTGGAAGTATATTAGAAGGCAAAAGAAATATATTTGTAAAGGTGCCAATATTAGATAAATACAGTTTCCAAAATCATCATCCAGACAATGAGCTAAACAATTATATACAGCAGAAATAAAAACATTGAGACTACCTGAGTATGGCGTCTCTTTAAAATAAAAGGTTTTGGAAAGAGCATCCACGGGACAGCAATAACAGCCAAAAGCAACAATATGACCTACAAAAATGGAATAGTGAATGTCAGCATATGTATTTATTCATATATAATGTCACGAGCAAAAGAAGATATATACTGAACGTACCTGAAGAACACTCTGACCCCAAAACAACTCATTTTCACCCAAATCTTCAAATGGACTTAAGAACATGTAAATCATCACATGATAAAGATCTGCTTGCGAACCAGTACACCATTTCGTAATGATGAGAAGAGAAAGATACCCAAACAGGCTGTTAAGGAAGATAATTTGCGGTACAAACTGATACCTAAAAAGAAAGTAAATTTTTTAGTTGTGAAAGTTAAAAATTGTGAAAAAAGAGCAGTTGAGACAACATACTTGATATCGAGTGAGTCGCCAAAATAGCGAGCATTAAAATAACTTAGGATGATTCCTAGATTCATTTGTGCAATGCCGAACAGAATTGACATTTTCATTTTCAAAGAATTCAAGAAAGGCAGCTCAGAGCGACTTCCACGCCAACTTGGATCCACACCAAATGGATATGTGTACTGATATTTGATTAAACCAACAGAATGTGAATCACTGTCAAGACAGGAAAGAGAGAAACGGTGTTAGTTATATTCTAACGAGTGAAAATGACCAGAATACTAAAAAGTGAAGAGGCATATAACATTAAAAAGTGAAGAGGACATCACAATAGAACAATAGGAAACCAAGATAGGAAGGCGTTAAATATCAGAGAGCGAGGAGAAATTCCATGTAGTAATACAGAGATGATCATTCTAAATATAGAATACAATAAAAGTTTATGGTTAATGGGTTTCACTTATTTAGCTTGTCCAGTTAAAGGAAAGGACCAAATGATGTTTCATTAGTACAATAGCAATATATAAAAGTTTAAGCACATGATGTATCATGTATGTGTGCCAGTCATTTAACTTGGAGTTGAAGATTGTATAGAAAGATTAATCCTGTCAATCTCAGGAATAAAGTGATGCACTGAACAGAATTGGAAAGACATATACAGAAATCATTTACTTGGAGTACTTTCGAACAACCAAGTTTTAGATGGAACATAAACCATTCACTTAAAGTGGAGGTAGGGGAAGGTAGATAGAGAATAAAACAGTTTTACAGCCAGTGTGACAATTACACCAGCCCAAACAAGACTTACTATATGATATATCCATGTGAATTATGTCCCCCATCCTAAATATATGAAGGAATTATTCCATTATTCCTTGCTAAACCTGATAAAAAGTACTCACTTAATCACCAAAGAGATGCACTGATTCTACCTGCATGTAACATCCCGGCATCTATAAGCAGAGCCTCCAAATATGTGAAAAGGGACAGAAAAGAATTCATTGTATATTAAGCCACAATAAATCGAAAATAGGGACATCGAAAGGAGCACATATCGACCACCAAATAGCATTTCCATGAAGCTTCCAAGTTTCTGATGGAGAAAACAAAATTAGATAATAAATGCTATTGAAAAAGGCAAAATAGCAAAATTGTGTGTAGAAATACATGCTTGGAATATTTAAACGTTATTAAAACTCAAAAAAATAGATGGAATACCTGTGAACCAAGCTTTTTTTGATGGACTATTAGGACTAATGCCCCTAATAGCAAGCATATACCATGACCCCAATCCCCAAACATCACAGCAAAAAGAAACGGAAAAGTAATAATTGTATAAACTGCAGGGTTCGCCTCCTGGTATTTAGCAACACTGAAATAAAGTTTTGCATCAGTGACTTGCAATATGCTACTAGAGAGAAATTAAAAAACAAGCATTATTGTTGGCAGGCTGAGTTATTTGACAAAGTACAAACTATACAAAAATGAAAAAGTAAGAGGCTGATGTCATCTTAAAAGAGTCGCAATTCAAACATACTAGCTTACCCGTATGCATCAACAATCTCTTGATATGCATTTGTAAAATTGTTGGTTTGAAAATATGTTGGAGGAGACTCAACTGTGTCCTTCACATGAAATATTATACCCGCTTGTGAATTACTATCACGTGTTGCATGTTGCAGAGCTTCTTGTATCTACAATTTATCAGATGTACAAGATGCAGTGCTTCAGTTATTTGCACAAACAAACAAAAGAGCATATGTAAAAAAATTACCTTATTATTAGCAAATACGGGACACCAACCCTCACCAACCAAACATTTCTTTGTGACATCAAAGTTCAGCATATTTAACGTGTCATAAACAGCCTTTTCATTTCTCACCTAGAAAGAGGAGTCAATAAATATATTAGTTTGCGAACTACCAGTGATTTCAGTTTTGCATAGCAATAGCTGAATCTACCATGTTCGTCCACTTGGGAAGGTGAAATCCAATGGACATCAGAACCTTATGTCGATGATAGAGGCCAGCCTCCAAGGTTGTCTCCAGATCGGACAGGTGTGATAAAACCTGAAAATGGATATAGATTATTTTGTCAATGTACTTACAGGAAAACCATATATATATCCAACAGTCTGCAGAAGCTCGTAATTACTTAAAATTTAAAGTTTTAGCATGACTAATTAATAATATGCCACAGGATCAGTGCCACAAACCATTATTGATCACCAGCCGAATGAGAGGGATTATGAATGGGACTATGCCCTCAATTCTGTTGTATTAGGTAACTAAGAAACAGTGCATAATAATTATATGTGCATATGTTTCGTTTCTATATGCAAACACAAAAACAATCAAATGGATTCTTATTTTGGAATATAAAAGAAACAAAAATACTTCTTGAGTTAATTGCCTCCTCTTGGTTAGTTCTTCTGGAACAGGGTAGTAATTTGCACCAAAAGCTTCACAAATTTTCAGGATTTTTATTCTCACTTGTTCCCCTGAGAAGAATACCACAAAAACTGCTTTCTCAACCTGCAGCGCAAAACCAAATGGTAAGTGTTTAATATATTCTCCAGAAGCAAACATCCTTTTGATTTCCTTACATGGATGAGCTTTGGCATATGTATAATAACTGTTCAATATATTCTCCAAAACTAAAAAAAGGAAAAAATACCAAATCATTTGTTATAGGATCCAGGATTTTATCATAAACTGGAGCCTGATTGAAAATCATATTTCCCCTTGTTGTACGAAACAGCATCCTCTCAAATCTCAGAGCTTTAGATTTAGGGATTATACCACTTATGAATCCCACACCAGACCGAGTCGAACATCCATTTTGAATCTCCTGAAAATTAGAAAAAACTACCTGAATACAGAAACAAAATGGATTCATGACTTAAACTTACACTCAGAAGATTCCATATTGTTCTTTTTACCTGATCCAGAAGTGATGAGGTATCTGCAAATTCATCATTAATATGAACATTTTCAATTAATTCCGTCTCCTGAGCTGTCATATGACTCCCACTTGATAAAAGGAAGTCTCCTGCCTGTAGTTACCAGACTGTGAGATGCACAGTATCTTTGTATTATCAACGAAAAGTAGATTAATATCAATAGTTTGACTAAGTACCTTCTGCAGTACCATCTTATACTCAAGTAGCTCATTATATGTTCTCTGCAGTTTCTCACTATTGGCATTCATTTCACTTAGGGCATGCTCATGTTCATCAAGTTGAATCTAAGATCAGTATAAACAACTGTCAACAGGAAGAAAATGCCATCAAAGTCGTTAATCTCCATATGGTGAAAAAATTGAAATAGACCTCCAATTCTACTAATTCAAAATCAGATTGAGAAGATGAACTAGAAGATGGCGTCAAACAAGCTTTATGCATCTGATCTTTGATAAACCGTAGTTTCCGAGACATCTCAGCACATCGCTTAACCTGTGTATGATATACCAGAAAATAAAATCTTGAAACGCAAGAATAATTGCTCAAGAAGAAAAATATCTACCATCAAAGAATGTAAGAGCATTCTCAATTTATATTCAAAAAATAAAACACCAATGGCATTTGATACACATTACCTGATTAACAAATGTTCTCTGGAAAGGGCTTTTATCATCATTTAACTGCTAATCAAGATGACATCAAGTTTTTGTTATGATTAAGCAACCATAAGCTGAGAGAAATTTTAATCAAAGAGTTTAAACAACAATTTTACTAGATATCAAGAAAGGAGTCCAGAAGCATCCTATGAACATAGAAATCTTGATAAATATGCCAATAACATATTCTAATAAGACTATAAGAATCAAAAGCATCAAATGCAAGCCTTCTTTTTTCTGCTTAGCAAATGTGCTCTGGCTCTATACAAACTGATTGCAAACATTAGGTTTTTGGATTGTAGCATTTGAATCTAAGGAAACAACTAGGAAGAAGTATTATCAAATGACCTAATCTAATATGAACATAAACGAACTGTCATAATCTAGAATACTTATTGAGTGTATGAAGTTGCAATTGGCGACTGCGCGGTTTTCAGCTGCCTGTTCTTCTTTCTATTGCTTAAATTCTGTGAGAGAAGATTCTCCGATGATTATCGTAGCTTATCTTCGTCCTTTGTGTTTCACCAGTTATAGACTCAAATCCGTTGTAGAATTAATCATCCAAACAACCTTAATGATCAGGAATTTCAAATCTATCACTCCCAATTCTTTAACCAAATAAAACTAAAAGACTAGAAAAAAAAGGAAAAAAAGAAGGGGATACTTAAAAGCTCAGTTCATTTCAGAGTGGACTCCATAATTATCATCAGTTATAGTTTTCTACAAAAAAAAAAAAAAAAATAGATACGACTGTAATCCTTCAGCAATGGTCAACTGTTAGCGACAGAAAAATATGCAGTACGCCTTGACTGCTAAAAGCAGGAGTCAAAGTAATCACCGAAACTCCCAATAATTGTGATGATGTCGGTGCCAAACTTGCCATCATATAAATACTTTTGTGGTGATCTCACATTTCCTGCAATCAGTTTTGCACACTATTTTGTGCTCCGCCAAATTCGCAAAAAAAACACCGAACACTAAAATATCATTCAATGAAATGTTGTGAACGAATCAGAACGTACGTCGCGAAATTGCATGAGACCGAGTTGGCCGAGATAAGAGACGGTGAGGTGAGCGGACTCGATGGGGATAATGAGTTGCACAAGCATCATCTTCTCGGAGCGCATCAGATCCATGCTGGCCAAATTGTCGATGTACTCCAATTCCCTCCACCGCCAATGCCGACCTTATTCAGCACCGCTCGGATCACAATCAATCAGTCTGTCCTGACCTCTGCTTGAAATCTCCGATCAAACCTACTAACAACTGCATTTGCGCGTGAGAGAAAAAGAGAGAGTGTGCGAGCGTCGGTGAAGCGGTTAAGCGTGAGAGAGGGAGAGTGAAAGTGGAAGATATTTAGGAGGAGAAAAATGGGGAATACAAGTGTCGGTGTATCGATTTGAGTTGCTTGTGTATATATACTGTATGGTCGCGCGCTAGTCATAAACGGGGAGAAGATATTAACTGAAATGCAGAGCGAAAGGGAAGGGAAGAGAAAACATCCAAAGGGTCAATTTGGTATAAATTTGTCTCATTTTGAACCATTGATATTTTGATTTCACTAATTTCACAAGTGGTATATTGATTGATTTTGGTCTAAACTCATAGAATGGATAGTTTAAAGTAACCCTATAGGGTGTGTATGTTAATATTTTATGAACCATTGAATATAAAACTCTTCATCTATCTTGTCAAATGTGAAGTCAAAATTATTTCAATTCAATAAAATTGATATCACACACGTAGAATTTAAAGCACCGACAATTTCAAGTCTGTTGTGCACTGCTGGCTAATTACAAGTCTTTCTTTGAAAATAGTACTCCAAGGATAGGAATAAGGAAAATAAGAGGAGAACATAGTATCGGATTCCATAAGCTTGAAATGAAATAGTAAATATTATATTCATGTTGTAAAGTACATTCATGTTATACTGAACGAACTGAACTGCAAAAATAAAATAAAAAAGGAAGTTCAAAGATCAAACGCAAGTTACAACTGAACTTAAAAAGGTGTACTTTTTATGGCCCAACTTATTCTATTTTAGTTCTAGTATAGGTGGCTGTGAATAAATACGAGCACGTGGGTTGTTACACTTGCAGGGACAATATGGGCCACTGCAATTATACTTTCAATCTTATTCACAAAAACATACGTTTATTTTTTAATGATTCTAAGCTGACGGGATAAAAGTTCATTTGATATTTTCATTGGTTGAGTAAATGAATTGAACTTATATCTTAGAAACATATTTAAAAACTTAAAAATAAGTAAAACGTTGAGTACTTTGTGATATTTATATATAAATAAGTTCACGAACTTGTCCAGCTCATAAAATAACCATAAATTGAAAAAAGTTCAAATTAAACTAAGGCCATAAACTATTTAGAACTCTATTTTAAAACAATTTCTCAAGTTCATGTTAAAATATAAAATTTGTTGCAAGTTCGTATATTTATAAACAATTTCTAACTTCTTGATAAAAATAAAATTTATTAGTTCATATATGTAGAAGTTAAAAGTTATTCATTTTTTAGATATAATTTTACAAAACATTTTTTAAATCTCATGTATATTTTATTGCGTGATCCATTTTTGTACTAAAATCACATTTTTGATGGACCAACGAAGCATATCATATTTTATTTGGACGTGACCAAATGTAATGTATTATCACATTTGCATCACGTAATAAATTATTAAATGTACCGCACTATAAATATAGGAGAGAAACACTATAAATATAGGAGAGAAAAGGTCCTAAATTTTCGTATTCACTGTGGAGTGTGGACCTTAATCAACCACTAGAAAAGGATATATAGAAAGAAAAACGAATGATCTATAAACATAAATAATAATTGTAATAGCCATGAAGAAATGATATTTGATCTTGATTCCTAAATTTCTTCCTTGAACGCAAATATTTCACCACCTTAGCAAATTCCTAAACAAAAGTGCAACAGTAACGGGAGATCATTATTTGCTTGAAGATCTCACTTATATTAAAAAAAGAGTTGGTATAAAGAAATAGATGACTCTAAGCTTCCAAAAATACAGATTATTAAGATGTGGTTCATTCTGTTGAATAATTGTAACTACCTTGCATTCTCCAACCACAAGCAGAGAGCCTGAGAAGGATAACCAACTCCTATGTAATCTCTAGTACTTCAATTCAATATTTGGGAGCACAACCTACCAACACCTTCAACCTTTAATCTTCATAGGTAAAATTACTTATTCTCCAACTCTGTGTCATGCATGGAGAAAACCAATCAGGTTTTGCTCAAGTCTTGCTTCACTTTGTACATTAAAGTTTCATCTGTAAGCTAAGAACTAAGGTGTAGATCTTATAAAAATAGATGTTTATAATTAGAATGTGACCAGTTGAAAAGCATAGCCATGGATTTACAACATACTAGTTTCCCAAACATAGGGTACCTTTAAGACTTTCAAGATACTTATGGGAGGCCGTTGTCTGCAGGGTAACTGCCAAGAACCCTCATAAATGTTGCAAACTCCTGAAAAGATTGTAAATTTTGCAATTTTACACAATCTCCCACATTAATAATGAGTCACTGAAATGGGTGTAGCATCAAAAAACAGAAGTAGGAGTAGCACAGACCTTCAGATGACCAAGAGCATTTTGAGCTCTTTCATCTGCCATGGATGCTTCAAAATCAACATAGAAAAGATAGGGAAAGTACCTGTGTGCAAGAATGAGAACATATGATCATTACACAATAAATCTAGGAAACATTTTTTTAAAAACAATATTTGTATGTCTGATGCATGTTTAGAAGACTTGATATTGAACATGTAGCCTTATAGCTTTCAATGAATCGGTTTAATTATACATATGAATCTCCTAATGAGCTCAGATATTAGCTGAAGTGTTATGTAATGCTCCAAACAAATATGGAAACTGCATAGAATCTTGATGGACACAATTGTGCATGCGTCACGAACTCGTCGTTGTTCTAAAGCTATAAAAAATGGTAATTTGCCGCACTTACTTGGGAAAGCCAATGGCACTATCGTCAGATGCTTGTAAGGCATGCTTTTGCAGTGGACGGCTTTCAATCTAGTCATCAGAAAAGAAACATGTGTCCAGAGGCATACACAAGAAAGTATCAAAGATGGTTCTAGGAGGCCAAAGGTCAACTCACCTTGGTAAGATTAATATTCCTCATTGCAAATACGGCTAGCGCCTTAAATAGCATCCCAGGACCTTCGTCTAGTGAGAAAACGATACTTGTCTGTGAATGAGTAATATTAAGAATAACCATGTGGTTCTAGGAAAAAAAATGTTGACAACATTATCTTTTCTTTTATTTGGAGATGATCAAATTTAAAATCTGAGCGATTTGTTCTCTAACCAATCACTCATAGTTTCTCACAACGGATTTATGACCTTGAAAGGTTTATCAGTGCCTGGTATGATAGGCTCCCTAGCCAGCATAAGAAATCGAGTGACATTGTCAGAGTCATCCTGAAGAGACAAGGTAAACAAATGAAAGGATGTTTCGAGTTTGTAAGAAAATGTTCAAACAACTCTACAAACTCCACAGATAAACCTGAATGTCCTGAGCAAGTATATCCAAACCATATATCTGAGCAGCAGTGAAGCTAGCAACCGCCCCAGCATCATTAAGTTTATGAAAAGCAACATGCTGCACATTTGGGGTGGGGGGGAGGGGACTGTTAGGTACAAAATATAGTAGAATGCCGTAGCTGATAAAGCTAAAATATTATGACACTTTCAACAATAAAAAGTACTACCTTTGCTGCGCCAGCAGTATCATCCACAGCTTCTCTCACCAATCCCAACTTAGTTAAGGTATTCTCACACTGTGCGAGAGCCTGCAGTATCAGGAATTACAGGTTGTAAGCTTAAGTTTCCAGAAAGAATAACCTGGTTACGAAAGGTTTGACATACCTGCGGATGGCTAAGAACCCTTGTAAGGTTTTCAATCTTGATACCAGGATTAGCAAGTAAGCAGTGTCGGATAGCAAGTTTAACTTCTCCAACAATATGCAACCTATGTCGGAGTAGAAGATCATAATTCCTGTGAATACTGCCACCTAAGGAGTTTTCAATAGGCAAAACCGCTCTATCAACGAGCCAGCTCTCTACTGCCTGAGGTTAAGCACTACATTTCAGCATTCGAAAAAAATGTAAAAAGAGACGGTTTGTCATCATCATGTCGTTCAAAACTCTTGAGAATACTTCGGAAGAATATATAGCATACGAATAGAAAGGTCATTCTTCAACTACAACACATATTGTACTTTTAAAGAAATCAGATCAATCTAATAAGCTAAATAATAAGGCATTAGATACGAACTTCAAAAGCTGTGTCAAATTGTTCGCATGGCACTGCCTCACAATTCGGATAAGCCTTCTCAGCTGCAGACTCGCTGTACGCACCTCTAACTCCCTTCGAAAATATTAAACAGACATCAGAACCACATGCACTGTCCTAGCACAGAAGCTGATCAAATTGAAGGTACAGCCCACGAGGCATCAAGTACAACATCTACCAATTGGACTTTATGCAATAACATGTTGTACCGCGAGCCCCAAAGGTTGCACCTTTCATGCCAAAATTATAAGGAGCAAAACCTGATACGCGACGCGGAGACTAGGCCCTCCCGACGCCAAATTCGACAGTTGCGCAGAGGTCAAAGGCCCTGAAATGATCAACGGAATCGATCGAAGTCAATAGAAACCATGTCCGTAGAATATTGAAATCGATAACTGAAAATTCCAACAAATGAGACGTACGCGGAAGTGATGGCGGGGAGTCTTTAGTGTTAAACTCGTAAGGGGAATCTTGCAACAGCTTCTGCAGCTCGATTGCTTGAGTTTTGTCATTGTTACTTTTACACTTGGTGCAGCTTTGAAAATGGATGTCGCGACGACGTTTAACGAGTTGCACGGTGAAGAGAGGGTGTCGATCTGAGCTAGGGTTTTTGATTTGGGAATTAAGGGGGTGGATAGGGGATCGATAGGTGGTGGCCGCCATTGTCGTTGCGGGGGATGAGAAATTAGATATAATGAGGTTTGTTAAAGGATAATGAAATCAATGTCAAATCCAAAATAGGTAGAGCTCCGGTCAATTTCAATTAGCGCCGTGCTGTGCTGCCTCCTCTGTTCTCAGCTGGATTTGAAATTTAATTTTACTATTTTAAATCATTTTAAATTGGGATTTTAAAAGCATCTGATATATTAGAGCCCCTAACCTTTCTAACTAAATGCTAAAACATAGGTTTATTTTGATGCAATTTGCACCTTTTCTAAGCTTTTATAGTGGAGATTAGTTTAACTTTTGATATTTTCATTAAAGGTATGATTATAACATTTGTTTTGATATTATTTGAGATGAGTATGAGTATTAATTTTTAAAACGAGTATGAAGATTTAATGTAAAAATTGTATTTAAAAGATATATTATATGTAAAATTTATAATGGCGGGTTGGGTCTCGACTATAAATATAAAAATATATATTCGTCCCCAATCTCTTTATGTTCTTTTTTGATATTATAATTGATAGTAAATTTTGATTATAAACATTGTAAATATCACAATATTTTAATAGATATGTATTAGAATAATATTGGTGAAATAATATAAGGTCGGAAATGGATTTATACATTTGTACCCGAATGCGAGGCTATATATCTCTGACATCAACACGTCACGATAAATTTTATATAATAATTTTTTTATTTTTGAAATCTTATAAAAATAAAATAATGGATATTGAGAAGGGTTTTCAATTTTTAATTCTTTTTATAAATAATAATTTTATTATAGTAATTTGTAATTATTTGTATATTTTTTTTAATCTAAAAAATATGAATTGGAGGATACCCAATACCCTCCTCCTCTCCAAGTAATTTTCTTACCCACCCTGCACCTGCCTCGTATTTTATAAAATTCATGATGATGGGTTCATGGTAGTGATATATAGCTAGGGTGAGAGTTTGAGATCGAAATTTGAGACTTTTTTGGTATTAACCCGAGTTCCGAATTCTTCAGGATCGAAATGAAGACCGGGATTAAAATTTGAGAAACTTTCCAATCGGGTACATGTGTTTACATTTACAATTAAGGTTAGTCGAACCCGTCACGATAAATTTTATGTATAATATGTTATTTAAATATAATTTTTACATTAAATTTTCATACCAATTCAAATAATTAATCCCTATGTCCATTTAAAAAATATCAAAATAAATATTAGAATCATAATTTAATTAAAAATATCAAATGTCACAAGTCATTATTTATAAATAGAATAAGACACGTTACATTGTTATGCAACAGAATTATATTCAATTTGTAGACTAACCCACTCATTTGACATGTTTTGTCGATTAGATATAAATTATACACCCTCTATTCTATTAAAGATGGCTCTTTCTTTCTACACACAGAACAAGATAATCTCTTCTTTTTGTTTACACTAATACACTTTAAAGTACAGACCAACTTTAATGGGACGGATGAAAATGGAAAAAAATGTCATCTTTAATGGGACGGAGAGAGTAATAATTAGTTAATTTTCTGTAAATTCAAACTTTTTTATGATTTTAGTTTTTTCTCATAACTATTTATGTTGGCGAATTAATCTATGAATTCGATCTTTTTTATTTTCCCCCTATATTATGATTTTCCGGTAAATTGAAACTTATGTGAGATATCATCTCATTTTGATGGGGTTGGACTATATATGCCCACGGTTCACGAACCGGCGGTTCCGGGCCGGGGTAAAAAACCGGGGGTTTGTTTTTTTTTATTTTATGTTTTTGTGTTTGTAATTGATAAATTTTAGGTTATTCAACACATAGGCTTGAACAAACAAACTTAATCCATAAAATAATCATTTCAATGTGGGACAACATCTTATAGTGATTTTAGTTAAAGATAAGATAACATGTAGTTTTATAAGAGAACTGACGTAATGAATTGACTTACATGTTCAATTTGGAACAAAATCCTTTCCAAAGAAGATCCTAGAGAAGATTTTATTCCACATCGACAATTTAAGTCATTTCATCAAGTGGTTCTCTTATAAAACTACATGTTATCTAGTTTGTCCCACATTGAAATGATTTTGTCCCACATTGAAAAATTAAATTATTTCATCAAATTAGTTCTCTTATATAACTACATGTTAACTAAATTCTCTTCATGTGTTAGGTTTGTTAACTCAAGTCTATATATTGAATTAGTTAAAAAAAACATAAAAAAAATAAATAAAGATAAATCGGCAGTTCGGACCGGTTCAGCAGTTAACCGCCGGTTACTGTTCAAACACATCTTGAACCGTACTCGCTCAAGTTTGTCACAGTTTCAGGCCCGCCCTAAAACTGTTGACTCAGGGTCCGGACCAAACCCGTTGACTGCGGACACAAACCGAGGGGCCCCTGAAAATGGGCATATCTAGGTTGGACGATCTTCAAATTGTGTTGCTATAGTTAGATTTATATAAAACAAAAATAATGTCTGAAAAATGAGAAAAAATGGGGAAGTTTTTTATTATATATGTGGATTTTTTATAAATAGAATTTAATTGGTAAAAAAAATCACAACTATTCATATATTAAAATGAATAATTAAAATATTTTCTTATTTTCCAAATGATTATTTTTATGATCCAAAACTGCTGATCTTATATAAAAATTAAATGGGTCAGTTTGGGCTGGGCCATGTTCGACTCTAATTCGGCCCTGATTAATGTAGGCCCAACCGATAGCATGATGTCTTCAAGATTTAACACATTTTTCTTTTGAAATAAGTCAAAAACAAAGTACCCATATCATGTTATTACTGATTTGTTTCTTTAGAGCATGTAAATTAAATAATAGTTTAAAATATAAAAAGATGGTAGAATACATACTAAAACGATATTTTCTGCTATCTTTTGAAACAAATTAATCAATAATAATGAACAATCCAAAAAGAAATGAGGAGAGTAATATGAATGAATTGAAGGCATCCCGATAATCACTTTGTTATTTCGTGCATATAAAAATGTAATTTTATGTTTTACCAATATAAATACTTGCGTGATAATATTATTTTGGAAACAAATTATTAAATTTGATTTTAATTATTGAAATGAGTACTACAAAGAATTATTAAACATTAATGAATTTAAATTGGATCAATATAGAAACATCAAACACAAGAAGATAAGTACAATGCAAATGATTAATACAAAATAGTGTTGTTAAATGATCATATACGTAGTTGACAACACATTATAACACATTATAACATTAAGTTTGACATAATTTATTATTTTAATATACTTAAATTAATATAAAATTTATCATATTTATTGGGACAGAGAGAGTAATAAATTTAACTTTACTTTAATAACAGAGCTCTACATGAAAATATAATTATTTTTTTTGTAAATAACTTGATATTTTTACGTTTTGGGCCAGCGTGGGACGTGTGTTATAAATTAGATTTATTGATAACGTAATACTTAATCAGTGCATGAAAAATATATTGCGAGTAAATCGGTACGTGTTTTAAGAAAAAATTGGAAAATATATTTTTATTAGAAAATGAAACCCACAAAATAAAATATAAGTGTTATTATAGATCTGAGTAGTCTATCAAAACACAATAAGAATGGTTTTGATTAAGCATCTAGTGAGAAATCAACTGTGAAGCTATAAAAATGGAACGAGGCTGGTGACAAGTTGAAATTGTACTTTTTAAGACCAATATCTGATCGAGAAATGAATTGATAAACCATTTGAGCTGTCTTACCATATATAAGAATTAATCTATTTTTTGATGATCCAACGACAGAGCCTGTGAGATGAGCGCGTACAATTAGGAGGTCCCATATGGTTTTAACTTTTTTTATATATAGTATCAGAGGTTATGTTATGTTTTGCTTTTCTATTCACAAAGGAAAAGAGTATAGATTCTGTGTGAATGTCTCCAACAAACAATAAAAGTAGTAGTATAAGATATGGCGTGAGCGTTAGCCAGCGCAGCACATAAGTTTTGAAAGGCGTGGGGGATAGATAGGGTGCGGGCGGTCTCACGATAAGGATGATTCCTTACTTACTTACTTGGGATGGGAGAAAACGATTGATTGATTTGGACAGTGTTCCTCTTCCTCGTAAACTGAATTATTCCTCATCAGCCGTGGCTCGCATGCCACGTGTACGTCATCAGATTAACCACTGGGACCATAACCACCTAACATCACTTCTTGTGGGCCCCTCTCTCCTTCCTATTTGCCAAAGACATGTATGTATGCCAAGTTCTGGTAAGTTCGATTCCCACAATTTTAATTTCTTCATTATGTATGTTGCTAATTTTGTTTTGTATGCATGATTTTCGAGATCATTGTCATAATAATCTTTTAATAATAGTAGTACTCGAGTACTAACAATATTTATTTATCTCCAAATTAGTCCTTTCTAACAGCCGACAAGAATGGCCCAAATCTAATCAGCACTTTATAGAAACAAGAGAAACGGACATTACAAATCACAAATAATCGATTCTCTAAGCAAAAAGCAAGTAGCAAGAATAGTACTCATCGCGGTGCATATTCTTGAATAGGAAAATAGGATGAGATTTTAATAAAAAAATTCAATGTTTGCTAAAAGAAGAAAATAATCTGTCTGTTTAGACTCGCCGAACTCAACACGTTAAAATCATATCACAAAACAAGTACACTCAGAAGTGATTAATTTTCTAAAACTATTGGAGAGGATACATTTTCAAATTAATATAATTAGGCTGGCACACTGTAAGATTCAAACTATATAAATTAAAGAACGCGAATGTACTGGATATGTATGTATGCATATATATATATATATGTATGTAAGGGATCAAATCTTTAATTTAGTGTACTTGTTTGGAGGGAAGATTTGGAGGACATTTTTTAATCCCTAATTAGAAACTTTCAAGAGCTTTAAAGTGATGTTGGAAATTTAAAATTTGTCCAATAGAGTATTTAATTTTCAGAATCTGCATCAAAATAAGTGATATGAAATCAAGTTGAATATAATTAGTTCATCATATTTCTTCCTTTTGATTTTGAAGTTAAGACCGTTCAAAATATCCATACTAAGCTCGAATCAATACTATTACTAAACACTAAGAAAATTATACATGTAATATAAAGAATGACTCGTTAAACGGTATTACACAAGTTTCCACAAGTTTGAATGCTCCCATTATTCACAATAAGGTCAAACACATGTCCATAGATAAATGGACAACTCTTGAACATAGCTTTTCTTGCACTTAATTAATTAATGAGCTTGATTGGTGATCAAGTTTAGCATTTTAATTTGAAAGGGACCACATCAACTATATCCATGTATATGTTGTTATATTGATATGATGAAAATCTAACGGTTAAGATTTAAGAATCTTTTGACATTTGGTACTGAATTCATTCAGTTTATGGGTGAAAACCCACAGGATAATGATGACATTCCTCATTAGATTAATGCACCTAATTTATTGCATGCATTATTTGAAAAATATTAATTTTCATGGAATTACAATTTTGTCCCCTCTAGAATTATTTGATATTACGATATATTTTTTACTATGCCGATTTTGTTCGAGGCAGTAGATTGCTCACGCAGTCTTATAATTTAATTCCAATTTTTAAAATGAAACTTAAGCATTAAGGTAAATTTTAGTGGTTCCTAATTTCCAGCTTTTTTCTTTCAAAACCCACTACGTGTTATACATTATTACATTATTATTATTATTATTATTATTATTATTATTATTATTATTATTAT
>JAPKLX010000049.1:112671-270926 GCA_026898415.1 Leonotis leonurus
ATTATTATTATTATTATTATTATTATTATTATTATTATTATTATTATTATTATTATTATTGGGACCGGAATTGAAAACCTCATTTAATTTGTCCGATCTTATTACAATTCTATTTGGTATAGAGTTTTGTTTCCTAATAAAAGGCCTATATAATCTATGGTTCTTCATGCTATATATATACAAAGCAATCCGATTAAATTACATTTGATAAATTATAAGAGAAGCTTCATGAATTATGGAGCAAACCCTAGCAGGTTCCAAGGCATGCAGATCCTTTTATTCTGATATAGATATAGTAGTATGTTAATAAGGGCCTGATCGAGACACAGATTCCTAACTCACTTTTCACTTTGCATCACCACTATTTTATTCTATTAGTATTATTTTTATTTGACTGGAAAAACATTCAAAATTTGACCAGTCAATTGATTTGACTGCAGATGTTGATTGCCCATTATGACCTTGGTCCCACGTTTTCTTACTTGTGGATCTGGTACATACGCGAGAGATCCCACCACATTCTTCTGCACCAAAATTTGAGTTGAGTTTAATCCATTACTTTACTTACCACATTATTCCAAAACATCCTCCAAATATTCCTACATATTTTTCAATTCTTTTATTTATTTATTTTTTCTCATTTTTATACTCTCCTTTCATTAAATATAGTACGGAGTATTTATTATGTTAGATATTACTTCAGCATCTACCCAACTTATTATGTTTCTAAATTCATCAATATTCCTTCTCGTCCTTCTCGCGAAGTTAAGAATAAAATAACTATAAAGTCACAGAATGTGTACATTCAAAAATTGTAGCCAAAAAAAAAATAAAAATACAATTCCTAGTTACGTAAAATTAAGATCGGCAATAATTTAGTCGTTTGAAAATATGAAGAGGTGCCATTTATGTCATGGGATCCCAAGAGAATTAAGTTAGAGTGGGATGAATGATTGTGTGTTTATGAATTATGATGATAGTATATATGAGTGCTTATAGGGTGGCATTGATTTTCCAACCATGCATTCCATGAATCTTAATTGGTCCCTTCCCTTCCCTTCAAATTTATTTCTAATTAATTAATTTGGGGATACACGCTCGCTAGCTCCAAAACAATTTAACTGAATACATATATACACACACACAGTAACACAAAGATTAGCTTTGCTTACTGGCCAAGTGTTAGCTAGAGATCATACCCTACCCCTAACCCTAACCCTCTCTTCTTTTTATTTTGATTGGCTCAGCTGATTATGTACATATTATTCCTAGTGGATTGCATGTCACTTGTTATCTTAATGGATAAGGCACTTGGAGATTACTACTCTTTTGTAGTCATATATGTCACGTGTGATGTCACAATTTATATGATTTACAAGTTCATTAGAATAGAGCGATGTATGTTAAGTTAGATTGTTGTTGAAGAGTTCTTCAGAAAATTCGATATGAAAGTTTTATTCTTTTTATTTAAAATTGAAAATGATTGTGGTGTGAAGTACTTGGTTTCGATGTCCCATTATTTTCCTTACCTTAATTCTCATTTCAATATTGACTAGTATGAATAACCTTTTATTTGAAAAGAGAATTAAGGTAAGGATAAAAGGAAATTGTAAAAAATAAGTACACCCTACAGATGCATAGTTAAAAAGGGCTTCTATTCTATGCATGTTTTTGTGGAGTAAAAATAAGAATGGTCGTGAATCGAATATAGCATGTCGAAATATTGATTTCTGTGTGAAGATTCATCCATCCATTTATGCTTTTTAGGTGCATGTGACAAGATTTCACATATTTATCAAATAGTATCAATGGTATGTATAATGCATAGAATCTTGATCGATCAGCTTTGAATTACAAAATTCAAAAGTAACATCACCTCGCCTTCATTACTATATATATATTAATTAGTTAAAGTTTCATGCATAAGCTTTGTGGTCTTCATTATACATACACAACTAGGATTATTAAATTTGTTTGCAGTCCCATAATTTTTTTAATTAATCAACTCATTCATGTCATTAATTTTGCAAGTAATTAATATCATAAATTCTCAAGAAAATACATGTCGCGCGCGTGTTATTTGTTAATTATAATTTTAAATATGTAAATGGAACAGGTGGATATTAACAAATACATAGTAGAATAATATTTTCGTCGAAATTAATAAATCAATGGGATGGTCACAAGTAATATTCTGGAGTATATTAGGATGCACGTTTTTAATTCCGAAGACAGCAAAAAATTAACATAAATTAACACAAATAAAACACGTGTACAAAAATAGGTTGTGATAGGTGCATTCAAGCATAGGGACATGGCATAAATATGGAACAACCTTTGGTTGGAAACAATTTAAACGAAACGAACATAAAGTAGAATTAATGATTGAAATCAATAATTAACATAGTCTCTATGTTATTATAATATATACATTATTGGTTATTACATGTAATGATTTAATTATACAATTTGGGTATCCATTTCTCAAAGCATACGTACTCCTTCACAACACCTGTACAAAAGTTGTTCCAACTAATTTCATTCACCAGAAAATTAAAGAATGTACATAAATATTTTATGTTCAATGTTTAAAGACAAATTAATTGCGGGATTTTTTTATTTTTATTTTTTGTAAAAAAGTTAACAATTTTTTCTTTGGTACAACTTTGTTGATTGAAAGTAGTATATATTTGTATGTGTAGCAGCCCGTGATGTATCAAGTAAAAAAGAAAAAAAACATACTACTAATTAAATTAATATGTTGATGTGAAAATTAACAAATAATAAGAAATCATATTTTTAAGAAATCCAACTTGAAGTCTCTTGGTAAAGATATGTTTTATCTTCACGCATATCTTTATGTCGACCTCCACTATTACTACTACTTTTTATATAAATATTTTATTGATATTATTTTATTTATAGTTATGTATCTTTCAATTTATAATATCTTGCGAGTATTTTACTCATACTAATATTTATTCAAGTAGTTCCAAAATATTTCACTTTGAAACTAAAGAGTATAAAATTCCAAGTGTTGCTTTTTAGGATCTTTCCAGACCCCATGAAAGTTCTACTTCACAATTTCCACATGTATCGCTTTTAAGTTTGTCTATGCGAATATGGTTCAAGTTTCAACTCAAATTTTAAAATCGATTTTTAATATGAAACTATTGCATCATTCGACTAAATTTAATATACCTAACTATCCTTCAACTTCGATTTCCCACAAAATGTAAAGTAAGAGCATCCACTATATTGATACTCATAGCATGTGTGTCAAATGTGTATACATCATCAACTATCAATTTTTTAATTATTTTATTTTTTTTTATTATGGACCCCACGATCATAATAATAATAGAAAATAAAAAGAAAAAAAAATACAAAAGTTTAGCATTAATTTGAAGCAAATAAAGTTGGTGGGGCCCAACTTCATTTTACTAACTAGGTAGCATTTTTGTTACCCTTCACTTTTGTGCTACCTCAAAACATCACTCCACTATGACACTATCTCTTCCAAGTCATCAACTTTCCCGAAACATAATTTATATGTGGTATCCTATATATATATATAGTAATTTATGTTTACCAGTGAAATTCTATACTCGTGAAATACACTATAAAATACCTGTGAAATATTTATGAAATATGCATATCCATCTAATATTAACCATATTTTTCTATTTTTAAATAACATTATATATGATTCTCACTTAAATTATATATAATGTATCATAAATATTAAAAATATATATTTTGTGAGTGATGAATACCTACATATGACAGGTTAATGGGTATCCAACGAGTGATGGTAACGAGTACTTGACGAGTAGTATGTTGACGGGTACCCACCAAATAACAAATATTCACATATGATAAATTTAAGTAATTTTAATATTCACATGTAGTTTTATAAATAGAATTTTATATTCATTTAATTAACTGCCATAAATATAGATATTACTATCCATGCCCATAAATATACCCCGATTACCATCTCTATAAAGCAGACAAGAAAAATACATAACGCAGAATAACCTTATACGCATATATGCCAAAACAAAATTAAGTGAAAACTTCGAGTCATCGATCACAGCAGTAGATTTAGAAGTACTGACCTCGAGTTTTTAAAATATCTCACTCTATATATATATATTTGTAACTTTATTAAATATGATGATAAATAAATTTATGTAGTGTTAATAAAGTATTAAATAAAATCAAAGGGAATTAATTAATTAATGAATACTCCATCCGTCTTCCAATAAGTGTCCCCAAACACCAAAATTCAATTATCAAGAAAACAAGCTAAATTACACTATTTACTCCTAATTTTTACATTGAAAATATAAAAAGTAAAAATTTTCAAATGATTATAAAGGCAAAATAGGAACTTTAATAGGAGTATTACTTTACTCTTGGAAATTGAAATGAGACAAGGAGATAAAATTTTTTTCATTATGGGACATTTATTAGGGGAAGGAGTAAAAGTAAAGGACAATGACATTGTACGTAGAGTAGTTTGTAGACCAGCAGGTGTGTGTGCCCCCGACAAAGAGGGGGCGATTTTATTTAAACAGCCTGAGTGGGATTTACTAATTCGGCGATAAATTGAATTTATAGCATTTGTAAATTGTAAGGGGCGATAAATTGAAAAAAAATTGAAGGAGGGCGCTGCATTGCATATCTGCGTGTAGGTATGCGGAGCCCACTGTGCAAGGAAAGCAAGCAGCGCCACCACGGTGGTGGGGTCCACCCCATAGTTGCCTTCCCACGCCGCTGGGACCTCTGACATAACTGGACCTCAAATCCGAATTTTAATTCCTCTTATTTTATTTTATTTGTTCTCTCTCTCTAAGGCTAGGGAAGGAGAGGAAGACTGCTTTTTCCGTTTTATCTCTCGTGTTTGCGTGCCAACTCCCAAGTCCCGCCTACTAGTATTCCTTGCACATCTCCAGTACAATCTTATAATCATTACACTCACTCTCCCTCTCTCTCGACACATCCCACTTTCTCTTTGTCGTATCTCTCTCTCTCTCACTCCCAATATATATACGTCTACACATTGCTGCAGCTTCAGGTATTAATTTACTCTCAGTTTTTCTTTCCCACTTCACCATAAGCAACGCTTCTTCTTCTAAGCTCACTCATCTTTTTCTTCATCAATTACTTCCGCTTGTGCAAAAAGATTTACAACAAGAAAGGGATCGATTTGCATGTTGAGGTCGATGGATTCTTCAAGCATACAGCACCAACATCAGGTTCCATTTTCTCTCAATCACCTTTTATTACAAATCATCTGTGAATATCTGTCTATGTGTGTGTTGATCTCTTCCACCTCTCTTTCCTTCTCGTTTTACGTTCTTAGGAATTAATTTCTTTTGGCTCGTGATAGAACTGTTACTATTTCTTCAAGATAGGCAATATCAACTTTTGCAGTTGATGAAGCAACTTATCATGATCATGTGCTAGAACAGTACAGTTCTATTTAAATAAGAAGAATGTGCCCACAAACACACGATCAATAGTTTATAAAGTGTGTTTCTTGATTGAAATAAGCACCCGCCAACAATTGCTATTTACATATATTTATTGTTTGCATCAATAGCACATGAGTATCGTGTATGTATATATCTAGCATGTTCATGACGATTAACAATCTTAATTAATTAATAATATGAAACTTTGTACTGTTATAGGAAATGGGGTTACAAACGCTAGAAAGCATGCTAGCGTGCACAAAATCTCCGCTGCAAGAGAAGAAGCCAAGGCCCGCCGATATGCAATCCCAAAAATGCCCCCGATGCGATTCCGCCAACACAAAATTCTGCTACTACAACAACTACAGCCTCTCCCAACCCAGATACTTCTGCAAATCTTGCCGGAGATACTGGACCAAAGGCGGCACTCTCCGGAATGTTCCGGTCGGGGGCGGCTGCCGCAAGAACAAGCGCTCTTCCTCTTCTTCTTCTTCCTCCGCCACCTCCTCCTCCTCCTCCAAGCGAACCCAAGATCACCCCATCCCCTCCATCGCTTACGACTCCAATGATCTTTCCTTGGCCATCGCTAGGCTTCAGAAGCAGAATTCCGGCCATCTAGGATTGGATGATCGTGATTTCTCCATCTGGGCGCAGCAGCAGCACCAGAGCATGGCCCACCATCAAAATCACCATGGTGGTGGAGATCATGTTCTTGGAAGCTTCTGTGGCAATGCCTCTTCTTTTGATGCCATGAGAAGTGGGTTTCTTGAGAATTTGAGTGGTGGGAATGGGAATGGGATTCATAACTTGTACTACGAAATGGGGAGTGGGAATGAGAATGCCGAGGTTGAGAATGGAATGAGTAGTGGGGCCAACGAGATGGGAAGGCCGTACGAGGATTTCGGTGGTGGTGGCGTTGGCACCACCGCGTCGTCGACGGCCGTGACGACGACGGTGAAGCAAGAGATGTGTGGTGGTGTCAGCAGAGACGGGGATGGGAGGATTTTGTGGGGTTTCCCTTGGCAGAGCATGGCCGGGGATGGCAATGTATCGGATTTCGAATCCGCAAGACTAAATTGGAATGGAATCGCATCGTCAAATTGGCAGGGGCTTCTAAACAGTCCTCTAATGTAGTTAGAGAAGGGGTTGGAAATGGAACTATGTATTACTATTGATCGAGTTTTGCTTCTCAACTACTAAACTTTAAAAAAAAAAAGAAGCTTAATTTAATGATGTGGAGTTTGTAATGTAGTTAGAGGGATATGATTCACTTGAATCATTTTCTGTTTTATTTTTCTGGGCTATCAACATTGGTTTTGTTACTTTATTTGTTTGATGACAAACTGATTAATGAAATATCTGTATTTGTTTTCTTATCTGTTGTCGTCATTTAATTTCCTAAAGACAATGTGAACAAAGAGTAGGAAGTCATGCAGATTTTTTTGGCTGTTTTTGTTTGCCTATTTTGAGAACATTGATTTAGACACTGATGCCACCACTTTGGTTTATTTCAGCATGTCTGAACACTCTGAAATGCTGGACAAAAGATCTCGGAAGTTGGCAGTGTTTGATTGTAAGAGAAATGGAAAACAATACTATATTGGGATTAAAAAATAGAATGGGGATGATAGGGTTGTTTTCAAGATATTATGTAATGATGGTGTATTACTTTGAGGTAGATTTAGGGATTATTATATGTGAATGGAATGTTGATTAGTCTTAGAGAATGTTTAAATGAATACTGTATTTAGTGTTCACTTCTCCCAATGATATAGAAATTCATTAAATTGAGGATACAGTCTCCGCGATTTCGACAGACCAAATCTAAATGCAGATTTAGGCGTGAAAAAGTCTACGAAATAATGTTGTCAGGACTTTGGGAAAATTTATCTCAAATTTGAAAACAACAAATTGTGCTGGTAACATTTACATATACAATAATATATGTCCAAGTGTATAGTTGGGGTAGGTGATTAATAGAGAAAAACTAATTGTAGTGGAGTAGTAGCAGTAGCATTTATTGGTGGATAAACTATATTTATATGAATGTCTTCTAACTTGTGTAGCGGAGAATAAGAGTATTGAGTGGAGGATATAGAATAATAAATTAAGGATTGTAGGTAGATTATGTTCACATTATATTATAGTAAATAATTAGGAAAATAAATATAGGAATTTAAAAGAAACAGGATTCAAATAAAGCAGCTTATTCTTGCAAATACTGCTTATTGAGAGCTTTGTGCTCGCCTTAGAGCATCCTTAACGGAGGTTTCCATTTCGAGGATTCTCATTGTGTTTTATAACTTCTAGAATTTTTTTGGAGATATTCGTAAAAGTTTGAGGGTTCATTAAAATCATACGGTCGTGCTTCCCATTTTGTACTCTAATCAATATATATATTCATTACAAATTAAATAAATATATTCGTGCTTGATTCAAAAATTATATATATACGAGTGGGTTCAGGTAAAAAAGTGACTTTTGGATATAAAATAAGAAGTAATCATATCCATCTATTACATTAGATCTAATGGTGTAGATTTAATCCTGAAATTTAGGGAAAATAGTTATTAGGCGCATCGCAAATTTGCAATGCAAAAGGGTAATATAGTCAAAAGGGTAATAAGTTACCATTATCACGCAACCACCCAAAAATCTTATTCTCTCTGCCAAAAAATCTTCCACATTCACGCTTACCAACAATGCAACAACGTAATTAAAACAAACCTACCTGCCATGAATTCACCGCCCCTTCCATCATGCTTACCAACAGTGCAACAATGTAATTATCAATGTAATAATGTAACTGAAGTAATGCAAAACTATAGCTGGTTCAATGTAAATTGTCGTGTTATCAATGCAACAATGTAATTAAAAACCTATCTGCCATGAATTTACCGCCCCTTCCATCAATTCTTTCTCAATGAAAATTATCAACGTAATTATCAATGCAACAATGCAACAATATAACTAAAGTAATTCATGTAAAGGGTAATTGAAACCAAATGATAATATATACTGTTCAATTTCGTAATCCAAAACTGTAGTTTGGTTCAATGCAAAATTATTGTGTTATCAATACAATAACGTAATTAAAACAAAGCAGCAACGCCACCACCAACAGCGGCGCTAAGTCGATGGCAATCTGTCCGCCTCCTCCTCGCCGGAGCAAAATCACTGTGGCTACTGATAACCAATTTCTATTAATTCTCTTTTTCTCTCTCTTTAATATAACCACTATTACCTTAATTAGTGAGATTGATTATTTTCTCTATCCAGTTTAATTACATAAATGTCATTATCATAATATTTTTGGATTATTTTAATATATTTAAAAATCAATAAATTTGAATAGATCATAACCGTTGATCTACTAAAATAAATGGCTAGGATCACTTCATATTTTATACCCAAAAGTAACTTTGTATATGAATTGTATCCTTTATATATATATTTATGTCAATGAGTAATTGATGTCATATAACATTAATCTAAAAGTTTTTATTATTTTGGGTGTTATTAAGTGTAAACAATTATCTAAATTCATCTCTTAATTACGGAATTGAGAATAAAATGACATGAATTGAATTCAATATTTATCCGAACAAAAAATACATAAGTTTATATGAGAGAGAGTATTCCACTTTTGTATCCGATACTCAATGTCTCATAATTAAATTTTATTTTATTTTATTATTTCAATTTTATATGCTTTAATTTAATTTAATACATGATATTAGAATTCATCATACCCAAATAATATATAATTATTTTCAAATATTTAATGTTTTTTAATTAATTTTATAGTTTATATATTTAAAAATAAATTTTATATAGTTATTAAAAAATTTATTTTTATAAATAATTGTTAATTAAGTTTTACTATAATAAAATAACATTTTAAATATTAATTTAAATGATAAATTTAATTATGTGTAAAATATTAGAATGGGTTATGGATATTTAATTAGCAAAGATAAAACTGAGGATTAAACAAGAAGATGAGTCGATATTGATGATTTAATTAGCAATTTTTCCTAAGAACACTGAAAAACCATGCATGCATACTCGCATCTTCAACCGGAGCAGATTCCCCTAACAAATGAACAGTCCTAAAATAAGAAAACAAATACATCCATCACTATCTGATAACAAATATGCAGCAGCTACCAAATTTAATCCTTCCTTCCTACTTCTGTGGCTTCTTCCACAGCACACCAAACCTTTTCAGCACGTTCCCATTCTTCTTCTTAAACAGATCATCATCCAGTTCATCCGCGTAAGGTGATCCTATCCTCCTCATCCGAGGGCTGTAATTGTTGTCCATCGACCCCGTTCTCTCCACAGCGTGCCCGTTGCTCCCGACTGAGAGCATTGAAGCCGCCACCTCTGCAGCCTTTCTCCACTGATCCGACTGCACCTTCAGCTTCCGCAGCTCCCCCTCCATCTCCGCATTGGCTGCTTGTGCTGCCTCTAGCTGCTCACTCACTCGCGCTGCCTTTTTACTGCTCTTCTCGACTTCCTCAGTCAAGTATCCGACCTTCATCAGTGCCTCCCTCTCTCCAGCCCTTGCTGCATCTAGTACGGACAAGGCTTCTTCATTGCTTGTGCTATTAGCCATGCAGATTTCCTCAATCTCTTGCTTCAGTGCCTTGTTCTCCTCTGATAGGCTCCTGCATTGTGTTTCATTCTCGTACAAAAGGGATTTAATTTTCTTGATCTCTGCTTTCATCTCGTGCTCCCTTTGGCCCGATATCGCGTTCTCTAGCTGCATTATGAGGGCGTCGTTCTCCTCGAATATGCTCTGTAGTTCTGTCTCCTTATCCATTAAATTTGACCTCAACTCCTCGATCTCATAGCTTGATTTTCGCAGCTCTGCCTCTAGCTCGGCTTCTCTGCTCCCGGATGCAGATTTTATCTGCTCCACCTTCTCCAGAGCCTTCTTAACTTCCTCTTCGCTCCGAGCGTGATCTTCGTTCTTTCTTATCTCAGCAACTGCTAGAGCAGATCTCAACTGCTCCACTTCGAGTTTCGCAGAGGCAAAATCTGCTTTAAGATTACTCTCGGAATCTTTGCATGCATCAGTAGTAGTACTGATTTCAGACTTGAGTTTAGCAACAAGCTCTTCTAGAAGCCTCACACGTGCCCTCGACTCCTCCAGCTCAGTAGCTGCTGCCTCGTACCCTTCCGTTGCTTTACACCCATCCGACCTAAGCGTCTCCACCATCTTCTTCGCTGCTTCAAGCTGCATGAGTGTTTCACCAACGAGTTCCTGGGCTTGAGCTTCGGATTTCTTGCACTCGTTTAGCTGGTTCTTCATTTCTTCCACAAGCTTTTGCTGCTCGTTAAGTTTTTCGTGCTCGTTTCGTGCAGATTCTGAGTCTTCAGACTCGGCTGCTACCATCTGAACCTGAGCTTTGAGCCTTTTGATCTCTTCTAATGCAGAGAGTAATGCAGTTGAGTCTTGCGGTTCTTCACTTGTCTCTGAGGGCTCTACTGTAAGAGCATTCTGTGAAGCAGAAAGCTCTAGAAGCTTCTTCTCCGACTCTTCGAGCTTAGAGGAGACGGCTAAGAGCTGTAGGTTGGATTCCTCTGCATCTTTCTGGGCTAGCTTCTTAGATGCTTCTGATGAGCACAGTGCATCCTTCACGTTTTTCAGATCATTTTCCAGCTCAGAAATCTTCGATTCCAGCTCACCAACTTTCGTCGAACGCTTTTTCTGCAGATAGGATGATGCCACATATGTCCACGAGTCACCATAAGTTTCAATACAATTTATTTCTATTTTACTTGGATTTAATTAACATTAAACTAGGTCATAATCAATAACCTCTAGTCATAAAGTGAGAATTAATAATTTATCGAATACTTATTATTTATTCATTAAATAGCAGTATTAAATTTCTAGCTATTTGTTGATCTTTCCTATCTTTATAATGAATGTCACAAAAGCTATTATCTGGAGTAATTGACACTAGCTAGCATTCATTTATTAATGTACTCTTATCAGTTATCAACTAAAACATGCTTTTAATAATGAATGATACCTATAATTCCTGTATAGTTGTGCAAGAATAGTATTTCAGGTTGTCAGTCATAAAAGTTTCAGATTCATACAAACACAGAACATAATTATTCATTACACAAGACCAGCTTTGTACAACCTGGTAATAGATTCTTCTTACACATTAGGAATCTACACGTCACTTCATTATCTGTTTTCAGCACAAACAAAAAGAAAAACATATGCAAATTAGTTTTGAGTACCTCAGAGAGTGGGCTTGCAACTGCAGAAGAGTTGTGATCAGAAACTCTAGGACTTCTCTCTTTTGGTGCTCTTGTTGCTAGCTTAGAAGAAGAAATAGTGGGTTCTGCAAAGCGCGGGCTCGTCTTGAGCTGGCGCACGACCCGTGTAGAATGTTTCCCGGTTGCCTCGGATCGAGGGGAGTTCTTCCCCGACGCCTCGGAAGAAATGGATTGAGGAGAGATCCGCGGAGCTGCTCCCGAGGAACTGGTTATGGAAACAATTATGAACACTTCTTTTAGGGTGACCATTTAGCTATATCAGAAGTTGAAAACACAAGTAGCAATAACAAGTATGCAGTAAATAGAAGTAACATATATTCAAAAGTAATTCACATGTAATAAGTTGTAGAAAAGGGGTAATAAATAGAAGCATATTAGTATATTACAAGTACATGAAACTCACCATTACTGAGTAACTGCAAACATGCTTTCAATAGTTTGAAAACTGTGATTGAAGTCTCTTATTACAATCATATTACTTCTAGCAGAAAGGCTAGAAACTAAATTCAAACAATGGATCCAGTGTTGATGGTCTGATAATATATACCTCACTGCATATATACATGAAAAAGAAGAGAAACAAACAACAAAACAAAAGCTAATGTAATTTCCAATATATTTAACATCTAATAGGGCCTTTTCCCGGTCCCAACAGACAAGATTTATTAATAATCAAAATCATTACAACAAAATATGATCATTAGCTCAAAAACACCACTTTCATCATGAGTCTCACCAGATATAAGTTTCAAGTCAAATAAAATAATCACTGTAAAAGTTATTGAGAGCTTCTTTGTTCTTGAAGCACCGAAAGGTACCTTGACTTAGGAGTCTGCATTTCTCAACGATGAAATTTTCTTGTTTTATTTTTTGGCTACTCGAATGCTTCCTGACCCACCAGACCTGCAACAGTGCAGAGATATAAGATGCATTAGGCCAACAAAAAGTTGTCCATATATTAATGGAATCCGATGAAAGTAGATGTCCATTGCAAAAATAAAAACACACATTAAATGTTTCCATTCTGATATAAGAAAATCAAGCAACATTGGATTAGTACAGTGACTCATTCTAATGTCTAACCCAAAACTGAGATCTATGAATCTGCACCACTGAAAAAAAAAATCAAGAACTGTCGCAGCTTTTAGCATTGGGCATTTATTGTAGCCACGAGCGCCATTTATTGAATTTGTAGAGAAAGTAATGATATCCATGCATATGTATGTATCTAAACTAAAATTGTGCTCTCACTGGAAAAAAAAACACATATTTATGGATTACCAAAGTAAATTTTGCACAGTGCAGAGAGATTAAAAGGGCACATGTTAGAAAAGGAAAATGGTAAGATTTGTAGCACTGAGCTGATTAGAATCGAACAAGAAAGAGAGCAATTATAACCTTGCAGGACAAGTAGATTCAGGTCATGATTAAAGGGATTATATTTGTATATGTGCATCTAAAAATTACAAAAAAAGAGAGATTCAGTAAAGAGGAATAGAAAGGGGAAGGGAAGAAGAGCATCTTTTTCTTTATTTGTGGAGAAGAAAGGGTGAAAGCAACCAAATGAGAAAGGAAAAGGTATGATTACTAAAAGGTACTATCATACTCTGCCTTTGAACAAAGCCTGAAAAGTAGCTTTGCTTTGAGAAGGAGAAGAGGATTGATTCAAAATATACCATTATCACATTATACATATAATTATCCTCACACAGAATGAACCCACAAAATGAAGCTCAAGATGCAGCAGGATCTATGCCTCATTCAAATTATTGGCAAGTTAGAGAGCATTTTTCTCTATTAACCAAGAATGAAGAGTACACAGCCATAGGAAACTAGTGGGGAAGTTCAAAGCAATTGATAGTTTCAAGAAGATGAGTAAAGAGGAGAAAACAAGAGTACAAGCACAATGTGCTAGTTTTCTCACCCAGAATTTGTGAAGTGAAACTGTAGCTTTACTATTGCAATGGAATGGAGTGACTACTACTACTATAGTTTTGAAATATTAATTAAAAAAGTGAGAGAGAGAGAGAGAGAGGTAGTAGTAGAGAAAGCAGCCAATTTGAAGATGAGGGAGCTCTTATTTCAAGGGCCACTGCTTCTTTCTAAGTATGAATTTTGCAAGTGGTGGGGAATCTGTATATGTAGGATATGAGCAGGAATATGCCTTGCAATTGCACATTACTTTTTATTTTATGTTATTCTTCTGAGAAATACTTAGATAAATAGTTAGATAAATAGAGACAATAGGGTAGTAGTAATTAGTTAGTTTAAGAAATATAAGTAGTAGGTAGAGACAAGCATATGAGGATAGTAAAGAGTTGTCGTTTTAGGAGATGGTGCAGAGTAGGTTCGACTATAAAGCTAGCCTTTCATTTTAACTAATTCCCACGACTCTTTTTAACTTTTTTCATTTTTAATCACAGTTTATATTAATATGCCTACTCAAATCTCTATTAGTCTCCACAAATTTACATTTGTAGATAAGTTTCTTTATCAAATCACTTATTCAATTCTTGGTAAGTACTGTTCACTTTCCCAAGTCTGGTGTAAGAGCTGGTCCCATGTTTTTATCGTACTAGCATCTAAAATTTTAGTTACTAATAAATAATAGTTCTAGCTATCTTATGTGCAAGTACTTGTCCAAAAAATTTGAGGTTTGGACCGAAAAAAGAGAGGGAAGGACTTAAAAAATCTGACCAAAAATAGTCTTGAACCACTTGGATTTTTGACTAAAAAGCAAATGCTCCATGGTAATATAAGAGAAAATATTAATTATTTTTTTAAAATTGTTATTTAATTTAAACTGTAATTGTGAATCGTGACATTTATATTTTGTATGACTAATTTTGATGATTAATGAATGAAATATATTTAAAATTATAATTGTGTTTCTATTGGGTTGATTATATACTTTAAATTATGATGATGTTGTATTTTGTATTTTAAATTATCTATTTATAAATTTATTAACATTTAAATGTGTTATTTGTGTAACTTTACTTTACCCATTACATATCAAATTGTTAATGAATTTTTTTTTATTTTAAATTATTGAAAGGTATGCTCTTTGTAAAGTCCGTCTGCCCAAAGTTGGATGGAACCTCATATTTTAAAATCCGAAAATATTCAAACAGATTTAGATGGATCTTAAAATTATAAAAATACCGTGGGACCAGCTTGTTTTGTCAATTCTAGTTGTAAATCAATTGACCGAGACACTAGAGAATTTAAATTATTTGGTGTTATGTCTATACTATCTATTATTTCGATAAATATCCCTTGAAATTTTGAGTAAATAGGGTAAAATGTGATGAAATGGAAATAACAGTAAATATTTAGAATTTAACGGGGCCATGTAATAATTTGGATGTGTATAGTAGAAACACAAGCTATAATTGGTAAGAAAGAATAAGTGTACTAGTACTGATGCTGTCGCAAAACTCCAACTTCACATGTATCCTGACTATTCTGCCTACATCACTATATTAAATATTAAATGCCTCTTGACGTATATGTTACGTTCGTATAATATATACTCATTAATCCATATCCTACTACATATTCAATCAATGTTCTCGTTTCTAGTGCGAGAATTTGGAACCTCAACTTCGGAATTTCTCGATTCTGATTTAAGTTCTAAAATTTTCGAAACTCGAGAGTATTCCGTTCGAGCATTTAAGACTATTTTTGAAATATTTTTATTCGGGACCGAAATCGATATTGGAACTTAGTTTCCAATTTTGAAAATCAAAAATTTCGAAAGTGGAAAAAAAATGACGGGACTGTATGTTCCTACAAGGAACAAAGTATCCGATTTAAAACGCCTAAGAACATTGGATTCAATTGTTATTTTTTTTTTTTGTCATTGGATTCTATATATCTATGAGAGTAGAAATATGAATACTAATATTGGAGATTAAGGTTAAATAAAATTGGGAGGAGTAAATAGTTAGTAGATTTAGGGGTAGTTAGTGGTGTATTAAATATGAATAAGACAGAAAGGGAAGCAAATAATAACAATAGCAGTATTAATAGTAATCATAAAGACGACATTGACCAGAGAGTGGATATTAGGTAGCTGACCATGTGAGTTGATGTGACCCATACGAGAAGAATCCTGCACCCCACTGCACTCACTCACTGCCCTTACACTATCATCATTCATCATTCATCATTCATCATTCATCATTCATCCACTACTACTCTCTCATTTATTCATTTTTTAAATAAACTTATTGTTTCTTATTGCCCTTTCCTTTTTCTGTTGCTGTCTCGTTCCAAAATCAACTCAGAAATCACAATCTTCTTCCCTAATCAATTATCTATGCCCTTCTTACTTCTTCTTCATTACGAATTTACGATTTAGTTCCTTAGTTATGACCACCTATTTATAATTAATTTTTAATCTACAACGATAAAAAAATATTTATTATAATTATTCCCGTTTATTATATTAATTAATAAAGTTTAAGATTTATTATCACATTCACGGGCGCGTATACTATCCATGAAATGGGTGGAGGTGTGAAAGCCCAATAGAATACTTTATTGGGCTTTTAATAAGCCCACGTGAGAAATAGTAAAAGGACTGCTCAAAATAATCATATATATATGCTCCATATTTTTTTGTTTCACAAATCAAATATCAACTCCAAAAAACTATATGTCGACTTATCGTTTGATGATTTTTTGCGACTTCTTTTACTTGAAAAATAAATATGTATCTTGTCTAGGGATGGCGACGGCACCCGGTATAGATTCGGTAGTCCAGATTCATTTTTATAGATTTAGGTCGAATAAATTTTGGACTCGTTGGATTTGAGTCGAATCTTGACTTATCTCTTTAATATTGGATCTGAAAATTTTCTTTTCAGACCCAGATCCGGTCCAAGATCCGTAATTAAATATATTAAGTATAGTAATTATATATATATATAATTTATTTTAAATTTTAATTGTTTTTTACTTGCAAAATTAGATGATTGGTTACATTAAATGTAATATGTATTTTTTATATCTCAAAATGTATTATTGTCTATTTGTTTAATTATTTTCCTTATTTTAACTTAACGATAATTTATATATTTTTTATTTTATTGATAAGTGTACAATGAATATCTCACATACTTGTTCCATTGTTATCGAAAATTCCGATGATGGCGGAGAACAAATTGATTTCATTAACATTTTGAAAGTAGTAGTAATATAAAATACTTTTAGCTCGATAATTATAAATATTAATTTTTGGAATATACTCGTTTGAATGATTATGTCATTTTGATGGTGTACAATCTTATATTATTTGGATGGTGAAAAAATTTAATGTTTGAATGTTTTCAACGTAATATTTTTTTTTCTCAATTTGAATATTTGTTCAAAAAAATATGAATTTGGATATGGACACGTTAATCTGCAGATTCAATGAATTTGAACCTGAATCTAATTTTTTTAAATCCAAAAAATTTAGACAAGATCTAGACAAAACGAAAAAATTATGAATCTAAATTTGTATCAAATAAAACCCGATCCAAATCCGGTTCATTACCATTCCTACTCATGTCATGTCGATGGGCATATTTTTCAAACGAGATTATGGTTGGACCACTTTCATTTCATAACTACCGACATCTCATCTCCTTTTATTTTTGTTTCTAAATATCCTTCATTGCCTTGCCTGCCGACTAAATTCCCAATTTTCTACGAATTTGTCTGTTTATGCAACTATATTTTCAAAATTTTAATCAACTACATTTTTTTGTTTGTATTAATACTACCTATTTATTTTACTTGGGATTTATCAGACAATATATATATATATATATAATCTTAAGTTTAGGGATTATTTTATCCTTTCAAAAGGAAAGGTTAATTAAGAGCACTTTTACCCTTTAATTCTATTCTTTTTTCATTTCTTGTTATCTATAAATTAAAATTTTTACATGTATTTCGTTCATCTCATTTTAAAGAGAGATATGATGTGAGTGATAGTATAGTATTTTTTACTTTCCCTGGGATCTCGGATAAGGGACCTTGAGAGTGTCACCGACTCTAACTACCGTTCATGTATGATCCATACTAAATCTGATCAATTGCACATCCTACCTCCTCCACGTTATTGACATTTCATCTTTATCTCAGTAGAGTCTTTTAGTGGCATGTTTAAGTCCTCTTCCCCGACTGGCGCATTTTGTTTCCCCCTAAATGAAATGACTCTTTTATTTGCACTGCGCCCCAACCCGACCCGATAAGTTGGCTTTGCCAACACGACTGTCCCCTTCATTCTATTATGCTGACCCCGGCTCAGGATGGCTTTTTGAGAATCTCGTTCCCACCGCAGTGGGATGGAAGAAGAATAAATAATGAAATTATATTTTATAAAAAATAGAATAAAAAACGAAAAATATAAAAAATAAGAATAATTTTAACCGAAGGTATAAATTCATGCCTCAAAAAAAATATAATCTTAAATTTACAACTAATTAAATTAGTTAAAGTTTCCAACTAATCGACTGCATAGTTCTTTCTAATTATAAAAACATACTCTAGATGGGCAGGCTCGAATCGAATTCATAAAATCTCATGTTTAGTTTTCAGCTTACATTTTTCTTGTACTCCAGTTTTAGGCTAGCGCTTATTGATTTTGATTTTTTTTAATTCAATTGCTTTAATTATTTTACTAATTAGTGTGATTAGCTGTTACAACTTATAACTGGATTTTCCCCTAATATAAATTATTATTTGTTGTTTGCTTTTTGGTTGTTAATAGTTTGCTAATTATTATCAATTAGAGTTAATTAACTTATACATTATTTTAGTTTTGGTATTAGGTAGTGAAAACTAATTGTTAATTATGGTTTATTGTTTATAGAGCTGGAAGTTCATCAGATTGAGTATTTCGGATAATAAGTTTTCAATTCGTTAACCACAATTTTCAGATAATGAAATTTTCATTTTATAGTATTTTTTTTTATGATTTTCGGTTATTTTATAATCAAAATAACTAAATTTTGAATTAATTTGTATAAACATATTTATATTTCAAATAAATATTTCATTAATATTTCTACATATAGTAAAATTGAAAAGAAAAACATAAAAATATAGTTATATTAAATTTTATTTTAGTTTTAATTATTTTTATAAAAAGAATCGATTTAACTTTAATTTTGGATCTGACTAATAGAACGATTATCAAATATTATAAATTCATAAAACAAATCATTTGCATATAATATATTTCGACCAAACTATCAGTTGTAATTAATTGATTATTGGTGTGTATAAGTTGTAATAGTTGTTTATTTTATGGAATGTGGGGTTGTTTTATAAATCATTGGGGATTACTAATTCAATAAAGACACTACTGAGGTTAGTTATTGAGTCTTGACACAATTTTTTTTTATTATAATCTATTAATATATTAAAATGAAGTTTTGGTAATTATTTTTTGGCGCCAAATTATATATAAATAGTAATTATTTTTAAAATAATGTGTAAATATAATTATTTAAGATACTTAATTTTGATACATTTTTTCTTTCATGTAATTTTTGCAGCAATCGTCATGTCCCACTACCTACAAATTTAATCGTCATGTCCCACTACCTACAAATTTATTAATATTATAATTTATTATTATAAAACCACTAAAATAGTAAATACACTTAAATATAATTACTTTTTTATGTTTTATCATCATTTTATTTTAATAAAATCTTTCGATTTCGTTCGTGTAACCATATGTAATATGCATATTAAATTAAAGATCTTGACAAGAACTTTAATTTGAGATATGATACGAAATAAGCAAATTTAATATGAAAATGTTACGATCATTTAAAAATGTTATGACAAGTTTTTGGATTGGATGGAAACAAACAAAAATATCCAAAAGCAAGAGAATTAACTTATGATGAATTTCGATCCAAATTAGTTTAGAAAAAAGATAATAGAAAATGATGTACGAAATATAATTTAATACAAATTATTAATGTGATAATTTCATATACATTAAAAATATTTCTTATATTAAAAAAAAACTATTACAATTTATTAATTTATTATTTAAATCGATTGAATATTAATTTAATACAAAACATTTTAAGTAACATATATAGAATAATTGTGCACGGAGCATCACTAGTTAAGGATAAAGAAGAAGAAAAATTAATAATGCAATCCTTGAATTAATTACGCAAGTAAATGAATAGTAATTATATTTCTTATAAATTAATTTATGCTAGCAAAGCTCAAAGGTGTAATAATCAAATCATAGTCGACATCTTCTTTTGCGGCCTAACATAATTCAACAACCCTACACAGCTACACTACATTTACTACCATTATGAAGAATTGAAACTTGTGGATATTTCTGCTAAATTTCAACCACATCCACACATGTATATATATATAGTAGTACTATTATCAATTTATAATGTATATACCATAAGCTATTTGATGAAAATTCAGAGCATGCATGACGTTAATATATATTTTTGTTGTTTAACTACGTTTGGACGGAGCTAGAAATTCTAATTAAGGGGACGAACTTTCTCGATATCAAAATTATAAAATTATACGAAAAGAAAATAATGAAAACAATATACAACATTTTTGTAGGTGAATATTATAACCAACCAAAAAATTTCTTATATCAAGCTGGTATAAATTTTCTACGATTTTTAACCACAATCAAGAAAACTCCATAGGCGTTTTTTGTTATCATTGAAAAACGAATGAATTGTTTTATACTTTATTGTGTTGATTTATGAACCTATATATAAAAAGCATAAGATTACTTTTTTAAAAAAGCTAGTTAAAAAAAATAAACATGAAGTATCTAAAAAACAATCATACGCTGCAATTAAGAGACAAAAAGTTGAGATCGTGTATGACCGATTTAATTGGCTATTAATTAATTTCAAATTTCTAAATATTACGTACTATATAACAAACTAAAGTAATCAAATTATAAAGAAAATAGAGAACAACAAATATTTGCATATGAATTAAAATATAAAGAACAAAAATTAGATCTCACAGAATAATCGCGTTCGGACTTCATTAGCCGATGTTGAAATAGAAGATATTTACCACAAATTATACTAAATAATATATAGAAGATCGAAGAAATATTTTGGAAAGGTGCAGGATTGAGATAGAAGATATTAGCCATAACTCATACTAAATAATATATAGAAAATCGAAAAAATATTTTGGAAAGGCTGCAGGGTTGCAACTTGTAAAAGAAAAATGTAACTTTTAATTGCAAGTCATGTGCGTGTTAATGAAGGTTGGGATCTATAATGTTAACTCAACAAAGTTAACATATTTATATATAATAATACCTAAATTACGAATTAAGAGCATTAATTAAACTTAATAAAAAATTATTTTAAAACATAAATTAACAAACCATCTATCTATATATATATATAGAGATATATACAAAAATTTGAATTTATGAGGGGGCCGGTGGCCACTACCAGTCACCTCCTCGCTCCATCTCTGGAACTATATATATACACTTAAAACATGATCTAGTTTTAACAATTCTTAACATGGCTGCTAATTACTTACTATTTTATACATAGCCAAGCCAAGCCAAGGAATTGAATGATATATATAGATAGGGAGTATATGTTTTGGACAAATAAATTAAAGTCGTTCAGGTTAATTAATTGCTTAAACATCGATCACATATGATTACCTACGTTCGTGAATTGTGAATAACATAACATAAATACCCCAACTCAAACTAAATACACTAAACTTAGTTTTTAATTACTACAACAATACAAGTTCGAGAAGCATAAAATTTGAGGGTAGTTTAGTAAACTACACTAAAAACTTGCTTCAAGTTCAAGCTCGCAATGATAATTGATAAACTAGTCTCTACTCTTCTTTAATTTTATTTGTTTATAATACCTAATAATTTAGTAATTTCCCCATAAACCTTTTAAGTATTACTATCACACATTTACTCACAACCTTACATTCCCCAAAAGGAGAAGCAAAACAACTTCCAAATTCCGACTCTCCCACTCCAAGAGTTCTAACTCTTTCTACTCCACCTCCGCCGCCGCCATGAGAACGAGCAACCACCTAATCGGTTTCCTCAACTTCCTGACCTTCCTCCTCTCCGTCCCCATCCTGGGCGGCGGCATATGGCTGAGCAGCCGCGCCAACAACACAGACTGCATGAAGTTCCTGCAGTGGCCACTCATCATCATCGGCGTTTCCATCATGGTGGTGTCGCTCGCGGGGTTCGCCGGCGCGTGCTACCGCAATATCTTCCTCATGTACCTCTACCTGTGGGCCATGTTCGTCATCATCGCCGCCCTAATCGGCTTCATTATCTTCGCTTACGCCGTCACCGGAAAGGGCTCCGGACAGCCGGTTATGAACCGGAACTACCGCGACTATGAGTTCTCCGACTACTCCGGCACGTGGCTCGCCGACCGCGTCTCAAGCCCTAGCTACTGGTCCAAAATCAGCTCCTGCATAAGAGATTCACACGCTTGCGGTAATATGCGGAGAAACGTTAACGGCGTCCCTGAAACTGCCGACATGTTTTACCGCAGAAAACTCAGCCCTATTCAGGTAATTCCTAATTCATCCTCCCCCTCTTTTTTCCTGCTCTTGCTTTTCTAATTTCTCGATCTGGGTGTTTTTAATACGTTTAATTTACTGCACAATCGAAGGGTGTGATCGTTGTTGCCTCTGGTCTTTATTTGGGTTTGATTGTGGAGTACTGCGATTTGAGTATTTGTGAAGGTTTAAAATCTTTCACCTCACCTGGGTAGAGTCAACTTGGTAATTAATACTAATATAATAATAATAATAATAATAAAGTTGATGTGGGGAAATGATGGGTACACCTGGGCTGAGTACTGTGTTATTTTACTATGCTGAATGGGGATACTTTTAATTTTTCTTTTTATTCCATATTATCAATCTTTTTCATGGGATGAGACATCGTAACCACCTTTTATTTACTTTTGATAATTGAACTTAGAGAAAATAATATCATGCTTTTGTCCCAGCAAAATAGATATTTTTTCTTGCAAAAAGACAAGGTTGCTTAATTTATTGGTGGATATTAATCATATGCTGTTTACTTGCGATGCAACATAGCAATCTTGTTGGCTTCCATTTCAAATGTTGTTTCATCTTCCGAGTTGATGTAATAGGATTCTTTGTTTTATTTTTATTTTTCCTTAATATGCTATGATTCCTTTGTAGAATTTCTATATATACAGAATGGAGATTCTCTTTTAAATCTGATGTAGCTTAGAGATCAGAAAACCCAAGCGAAAAAGGCTATTATCATCCTTTAAACTTCAATATCTTTTCCTTAGGGAAGTTTTCACGAAATTAGTATTTTTCCTAATGAGAATAACTGCCAATGAGGTGTTCCATAATTCTTCACATGGTGTTAATAATAAGATAAGATGGGACCTTTAATTATCTGGTACGGTGGTCGACAAGCTATGCATCTATCTTCTTTTATTTAATAATATACTATTACTACCGTTCCTCTTGAATGCAGTAGTTGGAAACTTTTACTTCATCCAAGAAAATTGATTTGTTTAGTAGTATGAAACATAAATTTGGTGCTAAAAATCATATCGGGATAATTCGCTATATTAATACAAGGCCCAATATATGGGGTGAATAATGTGCTTTTCCTGTATTTATTGTGTGCCATACTTTCTATATTTGGGAACTTTCCTGGAACTTGGACTCATACTTATATTTCAATGAGATTATTTTGATGCAACGGATTCAATAAATAAGAGTTGGATTGTCAAGCTCCTAGTATTCGATCAGTCGGTAGAGTGTTGCAAGATGATTGTTAGTCCACAATATGCACTAATAATTTGGCATAAACATGTTGTCATACCATTGATGTAACACATGACAAAAGTATAGTGTCGTCAAAAGAAAGACTTTGATGATGATGATACTGATTCCCACAGATTTCTTGCATTTTTATTGTCTCACTTTCTTAAGTTCTAAAAGATCCATTTTGATTTAGTGAGCAAAGGAATCAGGGTGGAAAAGTTTACAGCACACCACTTCTCTTCTTTTTTATTGGTGGTGAAAAAGCGGTTGAAGGCTTATATCATGTTTCCATCAAATCACCCAAAATTGTTTCGATTCTTCATGAATGCAGCATCAGCGTTTACTTTTCTGCTTCAACACTAAAACACAGCACAAAAATGGTACTAACACTAGTTTATTATGTAGTCTGGATGTTGCAAGCCCCCAACATCATGTGGCTACGAGTACATGAACGAGACATACTGGGCCCCGGGAACAGGGCTCGTTGGGACCGATCCCGACTGTCAAAAGTGGAACTACATTGACCAGGAGCAGCTCTGCTACAACTGCGATTCTTGCAAAGCCGGTGTATTAGCTAGCGTGAAGAAGAGTTGGAGGAAAGTATCTGTCATCAACATTGTTATACTCATCATCCTCGTTATAGTGTACTGCGTGGCTTGCGCCGCCTTTAGGCACAACAAACGTATTGATAACGACGAGCCTTACGGAGAGACCCGGATGGAGAAGTCACAGCCGAGCAGGATACACTTCTAAGGACAAATATAACTAACGGTGTGTGTGGAATTTCAGCTTCTTCCTTTTTATAGTGTTTTTTAGTATATTTCAATTTTTCTTCTGAAAGAAAATATTTTGTATATTTTGGTGTGGAGAGAGAGAAGGAAGATTTGCACATGATGGGGCTGTTATGCATCAAATTTGGTTAATGTTAATGTATGTATGTTATTTTAGGTAATTTTGTTGCACTTAGAAGCAATCGCATGTGCTGGTAGACATGTATCCGAGGAAGCCGTGCTGGCCATTTGTAAATTTTGTAATATTTAATAAATAAATTATTAAAGGGGAAATAGGCTAAACTAGCCACTTTAATATTCAAAACACAAAAAATAACCATACAAATAAAAATAATAAAATAGTAACCACTCTGTATTTATTTTTCCTTTATTGCCCTTTCATTAATTAAATTAACATACTTATTAATTATATTTACTTGAAGATTAACTGCTCATAAGCCAAAAGGAAACTGCCTTCTTCCTTCTAAATTTTTTTATATTACACGACTCCATTTTTGCAATTGAAATAAATTTTCTCAATTTAATGTTATACTTCCACTTTGAAGATCACTTAGTATTAACCACACAGTGAGTAATATGGTATGTATACTTCTCTTTTATCTTTTATCTAGCCACCATCTAGTGATTATTAGTGTTTATAATAATAAATGTTCCTTGTTTTTTATATTTTGCAGACAATCCTTCATTAGAGCGCTGCGATATTTGTCCGGCTGGTTGCTCGAAGTCGGAGTCGTGATTGTCACTTTCATCTTCCATTATCCCACCTTCAAAACATCAGCATATGTAGACTAAAGTAAGTTTAAAAGGCCACATATTTTTTTAATATGAAAATAGGAGGCCTTTAAAATTTACACTACTGTGAAAGGTTAGAAATTTTCTGATTCATATACTTTTAATTGCTCTGTTGAAGATAAGAACAATGAATTGAGCTTTTGGTTGAGTCTGCACCCTGGGATATAATGCGGGGATAAACCCAAAACTTAATATTGAAGAAATTTGGGGGAATTCACAATTTTGGAAAAACTCACAATTCTAATTTGGCGGATCGTCGGCTCCAACAAATTGATTGCCGGAAATGGAGGTGTCCGAGAGGAACAAGAACACGAACGAGATTATAATTTGGGAGGACTCACGATTCAGATTTGGAGACAACCCTCGAGAGATGCGATAATTTTGCCATCAATTTCAAGCCGGGATGTCGGCACCGGCAATGAGTGGAAGAACACGATTCCAGAACACGATTACAATTGGTGAAGAAGAGGACGATTAGAAGTTGAGAGGAAGAACACGATTACAATCGGTGAAGAAGAACACGATTAGAAGTTGAGAGCACTCACGACTAAGATTTTTGATAAAATAGTTATGCGTATTTCCCCTATACATTATATGGGTTTTATTGTGTTTTTACAATTAATATCAATATTAATGAAAGGGGCATTAGAGGAAATAATGGTTAGATTTTTAGATTTTTATTTACATGGCTAGATTTTAAGTTTACTAAATACTTATGGCTAATATATGGGGGTTGCCTCAATTATTAAATGTGTCACTCTAGTCTAGGCCAGTCCACATCAAACTATGCAATAATATCATTGTATATTACATATAAAATCACTTATTATATATAGTCGCTATTTACTTACGTCAGATATAAAGTCAACGTTTTCCTTTAATTACACCTCAAGCTCAAATAAAATAAGTTAAAATCATGATCTCAAGTCCGATCAAATAAAATAAGTCAGAATACTAAGAACTTATGCCTAAAAGATAAAAGAAAGTAGAAAGTGGATAGTTTAATGGGCCGAAGTATAACGTATACATAAAAATGGCTACATACTCTTAGATAATTGAAGTTATTGAACCCTTCTAAATTCTTATAAGGAAGAAGATTAGCATAAATGTGAGCAAAATTGTCAAGTAGGCCATTACCTCTACATACACACAAGACGATGAAATAAGTTGATAATTTATATCATTTGTCGCCTGCAATTATTTGATTCTCACGATTTACCTCAGGGTTCCACCTCGTGACAGTTCTCTCCTCAACAGAATAATGCTCTAAATTTGAAGGGGAGGCGGTATTACTACCATTTCTACTAATATGAAGCACCAACAAGGTTTTTGCAACACTACCACAAAGTCGAAGAGTGCAATGGAAGTCGGACCAGACCTTCAACCGCGAATTAGTGTTTCCATCTTCATCAGATAATGCAAGGACTGCATATTCAGAGTGCACTAGAGCTGGATGGTGACGATAGGCAACATAGTCAACGCCGTACTGAGAACCTGCCCTCAACACCCAGTTCTTCCTGCGAAGATGAGAATATGCTTTGAATAGAGTGGGGAAATTAACTCTCTTTGCCGTCATATAATGCCACAGCTCTTCATCATTTTCTGCACACTTGTTTTCACCAACTTTGATGCATCTCAAAACAGTGCACAAGTAGAGAGCTTCTTCGAAACTTAGTTGGTACCATTGTTTATCAGTCTCTGCAGTAATAATGGGACGACCAAAGCAAGCCCTGTTTAGTAGCTCAGTTTGCTGTGGAAGTGCTTCCAGAAGCACTGCACACCCTGAAAGCAGTCCTTGAGAATTAGATTCAAGCAGAGAATATTGAAGCTGTGAAACCACTACCGACATTGGTTCTGCAAGAGCTTTTGCTTCAGCTGCTTTCCCTTTCCACCTTGGGGCCATAACTGGTTCAGAGAAAGCAACAAGTCCTGTACGCTTCAGTGAGTTATTGAATAATAAACTTAAGAAAATTTAAGAAAAATAAATAAAGGGAGAATAACAAGAAGTGTATGAAAAAACAAATCAAGATAATCATTTGATTATTGGCTTCAAAACTAGTTTAATGGAAATCTGTAGCAAGATCCTCAGAATGTTAACAATACATATCCCAGTTTAAGTTTGTACTCTACTCTTACTGGCAGGAGAGCAAATTATAATTTCATGTTTGAGAAAGGAAATTAGTTATCTAGGATGATTCATCACATAGTATATATTCCTTCCCTTTGTTTTTTCTGCATATTGTTCAAGTGCAAAATTTGAAACTGGAAGTCAGTGCAGACTGTATATACAGGCAGGCTATGTTGATGGAATATTCCGAATGAAAGAGCCAGTTGATTTTCTAATTAGTTCATGTTCATCAATAGAAAAAGAACTGGTGAACTCAAAATTAGTTACAGCAACATAGAATATTGAAAGAAAAGACATTATTAGCATTGTTAGGCATTTCATCGAACAACACAAGTGCAATCTTTTGGACTATAGAACCTGTACACTATTCGTTGTTCTCACGCTTAATAGAATCGAGCAAAACCGTCTAACTAATATTTATTCCCCGTCATGATCGCCACTACACAAGCCCCAAGAGAAAAACTGTAGAACGTAGGAAATGACATGATTGAAACACTACCTTATTTGCGTGAAACTGCCCAGCAATTACTTAAATTTTGAGGAGCTGAAGATTAGGGCCAGAGAGGAGGGGATAGTGTTAAAAACGAGACATTAGAGCAATGTGACTGCTGAACTTGGGCTGGCGGCGGCCAACGAGGCGGCGGGAGACAGCAAGGGTGAATGCAAGTGAGAAAGGAGTATTACATAATTTATTGGGAGAGCATAAAATTGTGAATTTAATTTGGATACATTAATTTCTTCAAATTTATATACCTTAAAATATAATAGGAGTATTACATAATATAATATTACAATATATGTGAATCGTTTGATTTTTTTTTAACGCTTCAACCAATTGAATTAGAGATGCGATAACTTATTTACAAGATCGGTTTGATGAGCGATCCAAATTTTAGAACATTGGCTGCAGCTGGGCCAACTGTAGATGTTCAAACCCTAAACCAACACCCTTCATTTAACGTACTTAGCTTGCTGTGAAAAACTTAGACTAAAATTAACTAACTAAAATTAACTAAATGGGCTACAATAAGCCCATTTGATATGCCTTTACTACTCTTGCTTCTCAATCAACTTTACTCTTACTCTTACTCAATTATTAAATGGACTATAATAAAATCATTTAAGTACGCTATGATTGATTGTTTGATAAAATTTCGAGCATGCCTTTATTTAATTTCTGATAATATGAAGGTACTAATTTTTTATCTCGAATAATCAAATCGAGTGTGTCTTATAGTATAATTTACATCCATTGATAATTTACAGCGTTATATGCACAAAATGTACAATATGCGAGCCTGACTGTCGACACACGTTTATATATATATATATATATATATATATATATATATATATATATATATTTCATTAAGGACAATTTGTAGCATTCACCCCAACAATATATGCACACATATTTTTTAAACTCGTTGAAATATTTTATGTTTGACCGAATAATATATATTTGCTCTTAATTAGAATATATTTATTCAATTAATCTGCATTATTAGAGGTCATATATATTAATATATATATATAAGATGAAGAGCTGTATTCCTCATGAGTTAATAACGCGTATTTCACTTCACAATTAGAACGAGAAATCATGAGCATCTTTGAAATTGTTTACCATCAAATCAATCAACCAGTTTAACGAGACAATATAGTTTTCTACTCCCTCTTTTCTCCCATAGTCATGTTATTTTACTCACTTATCTTTCTAATTACATACATTACATATTTAATTATAGATAATGTGATTCCTGATTCCACTCTATTTAATTCCTTTACTAACTAACCACTAACTTTTTTTTTTTCACTGTATTTAATTAATAAATAATGTATGATATTTATTCCAACAATAACAATTCAACTTACTTGTTAAAATTCGTAGTCAATCCAAATGTACAAGTTTAATTATATTTTGTGGATAATTATATTTTCTTATTTGACTAGTTTAATTCTTGGGCGTGGGCCTACTTTCATGTTTGATAAATTTTTGGTCACTCAATGGGAAACACCTCAATTCTTCCGTTGGACCCCAAAACATTGATTTAATTCGCACTCGAATACTATTCTTTTATTGTAGTAGTAGACTAGTACTAGTTTATATAATGATCTACTATATTAATATAAATTATTGGGTATACTAATTAACAAAACCCCATACATAGAAAATAATATGCATGCTATATATCTTTAGATTATTTAGAAATATCGGTTATATTTTTGTTTTTTTTTCTTTTTCGCAAATGAATCCAGTGCTCAATTTTTGTGCCCCCAAGTCTGAAACCAAAATTTAATTTATTTTTTATTTTAATTTTATATATTTTAATTATTTAGACATAATATTATGATTCATCACACTTAAATAGAGTATATAATTATTTTTTAACATTTATTGTCATTTTTAATTAATTTTTATTATTTATAAATTCAAAAATAAGATCTATAATTTTTAAACAATTATAAATTTTCAAATAATTATTTATTACAATTTATATCATACCATCGGTCTCGTTAAAAGATGTTTTTTTTTGCATATAAAATAAAGAATAGTATAAAAGTTAAAAAAATGATAGGTCTACATATTTTAAAAAGTAACCTTTTGTCATTTTGATAAATAAGTTAATATTAGTGGGACAATTAAAAAAGAAAAATAATCCACCTATAACAAGACGGATTAAGTAACAATTTTTAATTTTTAAAAGTATTGTCTTGTTTTTGTTTATGCGAGCATTTATGAGTAGTCTCAAATTAAATTAAGAGCTTAATTTACCGCATTCAATTTTGGAAAGCGTTACATGCATGGCATTTTATATTGATCTATCTATTTTTCAAATTGAAAAGAATCCTCTTCTATTTTGAAAAAAAAAGAAGAGTTTTTTCATCATAAAACACAAATTAATTCATCAAAGTATCCGGATATAATGATTATAATCACCACTCTGAACAGTGAATAAGGGTGTAAACTCACAATCAAGTAAGCTGGTGATATAATAATTATTGCACTACTAAGAAAAGAAACAAACTATTGTATTCATGTGGAAAAACACATTAATTAGGCACACAACAACATTTTCTAATTTGAACGACATGATTAATTTGGCTGCGTGTATTTGTGGAATAACATTACATTAATTAGGTATACAACTTAGGTATATTTCACTGGCAACGATGACGACGTATTAATACAAAGGAAGAAGTATTCTTGTTTACATTTGGATTTGCGCGCGACTTAGACTCATTTAGAAATACAGGAACAACTTTTTCTTCAACAAGTTTTAGGATAATCTATAAAAAATGGTGAATGATCTGAAAATTCATGTTTGGCTTTGGTTGCAAAGAAAGTATAAAGGGATTTATCGAAACTTTAGTATTCTGATTGATTAGATTAGAGTTTATCTAGTGTTCTGATTGGAGTTCTAATCCTAGAATGATATTGGAGTTTATCTAGTGTTCTGATTGATTAGAAGTGAATAAACTTGATGATTTTCGCTTTCTCGTCTTTTCTTTTTTTCCTCTTGTAATCCTTTTCACCTCATGAATTAATCCTCTTACCTCATGAGTTTCTCCTTAATAAAATTTCTTTTTTCCTAATAAAAAAAATACGGTCAAGAATTATTGAACAAAATTTTTTTGTCGTACGTACGCAATATAATGTTTTTAAGTACAGCTGAAGACTTGTAGTATTAATTATCTGTCAAAATAAAGTCTATAGTATTTGTGAGAAAATTAAGTAACTAGGTTGAATAAACGATGGCTAAGGTTTGTAGAATTTGACGAATTAATTGCGCCATAATTATTCCCACTCCTTCACGCTAATTGACACAATATACACGTACCTTTCATATTGCGTACTTTACTACTACACCTTCTAGAATTTCAAATTTTTATTATTATAGAAAATAATTTATAATTTTATCTCGTTTTTATTTCCCAACTGTTATGTATATTTGATAATTATTTTATATCTTATTACTTGCAATCTTTCATCTTGTTAATGCAACTTGATACTGTATCAATTTAACTTGACATGTTTTTAGTCGATCGATACACATTAGATCGATCTTTTTTGTTCTTACAATATTGTTAATTTATAACATTGATTAAACATATAAGCTAATTTTAAAATACGCTAAAACTGACAAACTGGACTTGGAATTTTATGTTATACTATTAAGACACGAGTCAAAGTGTCAAACTAAATTCCTCTCAGTAAAGTCAATTAATAGCGCACAACTTTTCTTGCTAAAATTCATCTGACAACTCAGTTAAAAACTTAAAACGAGTGATAAATTTGGACATGTATGTATTATATAGTTTCCAACTCGAGAAGGTAGAAAATTCGACCAACTTTCAAAAATTTCAACATGTATTTGGATCCGAGTGTACTGCACTCAAGAAATAAGTACAGCACAACCTTTGAAACTCAATTTCACATAACATGGATCTTATGTTTGTTTGTTTTTTTTTCTTCTTAAGGAAATTAATGTAACAAGTCTATCAACTTTATTTGGTTGATGTATAGGACTTCCCTTAAAAATGCCACGAAATATTCGAATCCGAAACTAGGATTTCGAGCATTAATTATTTACGGCTAGACTAATACTTGCATACTAAACATTTCTTTACTTGCACAATGTTTGGTCTTCTACTGCAACGTCATTAGTTGGCACATATATTAACTATATAAGGCTTCATTTTAAATATATAGTGAAAAATGAACTCAGTTCGAGGCGAGAATTGTTAATACACCCTTGTAAATGATAGGGAATGTATGTAGTTAAATTACAAATTTTTGATAAAAATTTCTTGATCCTAACTTTTGATTAGGGTTTATTGAAAATAATATAGTTTAATATTTGTTCAATTTGAAACAATAAAAAATTAAAGTATAAGAATATGTATGTTTATGTGTCATTACATAGCATTACCACATCAACCATATATATATATATTAACAAATTTTTGTCGCTGGCCCAAAATCCGAACTAGTATATTAGTGATGTTAAAAAGGAAAATTTGATTTTCAACATATCTTCTAAGAGCACCCACAACACGGGTCTCTTGAGCATTGTCTCGGTGGTCTCGGGAGACTACTGTTACGGAGGGATAAGAGCTGGGAGGAGAGAGCTCGGACGCGGTCTCTGTAGTCAGCGGCGAGACTGCCGCTATGGAGGTGAGCCAAAGACCGCCGGTTTAGTTTTATTTATTTTTTTTGTTTTTAATCCAATTTTATGTAATTTATGTATTTTCAATTTTATGTATTTCTAATTTTTTAATCAATATTTTTTGAATTTCTGTAATTTTAATCTGGTTTTTAATTTATTAATTTTATCTAATGTAGTTTTTTTAATTAATTTAATTTTAATTACAATATAATTTTTTAATTAATATAATTTTAATTTCAATGTAGTTTTTTTAATTAATTTGATTTTAATTCTAATTTTCGTTTTTTTAATTATTGTATTTTAATTATACTTTTTTAAAAAATTAAAATTAATATTGAAATTAAATTTAAATTACATATTTATTTGTTTTAAATTTTAAATTTAAATTAATAAATTTAATTCATATAAAATTTTCAAAAAATATAAATAAAATAAAATAATAGAGACCCATAATTAGAAGACTCCCACTTTAATAAAAACCCACAATCTCCCTTAAAAATTATGAACCCCATCTAAAAAGTTTCAAAAAATTATCAAATTACAAACGAGAGACCAATTTTGTGAGTCTCTCTTTGAGGACGCTATAATAAAAGAACATCTTCACAAATAAGCAATGCAAGACTGTTATCAACATAAAAAAAAAATATATTGTATAAAATTATGATACTTCTTACTCAATCATTAATCAAAAATTTTAAACATATTTCGTGCGCAACCGTACTTGATAAAGAAAAAACTTTTTTTCCTTTTTAAGAAAAAAATGTGAAAGAAAACACTTACCAAACTTGGAAGAAAACAAAATTCTGATAAAAGAAATACAAATGAAAAATTAAAGTAGCATGTGGCAAACGAGCTGACCATATTAATTAGCTTATACATCCATGTTCCACGCTACCTGCCCTTTTATTCCAATAATACGACACGTATAGAAAATTTAAATTATGTTATATATACAGAAAATTTTGCATTTGTCTCGACTTAGGTAGCACTTCAATTATTTTTTCAAATTTATATATATCACAAGGGGATATATTATAGCCTCGAGGGCTTTATTTTATGTGATTAGGTAAGACTCCATGTACATATAGATTGGGATTTACTGTAAATGTCTGTCCAAATTATTGACGTTTTTTAAAATTTGGCAGAACTATATGTAATTATCTATTTCAGGTTATTTTGTAACAGTGAAACAGTTTGCGTGAGATATGACACAATTATATGCAAAAATAAAGCACACACATAATCTAAAGAATCAAGCACACCTAACCCACGAAAATTGATAATGATCAAGCACACCTACATTTACAAGTTCAGGCCTAAAGAATCAATCCACTAATATAAAATTCGAGTTATAAAAATAATTATTCATTAATGATACTACTCCTATAGTTTATTGAAGTTAATATCATCCTAAACTAGTCAAATTTAGTACCCACAAGTACCCTAAATTTACCAATCATTCAAACATACTCAATTAATATCTCTCACACTTGAGTATATAGTCAATGAACATTCACTCAAGTGTCTCTGGTAGAACGATCATGGGTCTGTATATATAAGATTTTGTGCGTTCTAGTCGTTTTGCTTGTCGTCGAATGTATTTTTTTATCTCCCAAAAATGTAGAGATTTGTATATATCTTTTTGATCTTCGACTTATATGAATGATAGATATGAACGTAGAAAGAAATGAGGATCTTAGTGAGTATAACATACTTTATTCAGACATGGGTACTAAAACATAATCCCTTAAAAATAGGTAAGACATGGGCGAAGAAAGAAATGAGGAATCTCATGAAGCTAAAAGCATAAAGAATACAGTCTCCAGTTCGAATACTTTTGAAATTTCATGTTTTGGTGATGGAATTTATAGGCAAGGAAGGTTGGCCTGCTCCTGAGCTCAAAGATGTTGATTTATCTAACGACAGACTACGTTAATGTCATGTTGAGATGATCATATCAATGCGGATAATATATATATATATATATATATATATATATATATTAAGCTAGTTCATGGAGATATTAGTGAGTATAATATACTTTACTCAGACGTGGGTACTGCAAGCATAATTCTCAAAAAAAAGTTACCACATGGGCGAAGAAAGAAACGAGGAATCTCATGAGGCTAAAAGCATCAAGAATATGATGACCAGCTCCAATACTTTTGAGACTCCATGCTTTGGTGATTGAATTTATAGGCAAGACAAGTTTGACTGATCCTCGGCTTAAAAATGTTGATTTATCTAACGACAAGCTACGTGAATTTTATGTTGAGATGATCATATCAATACGGATAATATATTAGACGTGTAAGCTAGTTCATGGAGATCTTAGTGAGTATAATATACTTTATTCGGACATGGGTAATACAAACATAATCCCTGAAAAATGGTTAAGACCTGAGCGGAGAAAGAAACGAGGAATCTCATGAGGCTAAAAGCATTAAGATTATGGTGTCCAGCTTCAATATTTTTGAGACTCCATATTTTGGTGATAGAATTTCTAGGCAAGGCAGGTTGGATTACTCCTTGGCTCAAGGATATTTATTTATCTAATGACAAACTACGTGAATAATATGTTGTGATGATTATATCAATGCGTATAATATATATATATCTAGTTCATGGAGATCTTAGTGAGTATAATATACTTTATTCAGACATGGTATTGCAAGCATAATCCTTGAAAAATGGTTAAGACATGGGCGGAAAAAGAAAAGAGGAATCTCATGAGGCTAAAAGCATCAAGAATGCGGTGTCCAGCTCCATTACTTTTGAGAATCCATGTTTTGATGATTGAATTTATAGGCAAGACAAGTTGGGCTGTTCATCGGCTTAAAAATGTTGATTTATCTAACGACAAGCTACGTGAATGTTATGTTGAGATGATCATATCAATGCGGATAATATATTAGAAGTGTAAACTAGTTCATAGAGATCTTAGTGAGTATAATATACTTTATTCAGACATGGGTAATGCAAACATAATCCCTGAAAAATGGTTAAGACCTGAGCGGAGAAAGAAACGAGGAATCTCATGAAGCTAAAAGCATCAAGATTATGGTGTCCAGCTCCAATATTTATGAGACTCCATATTTTGGTGATTGAATTTATAGGCAAGACATGTTGGACTGCTCCTCAGTTCAAATATGTTGATTTATCTAACGACAAGCTACGTGAATGTTATGTTGAGATGATCATATCAACGCGAATAATATTTCAGAAGTGTAAGCTAGGTCATGGAGATCTTAGTGAGTATAACATACATTATTGAGACATGTGTACTAAAACATAATCCCTTAAAAATAGTTAAGACATGGGCGAAGAAAGAAATAATGAATCTCATGAAGCTAAAAGCATCAAGAATATAGTGTACAATTCGAATAATTTTAAGATTCCATGATTTGGTGATTGAATTTATAGGCAAGGCAGGTTGGGCTGCTTCTCAGCTCAAACATATTGATTTATCTAATGACAAACTACGTTATTGTTATGTTGAGATGATCATATCAATGAGGATAATATATATATGAATTTTAAGCGAGTGCATGGAAATCTTAGTGACTATAATATACTTTATTCAGACGTGGGTACTGCAAGCATAATCCTTGAAAAATGGTTAAGACATGGGCGGAGATAGAAATGAGGAATCTCATGAGGCTAAAAGCATCAAGAATATGATGTCCCGATCCAATACTTTTGAGACTCCATGTTTTGGTGATCGAATTTATAGGCAATACTGGTTGGGCTGCTCCTCGGCTTAAAAATGTTGATTTATATAACGACAAACTACGTGAATGTTATGTTGAGATGATCATATCAATGTGGAAAATATATTAGAGGTGTAAGCTTGTTCATGGAGATCTTAGTGAGTAGAATATACTTTATTTATAAATGGGTACTGCAAGCATAATCCTCAAAAAATGGTTAAGACATGGGTGGAAAAAGAAACGAGGAATCTCATGACGCTAAAATCATAAAGAATATGGTATCCTGCTCCATTACTTTTGAGATTCCATGTTTTCGTGATGGAATTTATAGGCAAGGCAGGGGGCTACTCCTCGGCTCAAAGATCTTAATTTATCTTACGACAAACTACGAGAAAGTTATGTTGAGATGATCATATCAATGCGGAAAATATATTAGAAGTGTAAGCTAGTTCATGTAGATCTTAATGAGTAGAATATACTTTATTCAGACATGGGTAATGTAAACACAATCCCTGAAAAATGATTAAGACATGAGCGGGAAAAGAAACGAGGCAGATTGGACTTCTCTTCGGCTTAATGATGTTGATTTATCTAACGAAAATTTATGTGAATGTTATATTGAGATGATCATATTTATGCGTATAATTTATATATGAATTGTAAACTAGTTCATGGAGATCTTATTGATTATAATATATTTTATTCAGAAATGGGTACTACAAGCATAATCCTCGAAAAATGGTTAAGACATGTGCGAAGAGAGAAACCAGGAATCTCATGAGGCTAAAAGCATAAAGAATATGGTGTCCAACTCCATTACTTTTGAGATTCCATATTTTGGTGATGGAATTTATAGGCAAGGCAGGTTGGGCTACTCCTCGGCTCAAAGATGTTAATTTATCTTACGACAAACTACGTGAATGTTATGTTGACATGATCATTTTAATACGTATAATATATAAAAAGTGTAAGCTAGTTCATGGAGATCTTAGTAAGTATATTATACTCTATTTAGACATGATTACTACAAATATAATCCTTGAAAAATGGTTAAAAAATGAGTGGTTAATGAAATGAGGAATCTCATGAGGTTAAAAGCATCAAGAATAGGGTGTCGAACTCCAGTACTTTTAAGACTCCATGTTTTGGTGATGGAATTTATAGGAAAGAGAGGTTGGGCTGTTCTTTATATCACAGATGTTGATTTATCTAACGACAAGTTACGTGAATGTTATGTTGAGATGATTATATCATTGCGTACGATATATCAGAAGTTTAATCTAGTTCATGGAAATCTTCGTGAGTATAATACACTTTATTTAGGAATGTGTACTGCAAATATAATCCTCGAAAAATGGTTAAGACATGAGCGGAGAAAGAAATGAGAAATCTCATGAGGCTAAAAGCATCAAGATTACGGTGTCCAGCTCAAATATTTCTGAGACTTTATATTTTGGTGATGGAATTTATAGGCAAGACAGGTTTGACTGCTCCTCGACTAAAAGATGTTGATTTATCTAACGACAAACTACGTGAATATTATGTTGAGATGATCATATCAATGTGTATAATAAATATATGAATTGTAAGCTAGTACATGGAGATCTTAGTGAGTATAATATACTATATTCAGGCTTGGGTACTACAAGCATAATCCTCAAAAAATTGTTAAGCCATGGGCAGAGAAAAAAACGAGGAACCTCATGAAGCTAAAAACACCAAGAATACGGTGTCCAGTTCTAATACTTTTGAGTCTCCATGTTTTGGTGATTGAATTTATAGGCAAGACAGGTTGGGCTACTCATCGGCTTTAAAATGTTGATTTATCTAACAACAAGCTAAATGTTATGTTGAGATGATCATATCAATGCAGATATTATATTAGAAGTGTAAGCTAGTTCATTGAGATCTTAATGAGTATAATATACTTTATTCAGACATTGGTAATGCAAACGTAATCCTTGAAAAATGGTTAAGACATGGGCGGAGAAAGAAATGAGGAATCTCATAACACTAAAAGCATCAATAATACGGTGTCTTGTTCCAATATTTTTGAAATTTCATGTGTTGGAGATAAAAATTTATTGGCGAGGAAGGTTGGAGGCTGCTCCTCGGCTCAAACATGTTAATTTATCTAATGACATCCTACGTGAATGTTATGTTAAGATGATCATATCAATGCGGGTAATATATCAGAAGTGTAAGTTAGTTCATGGAGATCTTAGTGAGTATAATATACTTTATTAAGACATGGAAACTGCAAACATAATGTTTGAAATATGGTTAAAACATGAGCAAAGAAAGAAAAGAGGAATCTCATGAGGCTAAATGCATCAAAAATACGGTGTCCAGCTCCAATACTTTTGAGATTCCATGTTTTAGTGATTAAATTTATAGGAAAGGCAGGTTGGGCTACTCATCAGCTCAAAGATGTTGATTTATCCAACGACAAACTATGTGAATGTTATGTTGAGACGATCATATCAATTCGGATAATATATCAGAAGTGTAAGCTAATTCATGGAGATCTTAGTGAGTACAATATACTTTATTCAGACATGGGTACTACAAACATAATTCCTGTAAAATAGTTATGACATAGGCGGAGAAAAAAATGAGGAATCTCATGAAGCTATAAGTATCAAGAATAGGGTGTCGAACTCCAGTACTCTTAAGACTCCATGTTTCGGTGATGGAATTTACAGGCAAGATAGGTTGGGCTGTTCTTCAGATGAAAGATGTTGATTTATCTAACAATAAGTTACGTGAATGTTATGTTGAGATGATCATATCAATGCGGATGATATATAAGAAGTGTATGCTAGTTCATTGAGATCTTCGTGAGTATAATATACTTTATTCATACTTGGTTATTGCAAATATAATCCACGAAGATATTATACTAGAAGTGTATGCTAGTTCATGGAGATCTTAGTGAGTATAATATACTATATTCAAACAGGGGTAATGCAAACATAATCCTTGAAAAATGGTTAAGACATGACTGGATAAAGAAACGAGGAATCTCATCTAAAAGCAACAAGATTACGTTGTCTACCTCCAATAGTTATGAGACTCCATATTTTGGTGATTGAATTTATAGGAAAAGCAGGTAGGACTGCTCATCGGCTCAACGATGTTGATTTATCTAACCACAAACTACGTGAATATTATGTTGAGATGATCATATCAATTCGGATAATATATTAGAAGTATAAGCTAGTTCATAGAGATCTTAGTGAGTATAATATACTTTATTCAGACATGGGTAATGCAAACACAATCCCTGAAAAATGGTTAAGACATGAGCAGAGAAAGAAACGAGGAATCTCATGAGGCTAAAAGCATCAAGATTACGGTGTCCAGCTCCAATAGTTTTGAGACTCCATATTTTGGTGATGGAATTTATAGGCAAGGCAGGTTGGACTGCTCTTCGGTTCAAAGATGTTGATTTATCTAATGACAAACTACGTGAATGTTATGTTGAGATGATCATATCAATGCATATAATAAATATATGAATTGTAAGCTAGTACATGGAGATCTTAGTGAGTATAATATACTTTATTCAGGCTTGGGTACTGCAAGCATAATCCTCAAAAAATTGTTAAGACATGGGCAGAGAAAGAAACGAGAAACCTCATGAGGCTAAAAGCACCAAGAATACGGTGTCCAGCTCCAATACTTCTGAGTCTCCATGTTTTGGTGATTTAATTTATAGGCAAGACAGGTTGGGCTGCTTCTCGACTTAAAAATGTTGATTTATCTAACGACAAGCTAAATCTTATGGTGAGATGATCATATCAATGCGGATATTATATTAGAAGTGTAAACTAGTTCATGGAGATTTTAGTGAGTATAATGTACTTTATTTATACAAGGGTACTGCAAGTATAATCCTCGAAAAATAGTTTAGACATGGGCGGAGAAAAGAAACGAGGAATGTCATTAGGCTAAAAGCATAAAGAATATGGTGTTCAGCCCCATTACTTTTGAGATTTTATGTTTTGGTGATGTAATTTACAGGCAGGTTGGGCTACTCCTCGGCTCATAGATGTTAATTTATCTAACAATAAACTACGTGAATGTTATGTTGAGATAATCATATCAATACGAATAATATATTAGAAGTGTAAGCTAGTTCATAGAGATCTTAGTGAGTATAATATACTTTATTTATACATGGGTAATGCAAGCATAATCCTCGAAAAATGGTTAAGACATGGGAGGAGAAAGAAACGAGGAATCTCATGAGGCTAAAAGCGTCAAGATTACGGTGTTCAGCTCCAATAATTTTGAGACTCCATATTTTGGTGATGAAATTTATAGACAAGACAGGTTGGACTGCTCCTCGGCTCAAAGATGTTGATTTATCTAACGACAAACTACGTGAATGTTATACTGTGATAATCATATCAATGCATATAATATATATATATATATATATGTGAATTTTAAGTTAGTTCATGGAGATCTATGTGAGTATAATATACTTTATACAAAAATGGGTAATGCAAACATAATCCTTGAAAAATGATTAAGACTTTAGCGGAGAAAGAAATGAGGAATCTCATGAAGCTAAAAGCATAAAGATTATGGTGTCCAGCTCCAATTGTTTTGAGACTCCATATTTTGGTGATGGAATTTATAGACAATGCAGGTTGGACTGCTCCTCGGCTCAAAGATGTTGATTTATTTAACGACAAACTACGTGAATGTTATCTTGTGATAATCATATCAATGCGTATAATATATATATGAATTGTAAGCTAGTTCATAGATATCTTAGTGAGTATAATATACTTTATTCACACATGGGTACTGCAAGCATAATCCTCGAAAAATGGTTAAGACATGGGCGAAGAAAGAAACGAGGAATCTCATGAGACTAAAAGCATCAAGAATATGATTTCTAGCTCCAATACTTTTGAGACTCCATGTTTTGGTGATTGAATTTATAGACAAGACAGGTTGAGCTGCTCCTCGGCTTAAAAATGTTGATTTATCTAACGACAAGCTACGTGAATGTTATGTTGAGATGATCATATCAATGCGGGTAATATATTAGAAGTGTAAGCTAATTCATGAAGATCTTAGTGAGTATAATATACTTTATTTAGATATGGGTAATGCAAACATAATCCCTGAAAAATGGTTAAGACATGAGCAGAGAAAGAAACGAGGAATCTCATGAGGCTAAACACATCAAGATTACGTTGTCCAACTCCAATAGTTTTGAGACTCCATATTTTGGTGATGGAATTTATAGGCAAGGAAGGTTGGACTGCTCTTCGGTTCAAAGATGTTGATTTATCTAATGGCAAACTACGTAAATGTTATGTTGTGATGATCATATCAATGCGTATAATATATATATGAATTGTAAGCTAGTTCATGGAGTTCTCATGTAGCTAAAAGCATCAAGAATAGGGTGTCGAACTCCAGTACTTTTAAGGCTCCTTGTTTCGGTGATGGAATTTACAGGCAAGATAGGTTGGGCTGTTCTTCAGATCAATGATGTTGATTTATCTAACGACAAGTTACGTGAATGTTATGTTGAGATGATCATATCAATGCGAACGATATATTATAAGTGTAAGCTAGTTCATGGAGATCTTCATGAGTATAATAAACTTTATTCAGACTTGGCTACTGCAAATATAATCCTCGAAAAATGGTTAAAATATGAGCGGATAAATAAACGAGGAATCTCATGAGGCTTCATGATAGAAAATAAGTCCTACAAATATGTAACCCAAACGCGTCAATCGCGACTTCCTTTAACTATCATCGTGACTTGTATGATGACTTTCATCATTTCATACATGCAAATTCGTCAGTTGTCATCCAGTTAGTAAGCGAATATATAATTCTAAGATGGAACAATTCTTGAAACATGTCTCACATAGAATTAATAAATACTTTCAAAAGTTGAATAGTCAAGATTTAACCCTCATTACATATTACATCAACATTTCAGAATAATAATAGTAGAAATATCATTTGGATCTTTATGTTAAATTTTTTATCTATTCATCCATTTTATTTACGAAAAATGTCTATTTATAAGATCTAAGAATTGTGATTTGTGATTTGCAAGATTATTGATTTTATATGATTTTCTTGAAAACTTTTATTCATATTGAATGAGGTTTGTATAATGTGAAATAGTCTTATTTAATTTTCCATTTGTTTTATTAAAAGTTACATGTTTTGACAAAAAACACTTACAAATTTAGTTAAAATAAGCCACTTAAAAAAAAAAAAAAAAACAGAGAGAATAATAAGTAAGACATAATCTGATAAACACTTCTAGATGCATCTTGAGTTATGAGCTAACTTGTCACAACTATGTATTATGTACACTAACTCTATCTCGTACTATTATCATTAAATTTGGTGACAACCCATATTCTTATCGTATATATAGTCGTAAGGTTTAGACAAGACGTGGATAGCTTCAGCTATATATTTAGTATCAAGAAATGAGGTAGCTAAAAATAAGGTATATGTATGTCAATAAGATTGGTTTAGAGAAGAATTTATTTTAAGTTTTCACACATCTTTACTTTAGCCGATAAGAGAGTGAATTAGATAAAAGGGGAAACGCTTTCATACAAAGATACTCCATTAGATTAGATATATAGTCATCAGCCACAAAGCATCGCATTGCCTTTCCGTCAACAACATAGAAAACCCTCCGTATATTCTACCTGTTTTCATCATTTCCACACTTTATTAATTAATACAAAATCATAACAATAATGCTAATGACATCACGTGCGAGTCACTACATCACGCTATGAAGTAGTATTAAAACTAAATAAATGATGAAAAAAAACCCTTTCATACTCACAGTCACCGCATATAATATAGTATAGAAAATTTCAATTATATTCAATTATAGGAGCAGTAGAAGAGTAGAAGAAGAAGGTATGTAAACAAATGACTACTTTTTCAAAGAAAGCAACTCCTCTTCCATCTCCATCTCCATCTCCACCTCCTCTGCCTATATATCACCTCCTCTGCTCAAACACTCTGCTTCACAACTACTTTCTCTCTTTTTCTATTACCCTCTTACTTATCACAATCCTACTACTTCTTTACTCCTAACTATAGATATGGAGGGAAGAAGCGATACCATCAACACTTCGTCTTCCTCTTCTTCCTTTCCTCCTCAAATTCACTCCCTCGTCATCAGCCCCTGCGCCGCCTGCAAGATCCTTCGCCGCCGCTGCGTCGACAAATGCGTTTTGGCTCCTTATTTTCCTCCCAACGATCCCCTCAAGTTCACCACTGCTCATCGCGTCTTCGGCGCCAGCAATATTATCAAGTTCTTGCAGGTATATTGCATATACATACATTCACATCAAATTCACGCGCTCATGGTATTCGATGAAACGTCTGTTCCACTTTCTCGTGTTTGGTCAATATTTGGAAATTCATGCTCCGTAAAAGTCTTCAATATACTTTATTCATTCTCGATCGTATTTCTTGATAATGCGACATTGAGGGTTGGGTTTATTGGGTCTGTTAGCAGTGACTGATCAAGAAAATAGTAGATACGGCAACAAGGCCGATTCCATATTTGTTGGTGGCATGTGGGCTTCAGTCTAGCTACTTCTTCATTTTAGTAATATGTATATAGACTCCATTAATTCAGTTTTAATATTATTCCCTATACACTTAGCAATGCTGAGTGTTTGGGACCATACTTGTTTGATGGAATATATAATTGAGTCGTAATGATTTTATATATGTTGGATAACCAGGAACTTCCGGAGGAGCAGAGAGACGACGCGGTGAGCAGCATGGTGTACGAGGCGAACGCGAGGCTGAGGGATCCGGTGTACGGCTGCGCGGGCGCGATATGCCAGCTCCAGAAGCAAGTCATCGAGCTCCAAGAGCAACTGGCAAAAGCGCAAGCCGAGATGGTCAACATGCAATGCCAACACTCCAATCTAATGGCTCTCATCTGCATGGAGATGGCGCAGTCCACACACACCATGCTCCCTCACGACCACCAATCCTTCGACGATTTCTCCGCTAGCTATCAGAGCAAAACCAGCTTCATGGAAGAGACCAACAATCTTGGACTCCTCTTGGAGCCACTCTGGACATGAACCATAGCCCCCTCGGCTTGAAACAACGTAAATCAATATCGTATCGAAAATTAATTCCGACTCTAGCTGTCGTTTGATTGGGGATGAGGCACGCTACTGTTAAGTTATACTAGGATTCTTGTAGAGGACATGGATCAAGGGATTCAATGATTCAAATGTGACCTAGTAATAGTAGTGTATGTGAGGAATAATGAATGTTGGAGGTAGGATAGGTAATTAAGTGAGGTTTATGTTTGTAATGATTGTATTAAAGCAGGGAAATGAAAATTGACTGGTCTTGTTCCTCCATGTTATCTTATCATATTAGGGGGAGATAATAGGTCACTTTCTAATTTTCCATTGTCAACTAGGGACAACTTTCTTGGTTACCTAATTAATGCCTTTTGTTGTGTTTATTACCAGCCTCAAACATTGATCATGTTTTCCCCAACGGAATCCTTTTCATTTATAATATGATAATTAATTTCTTCATATATTATAAGGTTATCATTCATTAGCTTGTAAGTAGAGGGTGAATGGTCGTGATATATATATCGATTAGTACTATAGCATGTATAATGAATTTTAAATTTTTAGCAAACCTATTTCTATTTTAAGGGAAACGTGATAACACTATGATTTGAAAGAGAGAGTAGCCAACTAACTTTACTATGAAGTATGAACTAATTTTAGTAAGTCGAACTAGAAAGTATTGACATAAATTGAATGAGGACACAACATTGTTCGTTCGAGCAACCAATTCATAATTAATTCCCAACTTATAAAATCTTGTTAGAAGAAAGATAGGGTACAATGTGTTTTGTGAAGAAAAAATCATATCAAAATACATAAATTCAACTCCTACATCAAATAAGATTCAGTGTCCCACTTTTGTGTCCCACACAATATGTTCCATTATAACCAATTTTTAATTTATTTTTATTTGAATTTTATATGCTTTAATTTAATCTTGTACTTTTTATTAGGTTCATCCCACCCAAATATAATATACAATCATTTTTTAATATTTAATATCACTCATAATTGATTTTTAATGTTGATAAATTGAAAAACAGGGTATATAGTTTTTAACCTTTTGCTTTTTTAAAATGATTATTTATAATAATTAAAATGAAGGACCGTGAGATATAGAATGTGAGATACTGAATCTCCATCCCCTATCTGACATATTTTAAGAGAAAAATAAATTACTTGAAATTTTGGTCAATTAAGCATCTTACTAATTGAAGGATTACATGCATCCCACTACATTAAAAGAAAGCTATAAACACCTAGAAATACAAATATTATAAATAAAGGTTTAATAAAGGAGTCTCCATAAGGTTAGCCAAATAGTATTTGAATTGTGATTAATGCGTACTGTGAGTTAGTTATATAGCAAGGCTTAATTAATTCGAACATCCCCTTTTGTGGGTTGGGACAAGGTTTCATGATTAAAGATGTACTTCTAAATAAGAATATTATGTCTGTTAACATGGATTGTCTGTTCAGTATATGTTCATGACACTATTTTCTTTTTTCTTTTATTTTGAGAAGGTATGTTCATTACACTTTAATCCCACTTTTTTGATGTTAGGTTTCACCTGATTCCAAATTATTATGATTGTTGCCCCATTTATCTAATTTTGTTCTGAATAAGAGTACAACTAAAACGAAAAAATGTTAACGCTTTTAATTATTTACGAGTACCATACTGATCGATCTTAATTTTCGAAGTGAGATTGTACGAGGTATAGAAAGTGATAACACGGGATTTACATGGTTCGACTTCGGTATGAAGTCTACGTCCACGGGGAGAAGAGAGCTTTAGTATTATGATTTAAGAGTCAAAAAGTACAGAAAATCCTCCCTCCCTAATCTAGTTTGAGAGACTATTTATAGAAGAATTTAGAGGCGGTTACACCAAGTGGGCCGAGGTAACTGGGCTTATGGGCCGAGCTATTGGGCCAAACTATTGGGCCGAGCTATTGGGCCAAACTATTGGGCCGAGCTGCTCTTGGGCCGAGGTGTTACTGGGCCGGCCGAGCTGCTCTTGGGCTGGTACGCCAATGGGCTTCTGTTTGGGCTTTATTGATGGGCCATATCCTATCACATCCCCCCCTCAAAAGGTAGATCGGCACCGAAGTGGAGATCTACCACGGCTTCAATAATGGTGGCATCTTGATGAGGCGAGGCGTGAGGGACGGGGTCGTCACTAGAGAAGGTAACGACTTCGTCCTTTTTGAACCTCTTATGAGAGGGCTCTTCCGATGGTTGGTTCCGAGCCTCGGCTTTCAGCGAGGACCTCGTCGAACCTTGAGGCAATCCGATGATGGCGGCGATGACTCCATCGTACTGAGGCTGATCTTCATCCTCGTCCTCGTCGTCATGCCTCGGTTTCTTATCATGGTGGGGTTTGCAATTTTCCCCCCTGTTTCTACTTCGTTTGCCTCTGCTCCGAGGTCGGGTGTCCTGTTGATTTCGACCTCGGTATTTTCCGAGAGTGCCATCTCGCACTAGGTGGTCGATTTCCGAGGCGAGATTTCGGCACTCCTCGGTGTCATGGCCGTGGTCCTCATGAAACTCGCAGTACTTGTCTTTTGATCGTCTTTTTGATCCAGTTCGGGTCAACGGCGGAGGTTTCTGGAACAAGTTCGTATGGAGCTCGTAGATTTCCGCCCGAGGTTTGCTCAGCGGAGCGAACCGATCTTGTTCTTGACTAGGCCGAGGTCCGAGGCGAGACGCTAGTGGACCTCGTTGAATTCTCTCAAGGGCACCTCGTCGATTTTGCCCGTAATCTGCTCGTTCTTCCCTTCTTTTCTTGTCTTGACCTTCAGGTCGGTTAGTAGCTCGCTTCTTCCTATCTGCATCATCCGCTTCGGCGAATGCATCAACTATCCTCCACAGCTGTTTGGAGGTTTGGGGGCGCTCTTTTACGAGCTCCCTGAAGAGAGTGCCAGAGTGAATGGCATTTTGGAATGCCGAGATGAGGACATCGTCAGATAGACGGTCGACCTTGAGGCTTTCATTGTAGAATCTAGCCAAAAAGTCGCTGATGGATTCTCCTCGTCCTTGTCTCAAGGTAAGGAGTTGAGCCGAGCTGATCTTTGCTTCGGCTTTCTGGAAGAAGCGCCGCTCGAAGGCATCCAGCAGGTCGGCATATGACCCTATGCTGCAGCGCGGGAGGTTGTCGAACCATTTCTGTGCATTGTCTACCAACAGTTCGGGGAAGACTTTGCACATGTAAACGTCCTCGGCCAGTCCCTGGTTCAACATATTATACTGGTACTGCGACAAAAAGTTGCTCGGGTCGCAGGAACCATTATAGGGTTTGATAGGTGGGACCCTATATGTTGATGGGAGTGGAGTGTGGAGGATTTTATTGGTGAAGGGGGTAGCGATTCTACTGTAAACAGTGAATCTTCCCTCTCTGTGGTCGTCCTCGTTACGTCGGGGATGGTCGACATTTCGACGAGGTGACGTCCTCTCTCTTCGGTGCTCCTCGTCACGTCGGTAAGAGTCGACGTTTTGACGAGGTGAAGTTGAACCTCGCCGAGGTGAAGCAATGTTCCCTCGGCGATCATGTGGTCTTCGGGGGACTTCGTCATTTCCCTTCTTGACAATCTGGTTCGAGGGATGAGGTTGTCGTCGTGACGGTCCCGCTCTATTCTCCTCGCTCTGACCTCGTTGCTGATGCTGTTCGGCAAATTTGAGGAAGTCTTGTTCGTGAAGGTCTAGATACGCTTTGAGCGCATCTCCGAGCAGAGGTTGGAGTGTGGCGTTCCCGTGTTGACGACCTTGATTTAGCCCTCCACTGCTAATGGAGTCGCTAGCTCGGTGGGAAAGGACGTCTTCTACATGACCCTCGGGAGTTCGGCGGTTCGTGGCTTGCCTGCCAGACCGGGCGTAGTGTTCATCCCCTTCATTAGCAGATATACGAGGTGGATTACGAGGTAGCTCGGTCTGGATTTGCTTTTCCTTAGCAGCAGCAGCTATAGCAATAGATCGGGTGGATCTAACCATTGTGTTTTCACTTCGGAAATCTGGATCAGACTTCACAAAATTTATTTCGTTTCCCACAGACGGCGCCAGTGATCGATCTTAATTTTCAAAGTGAGATTGTACGAGGTATAGAAAGTGATAACACGGGATTTACGTGGTTCGACTTCGGTATGAAGTCTACGTCCACGGGGAGAAGAGAGCTTTAGTATTATGATTTAAGAGTCAAAAAGTACAGAAAATCCTCCCTCCCTAATCTAGTTTGGGAGACTATTTATAGAAGAATTTAGAGGCGGTTACACCAAGTGGGCCGAGGTAACTGGGCTTATGGGCCGAGCTATTGGGCCGAGCTGCTCTTGGGCCGAGGTGTTATTGGGCCGGCCGAGCTGCTCTTGGGCTGGTACGCCAATGGGCTTCTGTTTGGGCTTTATTGATGGGCCATATCCTATCACATACCATGACAAAATATGTTTAAAATAATTAATTTATAAGCAAATGCAACTCTGTCGGCAAATGGAGTTAAATGATACCTGCACCTAAAGTTGCCTAATTACATTATTATATGACTTTTTTTTATTCTTTACTAGTCCTAATCAATAGCATCATGGCATTGGCCTCTATCTACGTGTTTGATTAAGTAATTAGGTACCATTTTAATCATACTTTAATAACAATTTTCATTGGCTACCTCTCTTAGAGAAGATTGCATCTTCGGATGTATCTTATCTTGTCGGGAATGTTTCTTATTTTTGAAACCATTTCATTTATTCTTTAAAATTTATACTACTGTTCAATAATGGAATTATATATTGAAATTTATATATCTACATTTTTAGAGAGGCACATCCACATCCAAAATGTTAAAATTGTTTCATATTGACCGTAGAGGACTTGCTTTGTCTCGTTCCAATCCAACCCGAGCGTTTGGACTAGAAAAATTAGATTAGGATAAGTTCTGTCTCATTGTGAGATTTTGATTCCAGATGAGGAGGTAAAAGAAATGAACCATATTTCAAAAACTCGTTTGGCCGATTGGACCATTGAGAAACAACACTAATCGATAGAATTGTTCCTATTTTTTTTGTGCAAATGTTAATTAGCTTGTCGATTTCTACTATTATTGGTTCATTTCACATTCTTATGTTGAGCGAGCATGATTGATCGAATGAAAACCCTTTCAAAAGCAAGCTGAATCTATTGCAAACGTGTATGTCATGGTTCCTTACTTTAATAGGATATAAATATCTAGATTTGATATTTAGATACTTTTTTCATAACTATTGTCGATACTAAATAGTAGCCTAAAATTCGTATCCAATTTTCATGATAACATACATGGATCATGACAAAGTTTAATACCATCATTTTTAAGCTTGAGAAGTTACTCAAAATACTTTAACACCCGTTACAACCAACACTCCATAATGTAAAACTTATTCCACATTAATTGTGAGTGGTTTCTAGACATTTTTTAAAAGGAATTGGACCTCATATTCAAGTTATTTTACCTTGAATATTTTATTAATACTTCTAGTGCACCACTTATTTGTTTCAAATGAGACTATCGAAACGTAATTGTTTTCCATTGTTTACAAGCAGGATTGCGAATTATCGCATCTTTTGTATCGTCAAGACTCTAACTTTAGTCACCGACATTAGCTAATGGCTAAAAAAATTAATTAAAGCATGTGCGTTATAGACATTAGTTGTCTTATTTATCCACTTTTTGATAGTTTGAGTAATAGATCTCATGAATTAATTAAAAACAAAAAGTCTAAAACTAAATGAATTAATATCAAAATTTTCTTAGGGCCGTTATGCGTATCAACTTATCAAGTTTTAGTTGAAACTATATATTCATTTGATTAAAATGATTAAACTAAAACAACAACGTAGCAGGCCTGGAAATAAGAAAATTGGGCTAAGCCTAATTAACAAGCATACTAACAAAAGTTTGAAACAAAGAAAATGAAATGAGTGATCAATAGTTACGTTACATCATACATGTAGTTTATGTGTGTTAGTGAATGTGTAGAGTCTGGACTCTGGACTAAGGTGGGAAGTGAGGGTTAATAACATAAACTGATGCAAGTCATATTTTTTAATACAAATTATGTACTTTTTCTTTCTTTATAAACTAGTGTGGCTACAATATGTAAGTAATGTGACACTATAATTAGGGGTGAGCGTTCAGATATTTGGTTAGATTGTGCCAAAAATCGAATCAATCCAAATTAAATTCGGGTTGAAAAAAACAATCAAACCAAAATAACCATATTTATTTCGTTTTGATTCGAGTTGGTTCAATTTGTCTGAATAGTTTTATTTCGTAACAAATTTCCTTCGATTTTAAAAATAATTAATGATTAAAATCTAACCATATCGTATATATATTATAATTTTTATGTAATAAAAATAAAATAAATTAACTTTAAAAAGTTAAAATATATATAATAAAAAGTCTTTTAACTTATCTTCAATAGTTTTTTAAATTTCAAACAAATTGCAAAATTGATAGAATATTCTAATTTTAAACCTAAATATATTAGAGTATTACATTTAATTTTCTACATATATTTAAAATTTTGAAATATAAGATAAAATATATCTAAAAAATAAACTATATATATAATAAATTAATTTTATTTAATAAAAAAAATATATATATTATAATACTAATATTGTAATTCGGTTTTTTCGGTTTGACTTTGATTGAATCTGAACCAAAGAAAATTAAAATTCGATTCAAAAAATAAAACCAAACCAAACCAAAAAACCAAAATAATCAAATTAAATTTAATATTTCGGTTTGGTTTTTCGAATTCGGTTAATTTTGTCCACCCCTATCTACAATAACTTGTTATTTTTAAATTTATGTGCATACAATATGTGAATAGGGCGATATGTTTTTCAGGGGTGAGAATTTGGGACAGTCCCTTCCTGAGTCCCGAATTTTTCGGGACCGGGATCGGGACCGGGACTGATGAATTGTAAATTTTCAGGACTTCCGATTTCCCGAAATTAAATTTTAAAATTCAGGAAATTTGGCCCTGATCGGGAAATTCGGGACTAATCAGGACTTTATTTTTCAGGACCGAACTTAAAATTTTTCAATTTCAGGACTCGGGAGTCTCGAAATCCCGATCGGGACCAAGATCAAAAATTTGACATTTTTCAGAATCGGGACTCCCGATCCCGTCCCGATTCTCACCCCCTAATGAAAAACAGGTCATGTTTGGATGGAGCAAGGATCGGTTACAACAATATAATTTGTAATTGATTCAGTATCATATGTCAATTTAACATGTTTGTGGTTGATGTCACTATGCAACGTAATGCTATATAAGTATACGAACACTATAATTTTAGTTAGTTTTTTTTTTTTTAATTTTTTTTATGATTTTATACTCCCTCCGTCCCACTAAGTATAACACTTTTTTTTCCGTTACAGTTATTAAGGAAAGTGTATAAAGTAGTGTAAGAGTGATAAATGTGGTAGGGTCCACACCTTTTTGAATGGATAACTATTTTCGGAATGTGTCAAGCTTAGTGGGACGTCCCAATAAAAAAAGTGTGCCAAGCTTACCAGGACAGAGGGAGTATAAATAAATATTGAACTATGTCCTAGTTAATAAATTATAAAACCACCTAATGACTTAAGCCGATGTTCCCATTTTCTCCCTAACCCATCATGCAAAAGGTATGTTGTTAAAGTAAATGTGCTTGACTAATCTAATAGAAAGTAAAATAATCACAAATGAGTAGATTAGAAATCTCTAGTAAAATGTTCACTCAGCTTTTCATCCAGCGGATAAAGTACATTACATAGTCCATTCAATAATAAATGTCTGTTGACATTCTACCATTCCTTCTCCTTTCTCTCCTTTTATGACCTATTTGAAATTGAATTCAATGCTTATTGATCGGTGAAGATCTCAATTGCAAAAAGTGAAAATTAATCAATTTAATAAAAATTTATTAGTTATCGATGTAAAATGTCAAATCGGACGTGAGATAGGTTGCAGTTATAGTAAGAAATCACACTAAAACTTTTATTCTTATTATGTTTTTAATTTGCTTTACTTTTAAAGAGGAAGTTGTAAAGTAAGATAAATTCCTTGAGTATTTTATCAAATTACATGAAGGTAGCAAATCCTTCCTGCACTATTTCATTTACTAAATATTTTAAGTTATGGACTTAATATAAAATCACTCATGCACTAATATATTTTTTTATTCATTTGATATTTTGAACTATATAAACATATAAAAAAGACATGCACTAATATATAATTTATATGAAGACATGAAGAACTCATCGTATCATCATGTGATTAAATGTGAATATTTTTATAATTTTATTTTGACATAAATATTTTATATTTATTTTATGGAAATAATAATTTTATTCACTAACTTTGTATTAAATATGATATGTATAATTGCATGAAAAAGGTTTTTATTTATTGATTTAGTAATTGATGGATATTTGAATAATTGCGGTTCGCACGAGATGGCGTATAAATACAGGAGAACACGTAGCGCAGACATTTCAACAAACCACGATTTGAAACAATAAAAAAAGGGGGTTAAAATTGCCGATTCCCAGCTCAGCGAAGAATCGGCGATGGATTGCTCAACCCTTCCATCTCTCGTCTCCGACTTTGTCGACACATTCGTCGATTTCTCCGTCAGCGGAGGAATTTTCATGCCTCCAGAACCGGAATCACTGAAGAATTCAACCGGTTCGCTGCAAACCGTGTTTCCCCAGCCCAGCCGACTCGTCGCCGTTGGGGACATCCACGGAGATCTCTCCAAGGCCAAATCGGCCCTCAGACTTGCCGGTTTGATCGGACCGGACGAACGCTGGTCCGGAGGCGCCGCCACCGTTGTCCAAGTGGGCGACATATTCGACCGCGGCGGCGACGAGATTAAGTTGCTCTATTTTTTCGAGAGGTTGAGGAGGGAGGCGGCCAAGGTCGGGGGCACGGTCATCACGATGAATGGGAACCACGAAATCATGAACATCGATGCGGATTTCCGGTTCGCGACGAAGCATGGCGTTATTGAATTCGAGAATTGGGGGTTTTGGCAATGTGCTGGAAATCGTATGAAGAGAATGTGCGATGGGATCGGTAGCACTGTTGTTTTTAGGGATTTGTTGGATGGCGTCCCTGATGAGATTGCTGGGATTCCGCCGGAGTTTTTGAACGGAATTAGGACGCGGATAGCTGCCTTGCGTCCTAATGGATTGATCTCGAGTAGGTTCTTGTCAAAGAATCAGACGGTGGTGGTGGTTGGGGACTCGGTTTTTGCTCACGGTGGCTTGTTGGAGAAGCACGTCGTTTATGGATTGGAGCGCTTGAACGAGGAGGTGAAGGATTGGATACTTGGCTTGAGAGAGAAGGTCGAGAACCGTTTGGTGAGGGGAGGAGACTCCGTTGTTTGGTTGAGGAGCTTCTCGAACAAGCTGGTGAAAGATGGTGATTGTTCGATTCTGGAGCACGTGTTGAAGACCATTCCGGGAGCGAGGAGGATGATCATGGGGCATACGATTCAAGAAAATGGGATTACCTCTGCTTGTGGCGGTCGCGCCATAAGAGTTGATGTGGGAATGTCTAAGTACTGTGGCGATCATTTTCCAGAGGTTTTGGAGATTGATAAGAATTCAGAGCTCAGGGTTTTGACATCCAATCCTTTCTATTTGAAACGACAGTACGAAGCTCCTACGCGGAAAGATGGTTTAGGTTCTTCAATCCCTGATCAAAGATCAACACAGGTTGAGGTGAATGCTTGAGCATTTGTCAGTTTCTAGATGCCCTATTACATTTCTTCTAAAGAACGTGGGGCTAGGTAGAATTACGTTTGCTCGCAAATGCAGGTGGATTGTTTAAGACATTACGGTATTGGTAATTCCTAACTCTTTAGAACATCAGAACTGCAGAATTCTTGAAGTTACAAATTATTGAGGTTGGATTGTCAATTTACTTAATGTCCAGGATAGAACGTTGTAAGCTTCTTAAACAGCTCTGGCATTACTGATCAGTATACAACAAGCCTCTCTATTTCTGCATCTTTAGTTCATCTAGTTTTATGTTCAAATGGTTGCTTTAAATTGTTGAAGTGATCTTGTGAGCACAAGTTCGTTTGTGCTATTATGTCTCATGTCACAAAATACATATATGTTGTGCTTCAGTTTGCATTTAACTGCTCAGGATTGGACAAATGCTGGGATTACTGATGGTTAAACAGGTGAAGAACTGCACCAACTATTGTGGTTTGCTTGAGGCAATGCTTCTGATAACTAACCTTCTTACATTTGGATTTAGAGTTATTATTCTCTTAGATGTGAATGTGGATTAGTAAAGTGCCATCATTTTCTAAGAGCAACTTTAGGAGTTACTACTTGTGCTTGTGTAACATTATGATGAAGTTCTTGTGCCAAAAATCCTCTGTTATATCTCACTAAACTATTTGGTGAAACCGGTTGTGCGGTTGTTGTATTTATTCGATTATAGTTGTTATAGAAGTTGAACAGTGAATTGGATCTGTGCAATCATCTGTAACTTTGCTTCTTCTTCAGTCCACCAACCACTTGGCCATGCAAAGGGGCGAAATTTATGATTGTAAGTTTTTCATGTAATTCTCCGGTAAGATGGATTCTTACACTATCATGTATTGTACTACCTCCGTCCCACTTGTATTGGCTCCTTTTATTATTATAATACACTCAGTTGAATAAAATGGTAGTCAATACAAGTGGGACAGAGGGAGTATTTGTTTTAGCAGGAACCCTTATTGAAACAGTTTATAACGCAGTGGTCATAAGCAAGCAAAAAACCAGATAACTTAAGTCGACTTTGGAATCAAAAGGAAGAAAAAAAGGCTAATAACTTATTTGAAGGAATTGGCTTGTGCCAGATGGAAGAGAGAGAATGGGTTACCTGAATCTCCTTGAAGAAAACATGGCAAAAGTTTTTCCAGGGACAGATTTCTAGCAAGTGCACACATAGCCCCCGTTTGCTACATAAGTCATGATTTCTCATGTCATGTTATTTACCCTATAGTTACGATGACCTTTTATTATAATAATGTGACATAAGAAATCATGCCTTGTGTACTAAACGGAGATATAAGATCCAAGATCCACGATTGGAGAAGGTGTCACAAGAGAATAATATTAGTTGGTCGTAGAGAAGTTCTATGGAACGGTAATACACAGATGATAGAGGCAACTGATGATATTTGCCTATTTGGGATGCATTAGTGAAGGTATACTTTATATACACACTCTATGTTTATAGTTCTAATTTAGTTTATGAGAACTATGCATCAACTATTTACTCTTATTTGTGTAGGTGGATAAGCAGGCATGTAATCTGCGACATAAATCTTGGCCATGGTTGCTCGTAGGGGTGTAACTAGTAGAGTTGAGTCGAGTCGAGTATTGGTTTGCTAATGTCCAAAGGTTACCCATAATGTGAAGCTTGACTCGGTCGAGTTTTAATTTTTCTAAGTTCGATTCAATTAGATTCTATTATTTGTATAACTCGAATTTTATCTTGCTTAGACTCGTTTAATAATAAAAGATATAAATGTAAAACATAAGCTGGATTAGGTTGCGAACTTATGAAGCCTGAGTATTATTGAATTTGATCTTGAGTTCCATATGTACTCAAGTAGCTCTAACTCTATTAATATAAAGTATATTTTAAATTTTTCTTGAGTCTATCGGGAGAAGTAGGTATAGGATGTTTATGGGGAAATTATGATTATATATTTTTATTCTTCCCTTAATGTAGTCGACATATTTTTGGCCTAAAAAATGGAACATTGTTTTGGCATTTCTCCAGTTGTTTATTTCCTCAGTCATCGTTTTGGTTTCTATTTACATTTTACTTACATAACCCTCACTTGGTGTAGTGTGTGCAAAATTTGAGATTACTTTTGTACGAAAATGCTCACCCGCCCGCGGCGGGCGGGGTTAATACGCCCACGAATGATATGGCATGCCATGTAGATATATATTAAATTCTTAATATTTTTTTTATTAATTATCACTTTCCGACTAGGGTTCATTGGTTAGGGTATAGTTTAATACTATTCAATAAAAATTAATAATAAGAAATAAATTTAACAAAGAAATGAAAATATAGTAACTCACATGTTGATGTGGCAATGACGTGGCTAGGATATTATTAAATTATAGTATATCGAATAAATCACAATCTAGTGTAAATTAATAAATTTTTATTAAAATTTATTTATTATTTAAGTGACATGTAAACATCATCTGCAATCATATTAAGTTATATTTAATGTGGATAGGGATGATCACAATTTGATAACGAATCGAACTCAGTTGAACTTATAATTTTGCTTCGATTTTAATTTTATTATCAAAAATATAAAATATCACTGAACAAAAATATATTATATAATAAATACTCCCCCCGTCCACGAAAAAGCTTCCTAATTTGCCATTTTCGTCCGTCCACGAAACATCTTCCTAATTTAACTTTCCATTTATAGAAAGTGGACCCACCACACTCTCTACACACAACTCAATTTAATATAATACATTAAGTGGGACCCAACATCCACTAACTACACACAACACAATTTAAAACACTATATTAAGTGAGACCCAAACTCCACTCACTACATATCATTAATAAAATCAAAAGCACTACATAAAAACCCGCACCGGGTCAAACTAGGAAGCATTTTCGTGGACGGAGGGAGTATATAATATTATTTATTTAATAGTTACTTATTTGATATTCCTTTTATCCTATTTTAATTGTCCATTTGATTATGATATATATTCATTTAAATATAAAATGGGACAATAAAGTGAGATATGCAGTAGTATTACTTAGCAAATGGAGTATATAAATATATCGAATATTCCTACCGTCCTTTTAAAATTGACAATATTTTTTTAATTGGGACTGCATTCTAAAAATAACTATTTTTCTGAAAGAAAACTTGCCTTTCAGAGTATACTTTACCAACATGGGGGTAGAAATATCAATTATCCAAAAATGTGGGGTTAAGTTAAAAAAAGTCGTGGTTAGGAACTTAGGATGGTAAAATGTAAAAACGAACTCGGAAATCATAACCCTCATTCTCACATATCATACGCCTCAATTTCATAGAACAACATTTCCTTCACTCACTTCATCGATTAATCAACCGATCAAATCTCGCCAGAAAAATGAGCGGAGCGGGTAAGAAGGTTGCCGACGTTGCATTTAAGGCCGGGAAGACTATCGATTGGGAAGGAATGGCGAAGCTGCTGGTCTCCGACGAGGCTCGTCGCGAGTTCGCCACTCTCCGCCGCGCCTTTGACGAAGTCAACACCCAACTCCAGACTAAATTCAGCCAGGTTTCTATTTTTTTTAATCAATTTTCTTTCACTTTCTTCATCAATTTTTGCTTGTGTTTATGATTAAGCCATACAGCGTTTGAGCTTCACATTTGTCTATCTATTCGCGATTATTTTAATCTAATATTCTTGAGGCTAGGGTTCAGATCCATTCACCTATCTCCTGTGGATTGATTTTTGTCTCAATTTTGGGCACACTGATTTCTCATTTCTAGAGGGACCTTATGTTATGCTATGTATGCAGCATTTATTTTCTGTTTTCTGAATCTTAATGTACACAATTTGGATTATATAACCTTCTTTGTCTAGATTGAAAATAAGTAGTGCATTCTTATATTAAATTTATAACGTTACCCATCTAGTTTTTCTACTTTGCTGGTAGACTGGTATAATGCTCGTAACTCAATGATATGAATTGATCCTAAGCTTCTTTGTACATTGTCTTCTCATGTAAAATGAAATTTCAAGTCTTCTACTGAATTCCTTGACAGCTTGACTTAAGAACATTATGTCTGAATGTACAACTGAACATCAATTTTGTCATTTAATTTTGATCGGTAATAAAACCTCTTCTCCCATCCCCTGTGTCTTTTTAAATATGTATTCATTTGCTGCGTTTACTATTATTTGCTCTACAGGTAATATATGGCCTTGTTCTTGATTCTACATTCTAAAGTTTTTAACTTTTTTAGATTAATCTGAAGGCTATGGCCAAAATATATGTATATGAGTACTGTGCTAGGCCTTTTTAGCAGTATTTCGTAATTTAAAGCTGAGCAAAGGTTATTTTACTCTTCAGGTTCTACAAAGTCTGATAATGTTATTGTCTTCTCGTGTTTTTATATGAATACTAGGAACCAGAACCTGTTGACTGGGAGTACTACAGAAAAGGGATTGGATCTCGTTTGGTTGATATGTACAAGCAAGCCTATGATGGTATGAATTTTGTTGATTTTGTTTATTTGCTTTTACATTCCCAACAATCCTAGATCTTGTGATGTGTTGTTGCCTGTTTAAAGCCACATTTGAAAGGCTTTAATACAAAAGTTAATTGCACAAAGTATCTTTAAATTTAAATTAATCTATACCTGTAACCACATTGAACTTGAAGCTGAATAAGAACATCTGACGTTTTAGTGCTATAAATAAGAGAATAATATTTTTAAGAAGCATATTTTGGTTCATATGTGAGAGAGATGATCTTATATCATCTCCATGTTTTTGCGACTTTAAATCATAAATGACATGTTATGTGAAAATTTATTTCGTTATGCTTACAAATATTCTTAATGATTCGATTCATACATATCCATCTGAGCCTTTCAGGATATGCGAGGCAAATATCTGTGATGTTCCTCTAATTTAATGTTCAACTTCTGATCTTATTTCATTTATTGCATGCAGAAGTTAAAATTCCGCAGTATGTTGACAATGTCACTCCTCAGTACAAACCTAAGTTTGATGCTCTGGTGAGGAAATCATAAATCTTGTATTTACTGCTCCTCTTTTTCTGAAGGATATCAGCATCTCTTGTAAATGTCTATTAATTGATTACTGGAGAACTTAATGTTGGGAAAGTTAACACCTAATTTTAATATGATATCCTTGGAGTTAGAAACTGAAATGCCTAACGCTAAGAACCACTCTACAAATATGTCAAATAATAAAATTAAAGAGGCTTTCATGTAGTTGGAATGGCATGTTACAATTCTGGAGGTATTTGTGTAGGAAATTCTTGTGAACATTTTGGATGACCTTTGCTACATCATCTTGAAAGTTTGTGTGTAGACTATCAGAGGGTTTCCACAACCTAATAGATACACACATCCTGTGTATGTTGTTGGTCGCTAGTCAATGTATACACTGCACAATTGCATGCCACCTATTGCCCTCTGAACATGGAGAATCTTATATTGAAATTTCTTCATTTCCAGTTGGTAGAATTGAAAGAAACTGAGCAGAAGTCGCTGAAGGAGTCTGAAAGATTAGAAAAAGAAATTGCAGATGTCCAAGATTTGAAGGTGATAAATATATCCTTTAACCCCATGATCTGAATCACTCTTCCTCTCTCACTCAAATCACACAATGATGCATGCACATGCAAAAACGTTTATGCTTGTGGCGTTTCTCACACCTTGTTCCTTTCCTTTATTGATGAAACAGAAACGTCTTAGCACCATGACAGCAGACGAATACTTTGAAAAGCATCCCGAACTCAGAAAGAAGTTTGACGATGAGATTAGGAATGATTACTGGGGCTATTAGCTTTGATTTAATGCAACAGCCAGCTATTTCAGTTCATTGTGTGGTGATCTAGTTGAGTTTTGTCTGAAATTCAAAAATAAAGAGAATGATGATGGTTTTTTTCAGTTGCTTTCGTCGTTGAACATGAATCTTACCCCTGAGGTGCTTTGTTCAGTTTCCATTGATGATGGTGAAAATGTGTTGCACGTTGAGATATATCACAATTATGCGCATTCTACGTTATCTGCCCTTTCTTATCTTGTGAAGATTTTCTATTCATAGTCCCATTTACTGACAATTTCTGTTCTGGTTTGGGGAGAGAAATGGTTGAGGTTGAGACATTTTATGGTGCTTATGGTTTATTTCCTTCCATTATTCATATCTGGGACCACTGCACCATTACCCCCACTGCTCAACACAATATCTCTTACTCCCTCCCTCCCTCCCTCCCATGAATAACTCCCTCCCTCCCAATATTCATGGTCATTTTTTCTATTTAGAGACGTTCTTATATTGTTTACCCCTTAAATGACAAAAAATTAGTTAGAGCTCCTTGATTAAATGTTACATTTGCGAGTGTTTATTGATTTGCGTGCCGAAAATTAGTGGCCAAGAATATTAGGACATAGGGAGTATTAAAATTCCATATTGATACCAATATTTTGACTCTCACCTAATAATCTTTCTTAAAAAATAAAGGGATGACTAAGAGATTCTTTATAGTTAAAAACTTTTTGGGATGAATGATTTATAGGTTTGGGCATAAATGCTCTTATTTAGACATTTTGTTTGGGCCACTGAATTTATGTTCTTAATTTATGGGGGATATTGATAATAAAGTTAAATAACAAAAGATATTTTATTTTACATTTTTAAGCAATAAAGATTCCTATTACTGCCATTGCCTCATACAATGATACAAATATGCAAATAATATGCTCAATTTTTTGTATCCTTTCTAATTGAAGTTTTGATTGCTAATTGGGTTATTTTTGAATTATAATAAACACAAGATTCAATAACTTGCTTGCACAAATTTAAAACTCGATAGTCCATACAAACTACTAAGAAAGGAAAAGTTCGAATTCTCAAAAGAAAAAAAAAATAATTGAAAGACTCGAGAATCTATTTATATGCTTCTTCCATTTATAAGTATCTCTCAACATTCATGGTTTTATTTTATTTAATATTGATTGTCTCATTTTGTTGATCACATAGTTAAATAACAAGTAATTCAAGAGTATTGAAGATAAGAGAGTATTTATACAAGTAAGATATTGATTTGTGTATAGAAAAAAAAAAAAGGGACCGAAGGAGAAGGAGTATTATTAGGGTGCGTTTGGTACAACTCATAAGATGAAGGGTCATAAGATTAATAGTATGAATAGTGATAGATTAATAGTATGAATAGTATTTAATAGATTATTTGGTAAGCAAGATTAAAAACTCTTATAACTTATTAACCTGTTTGCTATCCTAGATAAAAAGGGCATATAATTTATTAACTTGTTTGGTATACACGATAGAGAAGGTATGATAAATAATAATCTGTTTGGTAGAGTTGATAATGGTGTAGATAACTTGTGTTGTATGAGAATTTCATATTCTTGTGCCCTAATCATTCTTCGCAGACGATATCTCTTCCTTTCCTGACAGAATTTTCTCCAAGTTCATGCAGAAGAATTCTCCTCCGTTGTCGCTGTCTAATTTCTCTCCATAGCCCGAACAAGTAGTGTAATCTGTCTATCACTTTCTTTTCTGGGTAAAATGGCGTCCAATGAAGAAGGTATAAATTATGTTCAGTTCTGTTCGTTTTTAATACAAAATGTTTGATTGTGAGTTTCAGCAGCGGCTTTTCAATGATTCTTATCCAAATCAACCATTCTTGTCCTCTTTATCGTAGATTCTTGTGTTGCTATGTTCAGGAACGTTTGTTCTATTTGTATTTTATGTTTTGTTCTCCTAAAGTGAACTTTAGGGAATTACAAACTATAGTAGTGTTACTGTACCTTGAATTTAGTTCTGCTATTGTTCAATAAAATTTCTGCAGTAGTTATTACAATTGTTAGAGCTGATATTTATGTGTAGTTTTAACGGATTCTACCTTATATTGCTATGTATTTAATCTTTCTCAAGTATTGCTATGTGCTGAATCTTGGTTTGATGTATTTAATCTTTCTGAATTATTGCTATGTTCTGATTCTTGGTTTGTTGAATAAATATGAATTTAAGGACATGTTACGATGCTTAAGTATTGATTTATTCTGTAAAAGAGTATCTTTCTTATTATATTTTACAGTTGGGTTGTTGTTCTTTGTTTTGTTTCTGTGTTTTTAATACCTAAGGCATATGCATTGTTGATGTAATGTTTTTCATATAGCTGCGTTTAACTAGTTCATCTACATAGGTAGTTGTGATGCAACTAGCGTTAGGGGAAAGAGATTGGAAAAGGGACGGCGTGTGTGGACACAAAAAGAAGAGGAGATGTTACTTCTATCAATGAAAGAACTTGTTGCTAATGGTTGGAAGTCGGACAATGGATTTAGAGCAGGTTATTTAAACAAACTAGAGGATAGTTTTAAGAAGAAAATGCCTGGAACTGATTTGAAAGGCAGTCCACACATGAACTCTAAACTAGCCATTTGGAAAAAAGACTATAATTCATTATGCACAATGCTTAACCTAAGTGGAGTTGGTTTCAATTGTAATGGAACTTTTACTGTTGATTGCGATGATGTTCTGTGGGATTCAATCATTAAGGTACGTGTTTAGAAGTTTACATGTTTTTATTCATTTTAACAAACAATTTGGTTTGTGTGTTACATCCCCTAATGTCAAACTGTTTAATATGACCGCAGATTGACATGAATGCTAAACGCATTCAAAAGAGATCTTGGCCGATGTATGAAGACTGGAAAGAAATTTTTGGGAAAGACCGAGCAAATGGTGAAGATTCTTTCGATGTGGATGAAGCCATCAACCACTTGGAGCATCTCTATACAACGGCTGGTGAGACATACAGTCAAAGTGACTATCATGTCAACTTGGATGATATCCACAAAGATGGTGCAGCTCAAAACTCAACAGAAAGTGTACATCCCACGGTTGAATCAACTCCCTCAATGTCTAAGGGTAAGACCAAAGTACTCAAACGTAAGGTAGTTGATGGAATAGATAAAGTTTGAGCTTTAATATAAGGTATGAGTCGAAATGCAAATTCTCGGATGGAAACGATTGCAAGTCACTTTGGTCATGAAGCAGTCCTAGGTCAAGCTAGGATGGAAATGTTTTACAAACTACCTGTTATAGATGGCTTTACCACGAGTCAAAAGTTGACGGTTTGTGAAATCCTGTGTGACAATGACAAGAAGCTCGAGCTCTTCCTAGGCCTTCCCGAGGATGCGAAAGTGGAATATATTATCCGACTGCTTGGACATCAATAGACTGCTTATGTAATTTTCATTATTTGAAGTATTGGAACATGATTTCTCTTTTAATATGGATATTAGTATGAAGACAGTTGTGTTCTTATCTACTCTCGAATATTGGCTTTAAATTTTTGTGGACTTCTGAAATATGTTATCTAGATTACACTCTGCTTATGTAATTTTTTTTGGAATTTATATGATGGATGTTCGTATTTGCCATGATGTATATTTTGTAGTTATCGTTTTTTACTGGAATATTTTGGTTTTTGATTGCACCAACATTATGTGTACATTGTCTTATACATAGTACAACTTCATATATATTGTAGTAGAGGAAAAAAAGGATGGGATAGAAGGCATGAAATATATTAGCATATAATTAAGACTTGCCGATAGAACCATAACTTCACACGATACATTAGTGGCACAACTAACCAACACATTAGTACTACAAATAGAAATGCAAAGGAACAAAATAAGTAAACAAGCACAACCAGATAGCACACCTAATTAACGAGACATAACATAATGAATTACGAAGGAGAACACTTCTTGAGAAACATAAATACGTTTGATTCCACAATTATTTGAAGGGGCTTGAAGATGCACATGAAGACGAAGCCGAAGACTTTGATTTTTTATCATTTACCCTGCGTGATCCAAATGCAAAGTTGAGTGCTCTACGACTTGTGCCCGCATTGTTATTTGCATGCAAAGAATTTGGGAGCCTTATTGGAGGAGAAACTACATCATCATCATTTGAACTCGATGATTTGATGATGATGACATTATTTTGGTCTTCAATTTTTATACTATCGTCATCATCTCCAAACAGATATGCCAATTTCTTAAAAATCGGCTCATCCTCGTAATAGTAACACTTTGCAAAGTCATTTTTCTACAAGAGAAAAAAATTATGACGTCCTCACAAAATCACATAAAATCGAAAATTATATATAAGAATACGAAAAAATAAAGAAATAATTTTACCCCAATTAGAAAAATCCACACATCATCACTTGCTACAACTTGATGTTCCTCGATATCCCACATCGTCCCTGGGTGACGAGCCACCATCTTGAACACATTGTAGCGGGTGTCCAAAAAATTGGTTCGCTCGAAAACATCAGTGGTGTTAAGATTTGAACCATAGTGCTTGTTGATTGTAAGCCTAACATTGTGAAGTGTTGTGTGAGGAACAAACCCTTTTTTCCAACCATATTTTTCCTTATAGAAGGACAAAACAGAAACAAGGAGGTTATCTATCTCATTGTTCCATTTTGAGTTTGAGAAGTAGTAACTTTGTGGTGCAATATCAAGTGATTTCATGATTTCTTTAAAGTGTGGTTGTGAAAGAGTAGGAGTGAATGATTCTAACGTGAACCAACAATGTAGATTTTATAGTAGCACGTATTGAACTATGGCCAATTGAGACCATTAAATGTGTTCAGCACAAACAACCATCATAAATTGACATATTTCTCGTAAGATGTGTTCAAACTTGTGAAATCTTGACTGGCATTTTCACATACTGCCATCACTATTTAATTACTGCAATCATAATTAACTGCCCTCCAAAAGCTGAGACACTGCCACCTATTTATCTTACTCCCTTCTCATTGTTTAATCAAGCAGCTTCCATGACACATCAACATAATCGTTTATATCCTGTTAACACAAAACAACCAACCACACATACTCATAGGCAGTAAAAACATAAATTTAGCCAACCACACATAAATGGTTCTCTGTATATATTGCAATACATAGAAAAACTCAATCTACACAGATGATAATGCAGACTATAACGCAAAAAAAACATATTAAAACATTTAACATACTGCAAGTAGAAATACAAGATGAAAAGGACAAGTTTGACTACTGTCCATTTCTGAAAAAGGGGCCTAATAGAACATGTTCCATTACACAATAATATTTGAAATATAAAACAAGGCAATATAATTGAGTAGCACTTCAGAAAAGTTGCTCAATCTAGAGTTATATGCCGATTAGTCACAGTGAATTACATTACAATAATTTTGCGATTATCACTCCAAAAAAATCTAAGAAAATGGCCATGAAAAGAAGGAACACATGCACTTCCAGATCATTACGCAAACGTGGCATGTCCAAATTGGACATTTGAATCACGGTACTTGTTGATGCACTTGATGCTTCTACTTCATTACAATTGATTGTTGCATTCATACTCACCTATATAATGTAGAGATAAACATTAGTTAGTTGCTTCATTTAAGGCTTGCAGAACTTACTTATATGTATTTCATGGCAAAACAGATGATGTTGATATATACATTAGAGTTAATAAAACAAAACATCAATGTTATACCATTTTTAATATGCTAACCACATCGCTTCGGCTACGCTTTCTCTATATCTGTTCCATTCATTAGATGTTTCAACAACATCTATATAATCGGTAGGTTCCTGTACAACTTCCTCATCGCCATCACCCTCATTCTGACTTAGATCATATTCTCTCTCAATGGGATCATCATGCATTTCAGACCGTATAAAGTTATGTAATAAGAAGCAAGCTATGATGATGCAATTATGAACTTTTGGTGTGTAAAATGAGGGACTTCTGAGGATACCCCAACGCTTTTTCATTATCCCGAAACATCTTTCTATGACATTCCTAGCTTGTGCATGGCGCATGTTGAATAATTCATGCACATTTTGTGGCCTGTCGCGTGCTGGACCCCATTCCTTAAGATGATATCTCACTCCCCGATAAGGAGCTAAAAAACCCTCTGAGTTAGCATAGCCGTTATCTACCAAGTAATAATTACCTATATTTTCAAGATTCAATAATTACTTTTAGTAAATGAAATTTAAGAGAAAATCTTTTTTAAGTAGCTAAAAATTATAAATTATGATAGAATATACCCCGTGGGACCTTGAGACCATGGTTTCTATTGACAGCATCTCGCAAAACTCTAGAATCAGATGCTGAACCCTCCCACCCAGGTAGTACGTACACAATTCCCATGTTTCGATCGCAAACGCCCAATACATTTGTGCAAATTTCACCTTTCCTTGATCTATATCTTGGTTTATCTAGAACTGGCACAGTAATACTTATGTATGTTTCATCTAGAGCACCTAAGCATCCCTATTATAAAAAATATTAACTTTGATATGTTAATGTCAATTTGAAAAATATCAAATTTATTAAAGTAATGTTTATTTAAAATACCTTAAACCACTTCCAACGGTTGTCGTTGTTATCTTCAGACACATGGTCAGGCTTAACAAGTAACCGTGTGTGAAGTTTTAAAATTGCCTTTAACATAATGTGAAAGTAGTTTGAAACTGTCTGACCAGATCGACTATAATCAAAACCCACAATTTTGTTTTTCTTATGGTGAGCTAAAACTGAAAGGAACATTGCTATTTGCTCCTCCGCTATTACATATCTGTTATCCCTAACACTACCTAATTCACGAAGCATAATACAAAGTCTCTCAAATGTATTACGATCCATTCGAAGATTGACAATGCAATCAACATCGCTTAATTTAATTACCCTATTCAGGTGTCTTATTTGGTGTGGAATCTTATTAATCATCTTAAGAGACCTCTCTGTCAACCTACGCCTCTTATTTCTTTCACTTATGACCAATAAGGTAACTAAAAGACACATTTCTGTAATTGTTTCTTGAAATATGTCCTCTACACACAAGTAGAGTTCAGTAAACGTTGCTAAATTATGGGACATTTATTATTATTAATTAATAGGTAATTTCAAATGCTTCACAAAATCTGCATTCAAGTCACAAAGATATATATGGTCAGATACAATACAAATATGAATGTAAATGAGAAGTTCAATGCAATTTAAATATACAAACAACAGATGATAGCATTAAATCTAACGGAAATCTACAGCCCAATTCATTACAGGTCCCATGGCATAGTAAGCGTTACAACAGAATGCAGTATTAGGTCCATATAGATGATGGCATTAACTTTCACACAGATGTACTGATGCACAACAGGTACATTATAGTCCCTTAAAAAACTTAGGACCAATACAGATAAATTGAAACAAATGATAAATAAAAGTTCTTAAAGAACATTACATTAACCAAAACAGTTCATTAACCAACACTACAAAAAAACCTTAATCTGGCGACGGAATGGACGACGGATTTAATTTCCGTCGTCCACTGGCGACGGACTGCAAAGATTTTGGTTAACGACGGACTCACGACGGACTGGAGACCGTTTTTTGGCGCGCCAAACTTAACGATGGACTGGACGACGGACCAGTCCGTCGTTAGGTTTAATTTTTATTTTTTTATTTTTAATGCGGACGATGGACTGGTCCGTTGCCCAGTCCGTCGTCCCGCCCTATTAATCGGGCAGAACACCCTTTCGCGAAACAGAACACCCAGGCACCAGATTTACTCCATTTCTCCGGCGATTTCCTCCTCTCCGGCGATATCGAGCCTCCTTCCACCAAGGTATGTACATTTGGCCCTTTTCCCTTCCCCTATCTTTATCCACCTTGATTTCTCAATTTTTATCCGTTTAAAATCGTTGCCGGAGTAGATATCCCCCCTACGTCGCCTGCTCCGCCGCTCGGACCCTTCTCCGCCACCGCTGCTCCACTGCCGCTGCTCCGCCGCCGCTGCTCCGCCGCCGCCGCCGCCGCTCCAGGTATGTTTTTTTTATTTTTTTTTTTTGTGAATTATTTGATAATTTGTGGTTAATTTGATTAGTGTAGTTAATTTGATAATTTGATTATTGTGGTTAATTTGATTATTGTGGTTAATTTGATATATATATATATATATTGTGGTTATTGTGGTTAATTTGATAATTTGTATAATTTGATATATATATGTGATTATTGTGGTTAATGTGATTATTGTGGTTAATTTGATAATTTGTATGAATTTGTATTAGTTTGATAATTAGTGTATTAGTATTAGTGTGATAATTTGATAATTAGTATATTTGTATTAGTTTCGATTAATTATTTAGTTAATTATTATTTAAATTAGTTAATTGTTAAATTTATTTTAATTGTTGCTAATTGTTTGATAATTGTGGTGTTAGTGTTAAATAAAATTATTATTAATTGATTGTTAATTAATTAGCATAAGTTTAAATAAATTGTTTACTTGTTTACTTGGTTTAATTATTTAAGTATTTTAATTACTTTAGTTAATTGACTAATTTGAATAATTTTTCTAATTATTGTAATTAATCTAAAACAAATTAGTTTAGTTAGTGTTAGTGTTATGGATAATTGACTAATTTGTCTGCTTGATGTAAATTAGTATATGTTAGTTTAAATTCTTAATTAATTAGGGCGGGACTTGTAAAGTAGTATTATAGTTTGTTAATTGAGCGTTAGTTTATTAATTATATGTTTAAATTGTTTAATTAGGGTTTATTTAATTACGCCTGTCGCTGCCCGACTCCTCTCTCAGCCTTTCCGAGCCGCCTTCTGCCGCTCCGGCGTTCCGTACTTCGGTGAAAGGTAATTAAATTATAATAATGTACTTATTTAATTATATAGGTTAATTATTTAAATTTATTAGGTAATTTTTAGATTATTTAGCATTTATATATAATGAATTAGTTAATTTTTGTATTTAATTTGATTAATCATGTTAGTTAATTGTGTAGGTTAATTATACTAATTTACACCCAAGTCATTTAGATTAAGCTTTGTTCATATTTTCTCTAAGTCTGTTTAATTTCATAATGAGTGAATTCATTGTTTAATTTAAATTATTGTTTTAATTGACACAAACATATAATGTAGATGTTTAATTAGTTTATAGTTGATTTTTTCTAATTTCTTAATTTTGGTAATATTGTATAACGAAATGGGGGGATTTATGACATTGGGATAGACGTAATTAATTTCTTAAGGATCTTCTCCCTTCGAGATAGATTTTGATTACGTCTTAAGGATCTTCTCCCAATATGTGTAATATTATGTTGTGGTGGTTTGATGAGATGCATGTGTTGTGATATTTTAAGTATTATGTTCGAATGTTTTGATCATGAAATGTATGTTGTGATATTTTCATGATTATGTCAGCTGGCTGTTTTGATTAGATTTAGTGATATGAGATATTAATTTGGATGCAATCAACTACAAATCTCCAAAAATGACCAAATTAAATGACCGAAAATAACCAAATGCAATCAATTGCAAATGAACTTATAATATTCGCCGGCAAACCATAATTCTCAACCTGAGACCATAATTTTCATAATTCTCGTCCTCTAATGTCGTCCACTATTCTACTCCAGATCAACTTATAATTTTCTTCCTCTATTTAACTTCAAATAATTCAACTCTCATTTAACACTTTCCTAAGTGAGTCTATGTTTACACATGTGCAATCTTCATTCAAATTAATGTCTCATTTAATAGACCACTAATATATTCTTGCCCTCTCCGTAACTAATTCAACTTCATTTTACTATGTAAATACTTATTAATATTAATCAGGGTTATAAAAATGAGTCGAGATTGGATGTATCTGCGTTTACTTCCGAACGGAGGATTTAATCCGCACTTCCTTGTTGGGACTTGACGAGTTCTTAAGATTTGCAAGTAGTCAGCCTCAGTTAATGGATGGAGAAAAAATCAAGTGTCCGTGTGTGAAGTGTAAGAATATATACTTTAGAAGTACAGATGTTGTACAACTTCATCTCGCTAAAAAGGGTTTCACACGGGGTTACGAGATTTGGAGGTTTCATGGTGAAAATGAAATACCTTCATATGCTCAAGAAACACGTGTCGACGTAGATGTAGAACCCGAAGAAGAATACGGGACATACCACGCGATGGTTCATGATCTCGGGGGTCCCTCTTTTAACAACCCAAACACAGAGGAAGATCCAAACGCTACAGCAAAGTTGTTGTACGAGTTGCTGGACGCTGCCGATCAAGAGTTATACCCTGGGTGTAAGAACCACACTCAGTTGTCCTTTGTGGCTCGTCTTATGACTTTGAAGGCCCGTTCTGGGATGCCACAAAAATATTTCAACGAGTTGTGTGTGTTATTGAATGAGGCATTCCCAGATCACCACAAAGTGCCCATGAATTACTACAGCACACAGAAATTGCTACGGGCAATGGGTTTACCTGTAGAAAAGATAGATTCGTGTAGGAATCATTGCATGATCTATTGGGAGGGGGATTCCCATCTTGTGAATTGCAAATTTTGCAATGAAAGCCGATACAAAGATAGGAGTCGGGGACGTAAACAAGTGTCCTTTAAGAAGATGTACTACTTCCCTTTAACACATCGTTTACAAAGGTTGTATGCATCTAAAGCTACGGCCGGCGACATGATCTGGCATTCAACCTCAGCTGATGATGGTGTTATGCGTCATTCTGCAGATTCGCCGGCGTGGAAGCACTTTAATGTGACTTACCCGGGTTTTGCAGCGGAGCCACGGAATATACGATTAGGACTGTCAACAGATGGTTTTCAACCATACGGGCAATCGTGACAACAGTACTCATCCTGGCCTGTTATCCTTACTCCTTACAACTTACCTCCGTGGTTGTGCATGAAAGAACAACACATGTTTCTCACAGTGCTTGTTCCTGGTCCACGAAATCCAAAAGATAAGATAGATGTTTACCTACAGCCACTTATATCTGAACTCAATCAATTGTGGACAGTCGGTGCCCATACTTATGACGTTTCAAGAAGACAAAACTTCCAGATGCACGCAGCATTGATGTGGACCATTAGTGATTTTCCGGCGTACTCGATGTTGTCTGGTTGGAGTACAGCCGGAAGATTAGCTTGTCCTCGATGCATGGAACAAACAGAAGCATTCTCCTTAACACATAGCCGGAAGCAGTCATAGTTTGATACACATCGCAAGTTCCTACCTTACGATCACCAGTTCAGGAGGAATAGGAGGGCATTTAGAAAGAATAAGATTGTTGCAGATGATCCTCCGGAGAGGAGATCAGGGGAAGAGATACTTTATCAGATTGAAGATTTGGGACTAGTAAAGGTAACCGAAGATTATGATGATAATAACAAGCGCATCTTAAGACAAGTTACCACTGGATGGCGGAAAAAGAGCATCTTTTGGGACCTTCCGTATTGGAGTTCTCTGCTCATTCGGCACAATTTAGATGTTATGCATATTGAAAAGAATGTGTTTGACAACATTTTCAATACTGTTATGAATGTCCAAGGCAAGACAAAAGACACGGCAAAGTTGAGGGAGGAACTCAACCTCTATTGTCATAGACCCCAGCTGATGCGTGACCAGTATACTAATAAATATCCTAATGCATGTTATACACTTGACAAAAAGGAGAGAAAAGTCTTGTGTGAGTGGGTGAAAACCCTTAAGTTTCCTGACGGTTACGTCTCAAATATGGGTAGATGTGTAGACATGAGTAAACTTAAGATGTTTGGGATGAAGAGCCACGACTGTCACGTTTTCATGCAGCGCATACTACCCATTGCATTTCGAGAACTACTCCCACAAGCTGTTTGGAAGTCCATAACTGAGTTGTGTCTATTCTTTCGTGATTTGACATCACGAAACATAAAGAGTGACGACATAGAGACACTTAACAATTACATCCCATTGATTTTGTGTAAGCTTGAACGAATATTTCCACCAAGCTTCTTCGACTCAATGGAACATTTGCCTATCCATCTAGCTGACGAGGCAAGAGATGGAGTACCAGTCCAATATCGATGGATGTACCCATTTGAGAGGTACTTGATCAAACTGAATCAATTGTGTTTAATGTTTCCTCAATTTTAACTATTGTTTCATGCTTTCTAACTGAATCCTTTCAATACAGATATTTAAGAAAGCTGAAAAATAATGTGAAGAACAAATCAAGCGTTGAGGGATCGATATGTAGTGCATACTTAGTGGAGGAAGCCACTGCTTTCTGTTCCTATTATTTTGAGGATCATGTAAGTACGAAACATAGAGAGGTGCCTCGCAACTACGTTGTAGGATGTTCTACTAGTGGGGTAGAAGAATATCAATCAGACTTGCCTTCTGTATTCAAACTTGCTGGAACTGGTTTTGGAAAGACAACGAAAAGATCGTTGGATCCAAGGGAATACAGAGCTGCACATCTATATGTACTCCATAATTGCGTGGAGATCGATCCATATATCAAGTAATCTTTTACAAATCAAATTATAAGACTATTTAATGCAATGTGTGGTTTTTATAAACTAATATGTACTTTTCTATGAAGGGAATACGAATCACATCTCAGACACTCAAATCCATGGATAACTGACATGGACATTGACAAGAAAATGTCTACAGAATTTCCTGAATGGTTTTGCTCCTATGTGAGTCAAATTTTCACTAAACTACTTGAAATTATTTAATTAAGTACTATATAAGGGACATACAACTCCATAACTTGATAAGTATAAACTTGTGTGTGATGTAGGTACAAAATTGTGTAACTGATCCTGTTATGTGGGACATTGCACGTGGACCTTCACCAATGATTACATCATATCATGGTTATTTGGTGAATGGTTACAAATTTCACACGATATCACATGGAACTCACAAAGCAACTATGAGTAGTGGTGTGTGCATAAAAGCGGGTAACTATGGGGACTCGAGTCAGACGGATTTTTATGGACAATTAGTCGAAGTGTGCGAGCTCACATACCCAGGATTACACAATAAGAAGGTCGTTCTCTTCAAGTGTGACTGGTTCGACACCTCTCCGGCCGGTATAAGGGTTGATACACAGTTCAAATTAGTGTCTGTAAATCATACGCGCAGACTCAGAAAATATGAACCATTTGTATTAGCTATTCAAGCTACACAAGTGTATTACTGTTCATATCCGAGTATGAACCAACAGTGTAGAGAATGGTGGGAAGCTTGTTCTATAAAGGCAAGGGCCACTATCGATGAGTCTCGAGCGGATGTGTCTACGTTGGAGTCACCGTTTCAGGAGGATGATGACGCTCATGTGGTAACTATTGTAGATGTAGATGATATTACATTAGTTCACCGAGACGGTGAACATGTAGAAATTGAAGATGATGATGACCACGTGGACTCTGATAATGTCCTCGAAACAGAAGAAGAAGATGACGAGAATGATGAATATCAAGATCATGAAGCTTCAGATGACGAAGAAGAAGATGAAGATGAGGAGGATGACTATGAAGATGAGGATGAGGAAGATGAAAATGATAACGATGAAGAGGACGAAGATTAACACTTTGTGTAGAAAACTTAACACATTCAAATATTACATTATTAATTATAAATGTAACTTGTAATTATATGTTCAATATAAACCTTCTACGTATACGTGATATGTCTATCATGAATCTTATTTATCTATTTATGTTCAACATTATAGATGTCTTACAGTCGGCGAGAGGATGTGGGGACTCCTCGTGGTAGGGGTTCACGCCGATCACAGCTATCCCTTGGACGGGGTAGTTCCCCGGGCTCATCGTCTGGATATGAGTCCGGGACCGGCGGTTTGAGCCACCATATTGGTGGCATACAGATAGGCGGTCCGTCTTCTGGCTCTGACACCGATGGTCAGAGAGAGCGTAGACCCACAGGAGACGTTGTTCTATCTGTGAGTGAGCTGGGGTACGTAAATGCAATCACATCTTCAATTTTGACAATTATTTAATTAGTTATTCAAAAATCTAACATAAATCAATCTAAAATTACTTATGCAGGGGATTTTACCCGCATGCCGACCCGGCAGATTACATTTGGGAACTATTTAAGATAGTTCCCAACCCGACTGGCTACAGTTGGAAGCTCACGCCTGAGGACGTGAGACAGCGATATTGGGAGGAGTTTAAGGTTCGAAAATTTACTAAAACTTTCAAATTCATTCTTAATTATAACTTATAACTACAATTTCTAACATACATTTTCAATGTTAGAAAAAATTTACTTGGGAACCGGCACTCGATGCCAAGATTCGGGAGCTATGGTATAATAAGATCCGGGAGAGATATAAGGATTATATCTGCGGGATTAAGAGGAGGAGGAATGATCCGCCACCCAGAGGTGGGAAGCCTGGGTGGTGGACTAATGATGTGTGGATGGGTTGGCTTGCTTACTGGTCCCGGGATGATGTTGTGGCCAAATCCCAGGCAGCGAGGCGCAACCGGATGTCTGAGCCTCAGGAACCGGGTACTGGTCCTATCAAGCATATGGGAGGGTCCAAGTCGGTCATGCAACGAGCTGAGGAAAAGGTAATAGTATACTTTAAATAATAATTATAATTATGTGGTACAATTTTAATTCATATAAACATGTTTCAATGACACAACTAAATTGTGATCTGATAATGCATAGGGCCGTGAGCGGGGAGTAGCTCCGGTTGAGTGCATGTTCGACTCTTTTCTGGATGAGCATCGATACGCGGACGGGACATACACCGATTCAAAATCTGAGGCGATAGCGGTAAGTCTTAATTTCAAAAGAATATATATATATATATATATATATATATATTAGGTTTTCAATATTTATAATATGTATACTAACACTTGTTTGTTTCCTGACGTCTACATGCATGCAGACTGAGGTGTTTCGCCGTGCTGACGAGGAGCGGGCTCAGCTACCCGAGGGGGACCACGATGCAGTCGACATGAACGAGCTGTATCTGGAGGTTCTTGGCGGCCCGGACAAGAAGAAGAGGATGTTCGGCACGGGAGGCGCGGCGAAGGCCCTGAGAGCATCCAGATTTGGGGGCTCCTCGTCCACATCACGAGCATCCAGAGACGAGGTTGAGGAGCTACGGCGCCGAGTCGAGGAGCAGGATCGCGAGCGCCGTGAGTACCTTGCTGAGCAGCAGAGATTGGCTGAGCAGATAGCGCTCATGCAGACTCAGTATGCCGACATGATGCGCTGGATGCAGTCTCAGCAGGGAGGAGGTAGTGCACCCTTCTTTCCCTCTTATCAGCCTCCCCTGTCTGATGCCCCTCCCCAGTTTCCTCCTGATGATGATTATGATTCGTAGATATGCTACTGATACACTTTACTATTTTTTTATTATATGGTTTGTCGTGGGATGTTACTGATACATTGTTCCATTTTGTTCATTATATGACTTCCGCGTTCATTTTGAATTTAATTTGATTAATGGTTCAATTTTAAATTATTGTTCAATGTTGGATTATATTGTTTGTTGTGACACGTTTTAGGTAATGAATAATAAAAAACAAAATTAATTATTAAAAAAAAAAATACCTGGCGACGGACTGCAGTCCGTCGCCAGGTCAACGGTCAACACCTGGCGACAGACTGCAGTCGGGCGCCACTAACGACGGATTTAATCCGTCGTTAACTCTCCGGTGCCGTTGACGGCCACCGGGAGACTCTGACGACGGATTTTCAGTCCGTCGTCCCTAACTACGGATAAATTCCGTCGTCAGTCCGTCGTTAGCTAACGACAGACTGTATTTTTCGTCGTCCGGTGGGCTAACGACGAGCGAAATACAGACGGAAAAATTCCGTCGCCAGTCTGTCGCTAGCTTCCCGGGACGACGGATTTCTCAAGCTAACGACGGAATTTTCTGTCGCCAGAAGAGCTTTTTTTTGTAGTGCAAAATCAAAACAGTTCATTACAAGTGCTAATAGAAATATGGAAAAAAATTAGGCTACACTTATATAGATCATGCAGTTCATTAACCTATATTCACAACACATATATTTTCATCCATGATGCAAAGCATATACCAATATTTAATCCAAAATCAGTTTGTTATAGAAACAACCTCTTACCTTTGTTCAACCGTAACCTTCTTCCAAGGCAAGCTCCTCAGCTATATAAATCTGAAATGTAATTATATATTAATTACACAAACATACAAATATTAAAAATAAGATTCTAACCTTGCTAAAAAAATACCACACAATTATCTTTAGTAGTCATAAATGCTGGGAAAATTAAAACATTTGAAAGTGGGTCTAAAAATTTGAAAAAACACAATTCAAGATCAAACTGGAATTCAATATTGTGAAATATTAGTGGGCTGCCACACTGGATGTACACCATATAAAACTATATATCAACATCATATATTTTTCACTAATGATGGTCCAATGTAAGACGCTAATGAACTATATTTTACATTAAATCAAAATGGAGATATATACTTATATTTGGATATGCAGAACATACAATATCAAAGGCAATGAGCATTTTTAAGGCCTTCTTCCTAGGACAACACAAGATGCATGAAGACTTCTTCAGCTTTAAGCCAAATAAACAAACAAGGATTACAGACACAATAAGGGTAAGAGAAAAGGAACATGCACTTAGATTATCATATAGAAGAACAAAGATACTAGGCAAAGAACCTTTTACTGAGAGATTATTCAATTTATGTGAAGTGTTAAGATTTCAAAACGTAAATTTTATTAATCAAAGCAACACATTGAAAATATAATACCTTCTCGTCAGAAGGTCTTCACTCAGATACAACAAACATCCTAAAACCTGCGTTAAAAAGTAATCAACCAACACCAAATCTCAAAAAAATTTGTACAATCCTACAAAGTACAATCGATAAAAATTGAAAAGGGCAATCCAGAGAACAAATTTGTACATGTAGGAAAACCTATTCCATTTCATCAATTGAAACTGAAAGTGCAAGAGTCCTCTCAGAAATTGAAACTAAAAGGGAAGAGTTCTTCAGACATCGCAGAAATTGAAGACATTTTGAAACAAAGCAAAATTTGGTATGAGAAATTGCGTACCTTCGAGATCGAAGGGGGGACGAACCCTAGATGTTGGAATGCCTCTATATCCTACTGTCGAGTTTCTTTTTCACTTGCTACAAGGATGATAATTAGTATGTGTTGCTAAAAATAATAAACCCTATATCATGTTTCTCGAAGTAAACTGGAGTACTGTTCTAGCAAGCAAAAATAATAAGACCTATTTGGTCTGATAATTAGTAGAGACCCAATAGTGAAATATGAACGGGCTTCTCTATTATGTCGGGCCATGCTCATTAATATTAGGTCCAACCAAATGGTAGATGAAGGCATATTATTAGTGTTATCTACCTTCATCTACCCAAACAAACGCACCCTTAATGAAGAAGGTATTATTCCATTTGTACTCGTAAATGGGCGCTACTCATTTCACAAACTATATATAAAATATGTAACGTGAGTAATTAAAAAGTTAATGATGAGTTCAAAAATAAAGTGTATATATGCAAGTTTTTTTTGTGAAACAACAGATTATAAAACAAAATCCAAGAAGAAGATAAAACAAAGGAAATTAGGAAAATGAAATTTCACAATGGCATTATTATGGCTGCCGTGTTTTGGATTATTGTGATGATAAGGGAATAATCATCATCTGAGCGTTAAAAAGAGATGAGTATGAAGCATCATCATCATAAATTAATTCTGTTTATGCTTGAATATTACGGTTGTGTTTAGATGCACAGTATTTATGGTTGCTTAGGTTCAGGAATCCTAAAAGGGCAAAAAACAAAGGGAAAAGGAAAAACCCCAGGAGCAGAGCAGCTGAGGTTTCACAGCCGTTGATGAAGCTGCTTGACGAATCCCGGCGGGGTCCACCACCACCTCTATCTCACTCCTGCTGCTGACGTGTCCACATCCAGTCCCTTGTTCTCTCTCCCTCCTTCTCCAAAGCAGAACCTGTATCCATCATTGGCGACCTCATCTTTTAACAGTCCATGCACATACATTAGGATTTGAAATCATATGCTATAATATATGCAGAATAAACACGCCTATTCGGAATCCTGCACGCGATTATAAATTTTCCACGGCTTCAGACCTACGCCGTTATAACATATTTGTATGTTCACATTCTGCTCATGTCTGAAGTGAAGGAGTCGCCGCCCTTGGGGACTGAGTTCACGGGCGTGCTCGGTGGAAGTCGCAGCTCCGCCACCGTGATGGGAGGCGCATCGCCGCCTGTGGCCTCGGAGTGGAGGTCTCAGGTGTCGGAGTTCGCTAAAGGAGCGGCGGACATGAGCGTGGAGTTCGGGAAGGGAGTGCGCGTCGTTGTGAGGCAGAGTGTACTAAAGGATGATTGGAAAATAGCGAGGAAGATAAAGGACCCATGCGCAAATATCTGTAGAAAATTGAGGTTTATGAATGAGTATCTTCCCGAGGATCGCGATCCGTGCTACGCGTGGAGTGTCATCGCTTGTGTTTGTGTTTTTGCTCTAGCAGGTGGTTTTTAGCTAATTAATTGCGACTTTTTGTATTTATTTCCTTTAATTTCTTGTTAAGTGCAATTTTGAGGAATCCAAGGGAACATAGGTGTGTTCGCTTACTTAGATTGCATTTTGCGATGTGTTATAATATAATCGATCGATGTGCAGTTGTTTGAGACTTTGAGTTGGCTTGCTATTTGACTTTTATTGTTTGTGAATGTCGATTTCTTGAAACTAATGCGGTTTTTAATTTTCCTTGTGTACAACTATACCAGAGCTTGAGTACTCGTTTCTCTTTGTCTGACATTGTGAAAATTTTGCAGCTTTGATTGCAAATGTTAATCAAAGTACGACTCCTTTGTTTAAGAAGATGAAAATACATCCAGCTAGTGCTAGTCTCATACTGCTTCCTGATGGCAGACAATTAGCATATCAAGAGAAAGGTGTTTCTGCTGATCAAGCTAGACATACGATGATTATTCCCCATTCGTTTCTTTCATCCAGATTGGCAGGTACTATGATATTAAGCGTGTGTTTAAGAATTGATGCATGATATACTAGTAAACATAACACCTCCTTGCACCTTCTGTTTGTGCCTTCTTAAAACTAGGGATTCCTGGTGTTAAGGATTCCTTACTGCAAGAGTTTGGTATTAGGCTCCTGACATATGATCTGCCTGGATTCGGGGAAAGTGATCCTCATCCTGGGAGGAACCTCGAATCATCAGCTTTAGACATGTTGCATTTCACATATGCTGCAAATGTTTCTGGAAAAGTCTGGATAGTTGGGTATTCAGATGGAAGCATCCATGCTTGGTCTGCCCTTCGTTACATTCCTGATAAGATTGAAGGTACTTCACTCTACACACTGACTGTTGCTCATTTGTGATTTCCTTACAAATATATGCGTTTAGAAGCATTTTGTCTGCTTTGAGTTCACTCCGCATTGAATTTGTAGGTGCTATCATGGTTGCTCCCATGGTTAACCCGTATGACCTGAGGTTGAACAAGGAAGAGAGACGGATGATTTGGGGCAAATGGACAGTGAGGAAAAGAATTATGTACTTTGTTTCTCGGAGATTTCCTAAATTACTTGCATACTTTTATTGGAGAAGTTTTCTTTCTGGATCCCATGCTCGTATAGACAAGTGGCTTACATTGTCGCTTGGAGAAAAGGTGAGTTCTCTTGAAAAGATTCAAAATCTTTGGAAAAATATAGTGGAAGCATAGAAACATTGATGATGATCATATATGTTATTTATGTATTTTATGATTGAAGTGTTATTGATTTTTTTTCTCTTATTTTAAATTCTCACGGGAAATGATCAATTTCTAGGATAGGACTCTGGTAGAAGATCCAGTTTTTGAAGAATTCTGTGCGAGAGATGTTGAGGAATCCGTCCGACAAGCAAATGCACAGCCATTCATTGAGGAAGCTTCCTTGCAGGTTTCAGATTGGGGTTTTAGCATTTCAGACCTCAAAATTCAGAAGCAGCACCGGGGTAAAGGGATTCTCGTTTGGCTTAAATCAGTGTACAATTTAGCAGAAGAAAGAGTGAATGGATTCCTTGGCCCGATATACGTATGGCAGGTCAGTGGACTCTTTAAATGAACCTAATTCATTTTGATTTGTGTGTTAACCACGAAAAATTACAACAGATATGTTTTTGGTACTTGTGCACATGATATTCATTTGAAATATGACGATATGGGAAGCCTAGTAAGATGCATACACGTTCACTTTATGGTTATTACACTGTTTCTGCTTCACTTGAAACACTAAATACGCTATACCAGTAATACTATAATGCAAGAATGCAGCTACTTGTTCTGAGATTTGAATTAGTTTGAAATTGTGAATTCGGTTCATTTGTGTCCAAAAACATCATCTGCTGATAACATAAACATAACTGATGTTTGCGCTACCTCTTTATTTGTTTAGGGAGGTGAAGATAGAGTGATCCCTTCAGCAATGAGTGACTTTGTACATCGTGTTTTACCTGATGTGATGCTGCAAAGGCTCCCGTACGAAGGCCATTTCACCTATTTTTACTTCTGTGATGAATGCCATCGACAAATGCTCACCACAGTGTATGGAAATCCACAAGGCCCTCTCCCTCCGAAAATGGTCCCAATCCCCACCAGTGACGATGGTGAAGAGAGCTCGCAGGTATCATTCAAAGACACGGCAACAGATAAGGATAACGTCTCTAGTCTATCTTGATAGTGCAATTGACAAAGATAACATCAGTTGGGGGGCTTGGTAAGAGAATTGAGGTACAAAGTGCACAGTTTATTGCATGAGAAATATTCCAGTAATAAGCTCTGCGCGTTCAGTGAAATGTTATTTGTATCGTCCACTCTTGCATCAACTCTAAAGAAGAGAGAAAAATATACAAAGAAGAGGCTGGAAAGATGATCATCCCCTGCCTTTGAGTTTTCTGAAGTCCATTGTACGATGCTTCAAGCTCTTGGCTTTGTGATGTGTGGTGATGACTGGTGATTTGTTGATAAATCATGAGTTGATTATTACATAAATGAGGATCAGGATATACATATATATATATATATAGAATTGATTTTATGTGGCTATAAAATTATCAATTTCTAACATTATTGGGACAACTTCAGTAATTCGAGCATTTTCTTGATGTTATTGAATGTTTTAGATTGTTTTCTAGGATAAGACAAATAATTTGGGATTTAGCATGATAATTGCCTTTGTTTTTAAATATTTAATACTCCTTTCGTGTACTAATATTTTTAAATATTTTTTTGGTTCATTCACCAATATTTTTAATAATAAATTTTTTTATTTATAATAAATGTTATATATACACGATCTAATTAAAAATATAATGTATGTGAGACTCAAATTTCATTTACTGCACACATTTCAATTAATATCAATTAATAATTATAATAATCCGGAGTAAAACTCCAAAACCTACGCTTTTCTGCACAAAAGTCAGAACACCTTTTCGAGTAATATTTCTCGCAAATCTTTACTCAAATGAGCAAATACATATTTAGAGAAAATTACTTCTTCTGGTATCTTTTCATGATTGTATAAATAAATAAAAGGGCTATGGAGTATAGACTAGAGGGAAAAATGGGGATATGAATATCAACACTGAATACATCTCTATAACCTCAAACTTGAACACTCTAAAACCCATAATAAATTGACGTGTTAATGGCAATGAATATTTAATCCTTTCCATGTTGAATGCCATTAACAGCGAATCAATTCCCAAGAGGTGGTGGTGAACATGCTGCAAAGTTCCGTCCAAGTCCACACCGTCTGTCTACGCTGTTTTCTTCATCTTCAACGAACCCTCTGTGTCTATATATAGACACACACGTTGAATGCCTGTTTCTAATATATTTTCGAGCGCTTTCTCGAATACCTTCCGCTCTTGCTCGACCTTCTCCTCTGGACCCTTCTTCCACTTTCCCCCTTCCTCTCGCTCGTCATTCTCCCCTCTCATCAAGCCTCGCAAGCAGGTATGTCGTACTCGCAGGTCATTTATGTGTTTATTGGATTCGTGTTTTTTCGGTTTCAGGGTCTCTGTCCTGTTGTACGTCGGTTTTTGCATAATTTGTACTGGTAATTGTTTCTCGATGCTTGATTTTCCTGTTTGATTTGGTTTTGCGATGGTGGGAGATTTCTCAACCGGGATATTGAGAATACTGCTGTTGATTTGTTACCTCGTGTTTTTTCTTTTTGTGTTTGTATTGGGTGCTCTGCTTCTGAAATCATCAATGATGGAATGTCTGACGATCAGCGATTGAGTTGTTAATGTGGTGGTGTGAAGTAAAAAACTAATGGACTTCCTCTTTCTTCTTTTGGAACTTGCTTTAAGTATAGTTGAACCTGGCTGTGTATTTTTTGGTGGCATTAGTGGTAACTGAATATATATTGTGAAACTACTAGGGGCAAGGAGTCGGTAAAGAACACAGGTGGGTGAGGAAGTCAAAAGCCAACGAGTTGTCTGCCTCAATGTCAGCTTCAGGAAGTTCCTCCAATGCAGGCAAGGAAGGTACCACTGATAAGGTCAGTTCACGGACAGTGACTGAAGAACCTGTTCTCTCAGCACCATCACTACAGGTTGGGAGCCTTGTGTTAACAAATCATATGCCTGCTCGTGAACAAAAATCTTTATGGAAGCCCAAGTCATATGGAACAGTTAGTGGCACCGCCGAAGTAGGAATGAATTCAGCTCCAAATCAAACGCCAATACCAGACAATGGAACCCAGAAGGAATCCGCTGCGGCACCTGCTGCTGTTTTGAGTAATCTGTTTAGTGGTAAATTACTGGAAAGTTTCACCACTGACAACTCAACATATTCACTCGCACAACTTAGAGCGACTTTTTACCCTAAATTTGAGAATGAGAAGTCTGATCAAGAGGTAAACTATTATCTCATTTGTGTTTTTTGTCCCCATCAAACAAGATAAAAATATACTAATTTCTAGTGTTAAGATTATATTAGCTTTATCAAAAGATGGTTATTGATTGTTTTGAGTAAACTTCAACGCATTCTATAACTTTTGCTGTCAGCAGTTGAAGTTAACACCTTTTGAGACTGTAATGTGCATATTCAACTTTTCTTAATGCAATTCCTTCAGGTTAGGACAAGGATGATAGAGATGATAGCCAACGGCTTAGCTACGATGGAGGTAACAAAAACAGAAGTTTCAATGAGTCTTTTGCGTCTTACTAATAAAAGAACTTTCTCGTTATCTTAGTGTTGCATATTGTCTTTTCATTCTCCTTTACCCCCTCTCAAGTTTTGGCCTTACCGGTCACATCTAAAATTTATGGTCACTTGACATTTACAGGTTTCACTCAAGCACTCTGGCTCGCTTTTCATGTATGCCGGACACGAGGGAGGAGCATATGCCAAGAATAGCTACGGGAACATGTAAATGCACTATCAATGGACTCACTTATCATTTAATTCCTCTTTTGACATTATCTTTGGTTCAATTTTTCTTATGTATTGATTTCAATATGATTGCCATGTTAGAGATGAAAGTTAACGTGTTATTTTCTACTTGGATGATTTCTATGACCTTTTAATTTGCACTTAGATACACGATTTTTTTTATCATGACGTCTATTGTTTGCTTAAATAATACTCCCTCCTTCCCACTCATTTTGTCCCATTACTATTCGGCATGAGTATTAAGGAGAAAGAGTAACAAGGTAGAAAATGGGTAGGCCCCACCACTTTTGAAGAGTTAATTGCTTCCTTTTTTGGTACGAGACATAATGAGTGGGACATCCATAAAAGGAAAGTGAGACAGACAAATTGAGTGGGACTGAGGGGAGTATCGAGCATCTTTCTGGCATCATATGTGTGAGCATCTGAAATGGTTAATTTATGTTTTCTATACGTAAAATATGGTGTAAAAATAAGACACTACATCTGATAAAGTGGCAATTTGAGTTCCAATTGGTATTGTTGCTTTGCTGCTTTTCATTTATTGTGTTTATGAAGGTACTTCATAATTCCATCTGTGTACTACAGTTACACTGCAGTTGGTGTTTTTGTACTTGGACGCGTGTTTCGTGAAGCTTGGGGTTCACAAGCCAGCCAGAAACAAGCTGAGTTCAATGAGTTTCTTGAGGTAAAAATTGGATAGTTATGCTTAACTTTTTGCTAAAAGTTGAATTAACGTTTTTGTATTGGCTGAAAAGATGACATCTCGTTTTCAACTTTCCTTGAGTTTTAAAACTGATACAAGTGAAAGACTTGTACCGTTAAGCTTCAGTTATCATATGGCTTGTAGTACTTTCAGTAATATCATTCTAAATTCCTAGAAATATGCACCCGTCGTCTAGTTCATGCATGCATTACTATATTAAGATGACATACTTGATAAGATTTATGTTATAGTATATGATCATGTGGTAAGATATTCCCATTCTTGCATTCTCTTTCAGTTCGTCTGGTTTTTCTTCGTCATCTGAAATAAAGAACCACTTTTCTGATTTAAAGAGGAACCGCATGTGCGTATCAATGGAGCTGGTAACTGCTGTATTAGGAGACCACGGGCAACGTCCTCGCGATGATTATGGTGAGTGGACCAGAGATACTCTTTCATTTTTTGATACTTTGGCAATGCCCATGAGCTATATTTCTAAATTGAACTTCTAAACTTACTGCACTTCAGCACTTATTCCCACGATGTGGATATGAGATAGGTCATACGAGAAAAAATTTGCGGTACCTGCAGATCAAGCGATTAATTGTTTCATGTGCATTGGATCAAACATGGTTGCATATTTCCTTGACTTGTAACGCTTTTGGGTAGAAAATAATTTTTATTAGTTATTTATATTGCCTTTACATCTGTTTGCACTTCTTTTAAACTATTGATTAAAGCTTATAATCTGTATTCGATTTCAATGTTAATACAATCAATTAAGGTTTGTGTGCCCTCATTTTGCTGATACCCTTTTCCATTTATTTTACAGTGGTTGTGACTGCTGTCACAGAATTGGGCAATGGAAAACCGAAATTCTACTCAACCCCTGATCTTATCGCTTTTTGTAGAAAATGGCGGTTACCAACGAATCACGTGTGGTTATTCTCAGCAAGGTGAGTTTTGATTTATCTCTAAATGATTCCTTTATCAAAGTTAACTAGCCAAATGTTTACTTTAATAGAAGAATAAAGAAATCAAATATATGAAAACTAAAGCTTGTGTAGTTGTTAAAATATTTTTCCTGGGCTTAAAAGGTCACAAACTCTGTTAGATTTTCAATCTACCACCACACACACACACACACACACACATATATATATATATATTAATATAAGGCTTCCTGCCCGTGTGTTAAATTGCATTTCATATTATGATGGAAAAGTTAATTCTTGGTTGTGTTCTCTGCCCTAGTTAAGCTAGTGAAACCATGAAATTAAAAAATGAAGATAGGGGAATTTCTTTTTTATGCATTTGTATATTCTCTCTCTGTTTCAGGAAATCTGCAATGTCATTTTTTGCTGCTTATGATGCACTTTGTGAGGAAGGAACAGCCACCACAGTATGCAAAGCTCTTGATGAAGTGGCAGATATATCAATACCTGGTAAAGTTAATATTGAGAATGCAGCTTTTACTAGAAATTTCTAGCAATTTTGTCATTTATCATGCTATCACGCAACAGATGATTGTGTTTTTCTTTCTTTGACTGACCTTCTGAGGTAGATTATTGGTTTCTTTTCAACTAGATATATTCTTCTGATTTCACCCTTTTCCTGAGCTATGCACAAACTAATCTTATCACCTTGTATGTCAGTAGCACATGCATCTTCATTAATTAGAATTGCTTCATTTTAATTTCATGAATCTTGATTCTTGATGGTTCGATCTAGTTAGTGATCTTGTATGCTGGGTCTTATCATGAATTATACCTTTTTTTTGAAAACTTATGAATATAATATTCTTTACATATTATGCTGTATACAATCAATATAATTATATAGCCAGATATTTTCCTCTTCCTCATCCTCTGCTTTTATTTCTTTTCTTCTCTTCCTAATTCTATTCATCGTGTTTTTCCATTGTTTTGTAGGTTATTCCATTTATACTTTTGTTTACTATACTACTATTTTAAAAGTAAAACCTGCATGCCTATAATACGTTCCTTTTATATGACCTGTGTACTGTTCAATATTGTAGTCATTTTGAAATTGATAAGCAATAACCTGATAAGAAGGAAGGCGGAGAACTTCTTGATTTATTCTGTTTGAGTTTATTTTGTATATCCTGTTCTTGTCTGCATCCAATGACATCGACATTCACAATATTCATATCTATAATTACTAATTTAGTTGCATAAAAAGCTTACCTGTGTTCTTTTTCTTTGCCTTCAGGATCAATAGATCATATAGTGGTACAGGGTGAAATCTTGGAAGGTCTAGTAGCTCGGATAGTAAGCCAGGAGAATTCAGAACATATGAAGCAGGTTTTGAGAGACAATCCTCCACCTCCAATGGAGACAGGTAACGGCTTTTATATGATTTAGATCCTCTGTAGTTCAGATAAGTGATATTAGATGCGCCATTATCCTTATATAGTTATATATTCTTGCTTATACTATTTACATCACAACAATAAAAGTCTCTCAATACGAGGATGTCAATTTCTGATTTCATGTCTTTCATAGTTTGGGTTCTCATTACGGGATATCTTTCTCTCTTAGTTCCAATTTATTTTGCTGTTGTGTAATTTTTAGTTAATGTTGCACCTTCCTTCTTCACTACTCTGACTTGATTTTCTGTTGATTTGTGCAGGTGACCTGGGTTCTAGCCTGCGTGAAATATGTGCTGCAAACAGAACAGAAGAAAATCAGGTTTCCTATGGTCCTTCTAACAAAGATGCTTGATTAACTAAACTAACTGTCTAGGCAATAAACTTGGAATCTTCATTTTCTTTAATTTCTTTGGTTCTACAGCAAATCATGGCACTTCTTAAGAGTGTTGGTACATCTTTCTGCCCAAATTATAAGGACTGGTTTGGAATTGAAGACTTTGATAGTCACTCAAGAAATGTGGATCGATCTGCTGTGTCAAAGTTTCTGCAAACCCGCCCGGCAGATTCAACTACTAGAAAATTACAGGTTTCTTTCACTTGCAACTTAATTTTGTGAAAAAATGAGAGAAAAAAAATGAGACCAATGCTTAGTTTGTCAAGTGCTTTGATTCCTTCATATTCACTTCATGATGGCTAGTAGAATGCAGCAACTCTTTGACAGCAAGGTGGAGTTCTAGTATCCTATTAAGTCATTATCTATGCCAGTTTCATGATCGTTATTAATGTTTGATTCAGGAAATGGTTCGTCTCATGAAAGAAAAGCGCTACCCTGCTGCTTTTAAGTTTTATCATAACTTTCATAAGGCTGACTTTGCCACAAATGACAATCTTCATTTAAAGATGGTTATCCATGTACACAGCGACTCAGCTTTTAGACGGTACCAGAAAGAGATGAGGTGTGATTAAGTCTGCAAATGTATTAATGCTTTACACACATGAGCTGTAAATCTGTTATGTCAATCACTTCTGGTGCTATCCATAAAGTTCTTCGTGTAATCTGTTTTTATTTATGAACATTTATGGCTTGTTGCAGGCATAATCCTAGTTTGTGGCCTCTATACCGAGGTATGTTTTTTGCTCTGAACTAGAGCACTGCATCTATTTTCTAAGAAAGCTTTCCACTGTAAGGGTCTATTACCTGATGCTTTGGTTTATGATAATTGTATATACTGCTTATCCTTGGTAGTTTTATTCTCTCTCAATTTTTTATTTTTCTTTTGGTATTCCTTGCCTGGTTCTTTAGGTTGTTCTTTTTGTGAAATGGTTGCTGATGCTGACAATTCCAGAAATCATTGTCTATTATCTGTTGTTTCCCCAGGTTTTTTTGTAGACTTGAACTTATTCAAGGCTAATAAAGAAAGATCTGCAGAGTTTCCCATCAAAACTAATTCTGAGAGTGGCAAAAATGGTGAACTAGAAAAAGATGATTTAGCTGATGAAGATGCAAACCTGATGGTTAAGTTGAAGTTCCTTACATATAAGGTACTGGATGTTCTCACTCTGCATTCATCAATGTTACAGATTACTGTAGCATGTGTTATTTTACCAAATTCTCTTCACTAGTTTGAAACGACGTCTGAAGTTGTGTCTCGATCATCAGTAATGGTACTTTATAAGTTAAACCCCTAGTGGAATTGATATGTGGAAAATCGAGCTCTTGGCCTGCCGTGAACATATATATTATTTTTTATACAAGATGAAGAATCTTTTTTCACAACCCAAATTTGGCAAGTGTCTTTTACAGTTAATCAATGTCCTCATTGCCAATGGAGAATCCCTTATTTACCTCATAGGAACCTTTGATGGAGTGGAGTGAAAGATAAAATTAAGATTAGGCATATGTGTTGCAACTTTGATATTGTGGGTGACTATTTTCTAGCTTTTTGTTTAGTTTTCATGGAGTCTATATCCATTTGCTGCGTCTAATATATTATTTTGTGTTGTAAAATCAAGGAAAGTACAAATAAATCAGAGAGATAAAAGTAAACGCTATAAAGTATTTTTGTCTATTACTTATACTGTTGGATGTTCCTGGTCCAGCTATATGCGGTGTTCATTTAGCAAGTAATGGATGGATTATTTCTTACTCTCCTTTCAAACATACAGATACGAACATTTCTGATACGGAATGGATTGTCTATTCTTTTTAAACAAGGTGAAGCTGCGTACAAAACCTACTACATGAGGTTTGTTTCTCTAAAACCTTTTGTGAGAATTTGTATACGCAAACAATATAGAATGGACATGTTCCGAGATCATCTCCACATGGAATGCCAAGAAGTAAATGTGTAAATCAGCTACAAAAACAATATTTTAAAAAAAAGTGAATTTGTCAACTAAACTAGGTGGAACTATAAAATAAAATTAACAAGATATAAGAGTAACAAATGAGAACCAAATTAAAAACATGCTGACTTCAACTACTGAATCTCTGTCTTTCACCCAAAACAGATTGCTGCAACAATATCTTAGGCTCTTAGCAATCATAGTAGCGTGAAATTTCAATTTTACCACAAGATTTTCCCAATTGTTATGGTTTCATCCTTTATTCCTACATCAATATATTCCTCTACTGAATCGGGTTAAAAGAAATAGCATATCCCTATGCTATTAAACAATCATGTCATTCAAATCTATCCACTAAATCCAACATTTTCAGAGTTGAACTTAGCTAAGCATCTTGCAATTGGTGATCAAGCAAGAAAGAGAATTAAGAACAGATCCATTTAAATGAACCATGAGAAATATCAACAAGATAAAGTGCAATAAAAATAAAACACTAAAAAAATAGAGTTCAGTCAACAGAATCAAGGAATAACAAAATTAGAATATGGAAAGAGATTAAGAATTAGCCAAAGATGTTAAATCCAAGTTATGGCATCCTTCATCTTCTTTCTCCCATTTTGTGCCTCCTCCTTCAACTAGGTTTTCCAATTTAGCTTGTTTATGATCAAATTTCCACAACTTCTATTCTTTTGACTTTAAAGTTGTTAGTTTGTTTCCCACACTAGCCATTTTTCTTTATTTTGGTTAAATGAATCTCATCTAGTCACTTTCTTTAATTGTTGAATTTGTTAATTTATGCCGGACAAATTGTTCCAGCAAAATCTCATTAATACATATTTTTTGCACCAAAAATGCACTTAGTTTCTTTTCTCTATTTATGTGATTCCAAATCATTATGACATGATTTTTATATACAACACTTCAAAAAGAAACACTCCATGACAACTAAACTATGGCACAGGATCAGAGTAAAACTTATAAGAAACTAGAATAAAAGGGCAGCAAACACTATAGTTTCATCAATTACAAGCTAAGAAACATAATCAATAACACTTATCAAGAGCAATCAAAACCTAATTTACTGAAGATATTAATTTAAGAGTTGTAGGTCGTGACTTTTACAACTTACAAAGTTGAAAACATAACATACACACTTGCAGATTCTGAGTTCTATGATAGAGTTCCAACTGAGAACAATCTTAACACTTAAGATTGAGGCTAAACTGATTGCTCTATTATAAGCTTAGGAGTGCTACAATTTAATTGCTTAGAAAACTCTGAGGGAATATGAATGCTTTGGCAGATATTCAACTTTGTGAATTTCCCGTAGATTCTGAGTTAAATGACTTGAGTATTTATAAGCAAAATCCCAAAATATAGCCGTTGGAGGAGCTATTTCAAAAATCTAGTTATTGTCTCACATTAAGCTATGTACTTCATATTCGTTGAGCTTTCTTAGCTTTCGTCTTTGTTGCCATTTCTAGAAAAAGGTTTATCTATCATTTTTGGAAAACTGGAGCTTTACTTGATCTAGATTGCTAAGATGGCTAGTCGAGCAGGTTGATGACAACTTTTGATTTAAGCTTGAATCCAACAGGTTGATGCCATCAATGACATGAGGTTTTATTCATTCAAAGACAGGTTGATAACTTTCCAAACAATCCTTGCTCTTCAGCATGACCTGTAAATTAAAAAAACGAGCTCCATAACAATGAGTTGTCAGAACTTAACTTAGTGTGGTTTCGTAACACATCATCAAAACTTAAATGGTTTCCAACAACCTTCTTTATCTTATAGAATTTCCTGAAGATTATTAGACTTTCAAGGTGTTCTAAACAAATACATTGGCATGACCTTGTCTCCTAGAGTAGTGTTATTTGTGTTATGATCTAACTATTATTTGGTCAATCTAGGCAAATGCAGAAATGGAATACTTCAGCTTCAAAGCAAAAACAGCTCAGCAAGATGCTGGATGAATGGTATAATATCTAGACAGTTGTCTACATTTTTGCAAATTTAATTCAGTATGTGATTTTTTTTTTGCCCCCATTAAGGGCTGTGTATATTCGTAGAAAATATGGACACAAACCACTGTCGTCGTCCACATATCTCAGTGAAGCAGAGCCATTCCTTGAGCAATATGCAAAACGCAGTCCCCAAAATCAAGCTTTGGTTGGAGCTGCAGGTAGTTTGGTTAGTGTTGAAGGTTTCATGGCCATTATTGAGGGCGGTCAAGATGAGGAGGGTGACCTTGAACCAGAGAGAGATAAAATGCCTTCAAGTCCAACTCCAGTGGTCAAGGAAACTATTGCTAAGGATCGCGGACTTATTATTTTCTTTCCAGGTAGTTTTTTTTAGATTTATGAACTTTCTTTCTTATAAGTATTAATCATGGAAATGCTAATGCATGACATACTTGTTTAACTATTATGAAATATCTTTGTCTCTACAACTCTTTCTGCAATAATATTTTAGCTCAAAAGGAGTAATACACTTCCATTCCTAAAGATATTTCCATAAATAATATTCTTTTATTCGATATTGTTTCTTTGAGTAATATATTTTTCAAATATGATGCAAAGCGTCCCTGATCTTTCTTTTGTAAACTTTTCTACCACATTGTGCATTTTTATAACACCAACGAATCACATAAATAAAATTTGAACATACCCCCTATCTAACTGCTTCCATTGATTTCTATGTACATGCATGTTTTTTTTTTCTTTTCTGGAAAGGGATCATCTGCCTTGTCCTTGCTTTGTCCTATTAGTTCCTATTCTTCTATTTTCTTAGTCGCACTCTTAATTTCCAATTCAGGGATCCCTGGTTGTGCTAAGTCAGCACTATGTAAAGAGATACTAAGTTCCCCTGGAATGCTTGGTGATGATCGTCCGGTGCATAGTTTGATGGGTGATCTTACCAAAGGTATATTATCTGATCTTTCCTGCTGTTTCTTGATTGCAGCATCTGCAGATTGTATCATTAGTTTTATTATGTAGAAGCTTACTTAACAGCTGTTGTATTGAGTCAACTAACTTGTAACCAATGCTGTCAATATTTTAATGTTATTCTTTTGATCTAAATGTGGCTATTATATTGTTATCCTGCTCTAGTGTCCACTCATCTGATCTGCATATGCTCATCCCTAAATTTTTTATGAACTTCCATTCTCAAATATTTGAACTGTATATAACTATATATATTTTTTGTAAAGAAAAACTCCTATAAGCTTATAGTGACCCGTATCCTTACAAAATGGCACAATGAATGGGTTTTTTGTATTTGCGTGATGCAAATTGTTTGGCTGTTACTGTTCTTTAGGTTATTTGTTTTTCCCTAGATCATTATATATTATACTTATATCTCGATTAACCTAATTTAACATAATTAGGACGATACTGGGCCAAGGTTGATAAAGAGTACCGGAAGAAACCAAACTCTATTCTGCTTGCTGACAAAAATGCTCCCAATGAAGAAGTTTGGATTACGGTCATATGTTTTTCTCCTTCTTACTCTTGGCCATGTGATTAGAAAATATGTTGGTAGTGTTAAGTTTGTCAGATGTAGGTTATTTACCATGAAGTTTGTCTAATTTTGTAGATTGAGAACATGTGTCGCAGCATAAAGGCATCTGCAGTTCCAGTCGTACCTGACTCAGAAGGTTAATTTCTTACCTGAACTCTTATCATTTTTTCTGAAACTTAATTGATTGTTCTATCGAATTCAATTTGCTACTGTTCTTTTGACTAATGAGGGGGTTTTCTTTGATGCTGCATAACAATGTTCTGTCTAATAAAACATAATGTATGTAAAACTCGCCCTGTATTGGAAAGGAAATTGTAGTTCTAATTTAAAGACTTCATTATCAAAGATAAGTTTGGCTCATCCCCAGAGCCATTTGTCAGCAATTTCATCTTTTGGGGGTTGAAAATATGACTTAACCACTTGTGCAATTCATATTTGCCTTTGTGCCAAAAGCCACAGCTGATAACAACAATGAAAATCAAATTTTAGTACAAACACCCACACATAACTCGAACCCCTTGACTTATAGGTGGAGGGGAAGGGTCTTACGAGTTACGACTCTTACCAACTGAGTTGTGCTTCATAGTCCAACAGTGAAACTTTTATTAATAAATTATACATCGTTGAAAGTTCCATTATCTATTCTTCCGCTCTCTTAGGTGGGCTGCATAATTGATTACATGAAATTATTGCTGATTCCACCACAGTTTTGTGGAATTTTTTTGTTCATAGTCCATTTTTGATCATTTGCTTCTTGCTTTTGTTAATTATATACCCTTAATGTTTCTAATTTTTTTTCCATTATTTTTTATTTTTACTATTCATCTGCTTTCTCCCTCAAAACTGTGCAGGGACTGAATCTAATCCATTCGCGCTCGACGCTCTTGCTGTTTTCTTATTTCGAGTACTTAACCGGGCTAATCATCCGGTAATAATGATGTTAGATATTCTCAGCTCTGGTAGTCCCCATCATCCATCTTGTAAACTTGATAAGTATTTTTTTCATTTGAATCTTCTAGGGAAATCTTGATAATTCATCTCCAAATGCTGGTTATGTGTTGTTGATGTTTTACCATCTTTATGATGGCAAGGTAGTTATTTCAGCCTGCTATGGAGAAACTATTGCATCTTTCTGATATCATTATTTTTCTCTAAATGATGTCATGTCCTACAATCTTCAGGACCGTAAGGAGTTTGAAACAGAGCTTATAGAGCGTTTTGGCTCAATTGTGAAGATACCTGTATTGGAACCCAGAAGGTCAGTGATTACTCCTCAAAACTAAGTGGCAAGGTTTTCTTCAGCTTTTTTACTAGATTAACTTGTTTTAAGGGATTAATTAAGTGATCTTAGTTGTTTTTCCCTTTTGTTTCTATTTCCGAATTTGATAAATCCTATCTATGTTTGTTGTAGAAAAATACACTTAATTCTAAAATTCTTCTTTCTTTTATGAGTATATTCAGGAATTTAGTTGTGATGTAGAGATGCTTGTTAGTCTATATCATATACAGGTCACAGGTGCAGTATCTAACTCAACAATACTCCTTAGAAAATTATATCAATTGAGATTAGTGATGTTATATTTTGGTTTAGCATAGCTGCAAGTCCCAGTCATTCAGTGGACAGTTTTTGACAGTCCTCTTATTTTATTTTTTTATTCTGGCTCGCAAGTTGGATGACTGGTCATTAGTGGTCAACATAGGTGGAAATGTAGTGTCTCTTCCTTGATTGTGGTCAGTGGATCAAGGCATGAAGTGTAAATTTGTGCCTAATACTACCTATGGGTGAATGAATGTGGTTCTGAAATCAATTCTAATTGTGTTTCGGGAAATTTTTTCTTCGGACCATCTGCAGCATATAAATGTTGAAGAATGGCGGGTAGCAGATAGTTGTTCCTTTTTTTCTGAATGAATGTTCTTAAATAAAAAAGTATAGTGTCTCACTCATGGTGAAGTAGCCCTGTCACTCGAAATTTGATTCTTGAATCTTGAGTATGAAGCATGTTTTTACAGAATATGATGAAGAGCTATTGCATTAGAACCTCAGCTGATATCTTCTGCTGAGCCTACAAGTAGACGAAGAAAGAGATGCTAGTAAAATATAAAAATAAATGTACCAAAATCATTGTGTTGCATATATAGTACATCCCACTGTGAGCTTGCTCGTTAACCTTTTAGGTTATATTGTTTGGTATAAATTTGTCTCTTAATAGTTCTTCCTTGATCACCAAAAGCTCTCCCCCTCCCTCTCTCTCTTTCTCAACTCTTTTATATGCTTGGGTCTCACAGTCTTTATGTATAACTTTGCATGTGAAAAAGACCTCCTCTACCTGAAAGGGTGAGGTGTACTTTGGAGGAAGGATTAAGTTTATACAAGCTTCATAACAGACAACATGGAAAGTAAGGTCCCAGCTCCAGTCTCTGTATTAAGCGATATATATTCGTGTGTGTGTGTAGGTTTTGGCTCGCATAAAGAAGAATCCTTATGTGACAAATGAGAAAATATTTCGACCATCTATTTTAATAAATTAATGATTACGATCTTCTTTACAAATTAACTTCCATTTAAAAAAATACATGGGGTAATAGGTAAAATTACCCACTTTCATAAAATAAAGTTAAAAAACCCACTTTTTACAATAACATGATGAATTTCATCACGCACTCATGTTATTCAAGTTATTTTGAATTTGAATAACATGAGCACATGATCAATTTCATCATGCTATTGTAAAAAGTGGGTATTTTTTATATTTTACTTATCAAAATGGGTATTGTAGCATTTACCCCAAAATACATCCATCCTCATATAATAATGGAAATTATTTAAATTCAATTCAATTAATTTAACCATTGATTCTAGATTGATGGAAGGTGTAGATTTTTTCTCATTTCTACACATGATTTCTTTCTGATACGAATTTAACTCTCTCTCTATATATATTTGTTTCTTTTTGGTTCTGCTGCACAATATTGATGTCTTATGGCCTCTTATATCAACAATTGTTGAACTTCACGCTGCATGCTGGTGGTGGCCTAGTGCTACGTCAAGTCTTAATCTTTTAATCTTTGTATCTGCTAGAATGGATTCCACTAAAGGCAAATATGCAATGGAGTGGTTAAAATGGGAGAAGCAGCTACGTGATAATTTTTCTGCAAATGCTGAATATCTGAATTCTGTTCAGGTCAGTTGTTAAATCTAAGTTTTGCCAGAACTTTGCACTTTGCAGAAAACTGTAACTTCCAGAGACCCATTATGTCAGGCCTAGAATTTCAATCTCTCCAAGTTCACGCATTCTTGTGAGAACACAACTTATAACGGGAATTTTCTCAGAATGATCATTAGCTGTCAATTCATCTTTCATTATGATCATCAGCAGCTATTTGCATACTCTTGATTCCAGGTCCCATTTGCTGTTGCTGTTGAAAAAGTCATCGAACAACTTAAAGCAATTGTAAGGGGAGACTATGTTGCACCTAGTACTGAAAAACGGAATCTTGGATCCATTATCTTTGCTGCTGTCACTCTCCCTGTTTTAGAAATCACTGATCTCCTTTATAATGTAAGTAATGACTAATTCTACAGTAACAAAATATTAGACTCTCTTGGCACTACTCAGTGCTATTAATTTGAGGTTCGGCTTCTATAGGTTGCAGATGGGTTATAATTAATTTGTTATGATGGATTAGTTAGGTGTGAAGGATCCTAGAGTCAAAGAATTTCTCAAGGACAAGGATTTGAAGAACAACCTCACAAAAGCCCACATAACCCTGGCTCATAAGAGAAGCCACGGTGTAACTGCTCTAGCCAGTTTTGCTCCATATCTCAACCAAAACGTTCCTGTTGCTGTCACTTCATTATTGTTCTCTGAAAAATTAGCAGCTTTGGAAGCTGAGACTGGAGTAGTCGGCGGGGAGAAGATAATTCCGAAAAACAAATGGCCACATGTGACATTGTGGACTGCCGAAGGTGTTAAAGCAAAAGAAGCAAATGACCTGCCTCAGTTACTTGCAGAAGGAAAGGCAACTCGTGTCGAGATCAATCCACCTATCACGATGACGGGAGTTCTGTTGTTTTTCTAACTTCTATTGCTTTTATGTCTCAAATTTTCGACAGTTACTATTACACAGTTTTGTTCTTGAGAGCCATGGTATATGACCTGCTGCGAGTTGAGATTTGTGTTTATGCAGCATGGATTATGTGCGGAATACGAGGGTATTGATTAGTGATAGTGGAGGTAAATAAACAGATATTCCTTGTTTGATCTGTAAATTTTTGTTCCAATAGCAGAAATAAAAATCTGAATGTTCACTTAGTTCAACATAGTGCTAACTTATATTTATGATATAATCGCACTTTTGGTTGAACATATAATAATTCTAGAACATAGTGTGTATATAGGGAATAGATCATATTGAAAACTACATTTTTATAACACTTTCCTCGCATGATTTCTCGGAGGACTCGGGATGAACGGGCTGTTTTTCTTTTTTGTTCCTCGTCCTTTCCTGACTTCTCAGAGTACTGTTCCACGGCTCCTCCTTTTTCTTCTTCGTTCTTTCTTCAGATTCTTAGTATTTGATTCACAAATAATAAATAATTTAGGGATTAATAGACTAAACTAGTCATTCTTTTATTGCAAACACAAATAATAAACTCCCACTATCTCCTTACTCTCTCATTTTCTACATTTTATTTTATGTAAATAAACTGCTGCTCCAATTTCTAATATACCACCATTAAGCCATTTCTTAGTTGTTCTTTGTTCTGCCAGATTGTGACATTTACATGCAAGTTTTCGATTGTTTTTACTTGTTATTGGTGGTGCAATTATTGTTGCAAGACTTATATTCCTATATCTTCCATATGCTGAAGTTGTTATCAAGTTATTTGTAAAGAAAGAATAGGAAATATAACATTAGACACCAATCACAAAATCTCAAACATATACCGTCTATGGAATTCAACACGCTATGATTGTTGATTTTCAATCAGTAGTTCTACTTGAACATGCTAACTTGTTATCTAAACCAATTTAGGTTGGACTTCTCCTTCAAGCTATGAGGTACTCTCATAGAAAAAGAATATACGCAAGAACCGAACCGAACTAAGAAAACCGACCGAATCGATAGGTTTTGGTCAATTTCCATTCGGTTTTTATTTCATTCGGTTTGCGGTTCGGTTTTTAAATTCTAAAACCAATAGGTTTTGGTTCAGTTTGTGGTTTTCATTTTTTGGTTCGGTCAATAACCGAACCGACCAAAATATATTATTCCCTCCGTCCCGGTAAAGATGGCCCCTAACTTTTTGCACGTAGACCAAGGACCTCTTACTAATTGTGTATTAGCTATTTATTGATTACACTCCAAACAATTCATTTATACTTTAAATTTGAAATTGTTTTTAACCCTTTTTATTTTCGAAATTTAAGGTCCAAATTTAATTAAATTAATCTGAATATTTAATTTAATTAATCTGAATTTTTAATTCAGTTATTTATTTAATCTGGAAATTTAAATAAACTGAAATTAAAGTGAAACATTCATTCGGCAGATTCACTATAATGGCAGATTCAACCCTTTATAAATGAAAATTGGTGGATTACACCCTTTATAAATGAAAATTGAGAGGGAAGTGAAAATTTTCACTTTCCCTCCCATTTAAATTCGGCAGAAACATTACAACATATCAAAGCAATCTGTTTCCCTCTAAAACATACTGTAATGGCAGATTCACTAAAAATAAACTAACCAAAGCACTACAAAAACAGTCTCTATACACTACCAAAAACAGAAAATATGAGAGAGAAAGACTTGAGCCAAGAACAAAGGAATGAGATCATCAACTTCTTGCTCCGTAACTCCAAAGATGGCCAGGTGATTCGTGGGAAGATGCAGGCTGCCTACTCACTTTTCAACGTATCAAAGTGGACCGTTACCCGTCTTTGGGCTGCTGCAAAGGAACAAAGGCAAAGAGGTCAGATTATATGTGTTCAAAATGCAAGAAAAGGTCAAACAAGAAGGAAAAGAGTGCACATCGATTTAACTCTCATTGAAAGCTTAGATCTGTTCCAAAGAAGCACTATAAGGAAGCTATCAAAAGGGATTTCAGTCAGTAAAAGCACTGTGGGAAGATGGATCAAGGATGGACTGATCAAAGCTCATTCAAGCGCCATTAAACCGGACCTCACAGCTCCAAACAAGCTGTTAAGGCTGAGCTTCAGTTTAGAAGCTCTAGAATTTGACAGAATTTTAAACATTCTGAAATTTAAGGATATGAGTAACACAATTCACATTGATGAGAAATGGTTTTACATTTCCAAAGTAGCCCATAAGTTTTACCTCACCCCGGGGGAGGTCGAACCATATAGGACATGCAAAAGCAAAAAGTTCATCACAAAAGTGATGTTTATGTGTGCTGTGTCAAGGCCATTATTCGATGCTAATGGTAATGTGTTGTTTGATGGTAAAATATGCATATTTTCTTTTGTTGAACAAGTGCCAGCAAAGAGAAACTCAAAGAATAGGCTGAAAGGCACTTTAGAAAGCAAGCCAATTCAATCCATCACCAAGGATGTTATCAAAGCATGTTTAATTAATGAGGTATAAAGTTGTTACCATCTGTTTTTTAGTGTTTAATGTATGAAAGGCTGTAATTTCAGATTGCATTTAATGTTTCAGATTGCATTTAATGTAATTTCATATTGCATTTCAGATTGCATTTTACCTTGCATTTCAGATTGCATTTACTATAATGGCAGATTGTTTTTAATTGCATTTAATGTTGTTTTTCAGATTATTCCCTCTATCAAACAAAAGTGGCCTAGAGATGCAAACAAGTTGATATTTATTCAACAAGATAATGCAAAGCCACACATTAAGGACATAGATGCAGACTTTAGAGCTGCAGCAACTAGTGATGGGTTTGATATACGGCTAGTGAATCAACCACCCAACTCCCCCGACACTAATGTGAATGACTTGGGATGGTTCCGAGCTATACAAAGCATTCAAACTGAAAGTGCCAGCCACAATGTTTCTGAACTAGTTAATGCAGTTATAAGTTCCTTTAACACACTCTCACCTATCACACTTAATAAGGTATTTTTAAGTTTGCAAGGTTGCATGCTTGAAATTATGAAGTTTAAGGGGACAAATGAATACAAGGTGCCTCATATGAGAAAAGAGGCTTTGATGAGGATTGATGCTTTGCCTACAGACTTGGAAGTCCCAATAGAACTAGTTAGGGACTGCCTTGCTTACATGCAAGAGAATGGGAGATATCTAAGTGTGGAAAGTTTGGTAAATACACTAGGGATTACATTTAGCAACATTTAGGTATAGGGCAGCTTTTTAAAGTTGTTTTTTTGGTTGTGTTGTGTCTATGAAACATCACTTTTGGTATGGATGTTTAAGGTGCAACACACAAGCTGTTTTAGTGTTTTAAAAAATGCTTAACTTCTGGAATGTATGCAAACATGCATTTTTGGAAGCCCTGTGATATTAAAGCTTTTAATTTTGCATGCATTTACATTTTTTTAATGTCTTTATTACCACAGCACACTGAATATTACCTCACTGAAAAACCACAGAACACAAACATCCAACTTATGTTTCACTACCACAAAATGAGCAAAAACCCTATCATCTCAGTATCCAACAGATAACATCAACCAAATTGTGCTTTTACTGACAGAAAACCAGATAGCATCAACACCAGATATCATCATATCCACACAAACCACAACACACAAACACATATATCACATATGATCAGATCACCACCAGATCACAACATAGATCAGATATCATCAGATCAACACCAGATATCATCATATCCACATATACCACAGCTATCACTTAATCACAACATAGATCAGATACTACCAAATCACCAACAAATCACATATATCAAAGATAGCACAGCTAGCACAGATATCACGATAGCACAACTATCACAATATCACAGATAAAACAGGGAAAGATCTCACCCAGTCTCCACCGTGCATGTCCACAGCCCCGCTCAGATGCTTCGGGAGACAGGTTCTGAATCCCACCCCCTTATTCACTGCCCTAATCACAGCCTCAAGATCATCAAGGCAAACTACAACACAATAAACCACACATATCAATTCTACAGTTAAGAATAAGGATAACAGTATACGAACAATATATAAATGTACATAATTCACTGCCAACATCACTGAGAAACTCTCCTATTCCACCTCCGTCGGTCACATCACTGCTCAGAAAGGTAGGGTTTCTTCTTTCTTCTCTTTCGCCGCCTACAACCACTATCTTCAATGGGAGTCCCTCCTCCTTCACAAAACACCCTAATTTTCCACAGATCCAGAGACATAGATGTAGAACAGAGGCCTCTAAAGGTGGATTCATCATCACAGAAGGTGGGGGTGGCGAAAGAGGTGAAGAAACCTCAGATGTAGGTAGATCGGAGGAGATATGGTCGAGTTTGACCAGACTCATCTCAGAGTCAGAAGGTGGGGGTGGCGAAAGAGGTGAATAAACCTCAGATCTAGGAAGATCTGGAGAGATATGGTCGAGATTTACCATAATCATCTCAGAATCAGAAGGTAAAGGTGGATTCATCATGGCAGGAGGCGGGGGAGGCGAAGAGGCTTCATCGAGGGAGTCAAATCTCCGAAACATGGAGAACAACTCCGACAATCGGGGTTTCTTAGATGAACGGGGAGGCGTAGAGGGTGGGGGGCTGAAGCGTCTCATCATCGCGGAGAGAACGGCGGAGAGAGCGGCGGAGAGAACAAAGACTAGGGTTTCGTAGAATACAGAGAGTCGCCGAAGAGAGAAGTAGAGTGTCGAAGAAATGGGGTAGTAGAATAGGGTTTGGGTAATGGGTTGGGTAAGTAGGATTTGGTGTTAAGTGTTTTAATTGGGTTAATTAAATGTGTTTAATTGGCCTAATACTTTCTATTTTAGGAAGGGGCCAACTTTATCGGGACGTCCCGTTTTGGCAAAAAGGATCATCTTTACCGGGACGGAGGGAGTAATAAAAATAATAAATATATATATTTAATCTAAATATTAAATAATTATATTTATATTTTGGTAAAAGTATATATAATTATATAATATATTTTAGATTTATAAAATAAAAACTTAAAATACATTTTTTCAAAGATGGATTCCATAAATTATTTATAATTTTAAAAAATAAAAAATAATAATAATAGTTTCGGTTCAAAAACCGAAACCAATCGGTTTTGGTCGGTTGGTTTTCGGTTCGGTTTATATTTTTTGAGCGGTCGGTTCGGTTTAGATTTTTCATGTTCGATTCGATTATCGGTTTAAGAAAATTTGATCGGTCGGTTGAACCGACCGACTGATGCACACTCCTAGCAAGTTATCAAACCTTTGGTGGTCAGATAATGGTGATTTCTTAACGTGCCATGTGCGCCAATTTAGCAGTGAATGAGTTAGCCAATTTAGTTGGCTGGGAAACTTGCATAATATTCTTATGTATGTATATCCGCCAAAAAGAGTGCAAAGCAATTAAAAGAAGAATGGAACAAGACTGGCGCTCGTCGTCCCCATCCTCTCCCTCTACGGCTCCACCTCCCTGTTGGGATCGAATTGAAAATGCAGTAAAAATTAAAAAAAATCGAATAATGAAACAAAATAACAATTTATTTCGTTCAAATTATTTTAACGAATTCACGTTAATACAATGTTAAAGGTAATAACGATCAAATCGAATTATGCCTTTTCGCACTCCAGTTGTTGTAGGGTATTGAAGCAATTGATTGCTCAATTACTTTGGTCGTAATATTCCACACGTCTCCCCTCTATCAAGTCCACACAATCGAATGTATCAAGCGAAATGATAGGTTTGCTAGCAACTTTCGTCTCTGTTAGAAATTTCTTATTTTTCCGTCTAGTAGCGCTCGGTAGTCTACTTTCTCTCAACAAATGGAGACAAAAAATCATGGGGCAAAGGAATAATTATGAGAAAACATTTTTCATTCATTATTCTGATTATGTCACAATTAAATTTCATAATTAAAGAATAATGACTCCCTTTTCAAATTCTCAGGTGTCCACTAAATATTATTTCCTTCTGGGCCAAATCTGGACTTCTTTAATCCCCATTCAATTTGTGTTATATACATACCGATATTACTAGGCATTAAATTAAGCTAATTAATTTAATTTAAAATAAAACTTGATAATCTTAATTATATTCAACTATATACATACACGCTCATAGATAAGACTCGTCAACCGTTATCTTTTTGTTAAGTTATTGTAATAGCTTAGATGGTTAGGTTGATTTTAATCTTTGATAGAACAGTACAAATCCCACTTAACAACATTAATTTTTTTTATATATTGTGTTTTGTCTATAAAAGAAAAAATGCATATAAATAACGGTTATTTATTAACAGTATTTATTAATTGTTATAAAAAGTTTATATAACATTTCATATAGATAAGAGTTGTTGCAAAACTGTTAACTATAACCATATATAAAGATTACGATTTATTAAAAACCGTTATCATTAACTTCAGTTACAGTAATATAAATAACACCAATTATGATATATTTGAAAAATACGCACATACATAATAATATATTAAAAATACCGTTATCTATGTATTGTCATCTGTTTACAAATTTTTTATAGTAAATGTCTCCGAAGTTAAGTTGGGTACTACTTAAATTGAAAGAGAGATTGAAAGAGACGGTATGTCAAATATGCCAACAATATACCCAAAATTGAAATATATCCAAAATAATGTGGTTCATCCCGGTTGGTTCGTGTGTGGTGACAAAACCGGCTGAGTTTAGGTGGCCTACGTCCGGGTTTTGCCCGTTGACGTCTGGGTATTGAATTTTTTTTAATTTTAATTATATATTAATTATTAAGTTGAAAAATAATAATAAATACCGCATGAAATACCACGTTTGAGTTTTAATAATCCACGTCCGAGTTTTTTTTTTTTGAATTATAATTATATATTAATTATTAGGAATAAAAAATTATATTTTGGAATAGGAATATATATTTTTGGAGTTTACATGCACGTTTACGTACTTTCATCCATCCATTTATATATGTATTTATAAAGACTTTTTAACATATTAAAAGTATATATAATTAATTTATTTTAAAATATATTTATTTATTTTAATATTCATTAATATGTACATTAAAAATTATATGTATTTGGATTGTTGAATACCTATATATTTTATAAGACTTTTTAAAATGTGTAATGAATACCTCAGGATTTTTAAAGACTTTTAAAAATTTGAATTGAATACCCCTTAATTTTGAAAGTCCAAAAAAATCTAAACACTCTACAACCAATACACCGCATTGCTTGAAATACAATCATGATTTCATGAATCTCTAATCTCTTATTTTCTGATTTTCTTTCATGATTCATTTTTTCGTTTGTATTGGTAGATTAGACTTTTATACAATTGTTTAGAACATACATAAAACATTGATTATATGAGAAAAATTTAAATTGAAGAAGAAATTTATTTGATCATTTTTCAACATAAGGATATTGAAGCTCGAGAGCTTATTTTGTAATAATATTTTATGTTTATTTTGTAATCATTGTAATTTTAAATTAATAAATTAAAGAATCTAAAAAATTCTAAAAGTTTTGATTTTATACCGTTAACACTCTTCGTAAGTTGTTTATATGTGATAAAAACTACCATCTTACTATTAGTTTAAGGTTAGAACATTACTTAAAATTTGAACATGCATATATACGACAATGATAATAAAATTTCAGTTGCGATATAATAAGTTAAATATATTTTTAAATAAGTTTTATTATAATAAAAATTTAATAATTAATTTGTATGTTATATAATTACTTTAAATAATTAAGAAAAATATTAGAATATTTTGATATTTTGAAAATAAAATTTAACAAAATATAGACATATATGGTGGATTTGAACAAAAATGTTTTAGAAGTGATCCCCCATAGGTGTGTATACGATAAAACATTATAAGTGTGTATACGATAAGCATATATTTGCTACTTTTCCATAAACTTATTGTTAGATCTTTGGGCGAAAAACATAAGTTTGTATGATTAAAAAATGTTCAATTAAAGTTTTTAAATAAAATAAGCTACAAACCATTTTATCTATACATAGTGTTGGGAAGATTTTTACAAAAATTTAGATTCATATACCAAAATCTCCACCAATGATATGTCAATTTTAGAAATGATCAATTTGTTATGTAGTTTGATATAGATTGAATAATGTAAGCCAATTAAAAAAAAAAAAAAAAAAAAAACTGAAATCAAACTTGAACCTCAAGACTATTAATGACTAAGGAAAACTAATGACCACTCTAGACTATGGTTAGCATGAAAAACTACGAAACATGAGTCTGCACTAAGGCTGATATGGAAAAAAATCATTACTATGGAGATTAAGCCGTAAATTGTGAAGCAAATTGAAGGATAAAATTATCAATACTATAACTAAAGATATCTACTTCAATGACTCTTTAATTCAAAGAATGATATAAATACTTCATTCCAAGATAAAAGAGAAAGATGAAATGCGTGATAGAACTACGAGAACAAGAGAGTAATCTATGACTAAAGTATACGACGACACAAGCTAGAACATGATCATAGTAACATTTGATATAGCTTTTGTTTAGTATGTTTTTGTTTCGATTTTGGTCTTCGTGTTGTCGTGTCTAGAGTATTAGATTGTTCATTTTCGTTCCTTTTCTAGTTTATTTTTATGTTGGTCGTGTGTTTTCTTGCTTTAGATGTAGGATGGTGGAATGAGGAGAGTTTGGAGCTAAGTGTGGAGCATTGTCGTTGTGTGTGTAAAGCCAAGTGGAGCGGGAAGAATTGAATAATACATGAAGAGGAAAATTGAACCGAAGGAACAATGAAGCAAGTCAACGCCCGCTAGCACCCCAGCCCCCGCTGAGGTGCAGCTGTAGAGAATGGCAGAGCAGAGGCCAGCGACCGCTGGATCTGCAAAGATTGCGCGTCAGAGGCTCATAGCCAGCGACTGCTGGCTGACAATTGCAGGCGAGATTAAAACCTCTTTTGGGCATCATTTTTACCAGCCCAACTCTTGTACTCAAAACATTGCTTTGAAAACACTAGTTTTACTTGTTTTTCTAGGGTAGATTAGTAGTTTGCTTGGGATGAAGGATTGAGGGCGAGTTCGGCTCTCAATTTGAGACTCAATCTTTATAAGCATGTTTAATTCTTATTTCGATTGTTCTATGGATTGATTGTCTTCCTCTCTCTAGGTTTATAATTTCTTTTAATTATTTATTGATTGTTTTTTGATTCGTGCTTATTGATTTAACTCGTGCTTGTTTAATTAAAATGCTTGATCACCATTTTGATTTATCGTTTATTGGTTGAGATCGAGAGATGATTCCAATATAGACCTAGGGTTAAATCAAACAATGATTCCAAATCGGAAACGTAGGAATCATATTCGTGGTTGTTATTGATTTTCCTATTGTGTAATTCGAATACGTATATTAGAATTACAGCTTAATTGTCAAATACGAAAGTTAGTAATTAAACAACTTTAGGAAGTCATTAATTAACTTCGAATCTTTGTTCGTAATTGAGAAATTCTTATTAGGGATATCCAATACGAGAGTTGTGATTCTGTCTAATTATGGATACGTGACTAATTAGACTAACTTTTTGGAAGTCGTTGATGAACGAACAATAACATGAGTAGATGAGCATGATTTAATTAATTGTAGCTTTTCTGAATTCTAGGCCCTTCAATCCTGAATCCACATTTTTATTTTGTTTATTGTTTTCGTTTTATTTCTTGTTCCTCTCCTTTATCTTTGTTAGAGTGTTTAGGATTTCCCTTTTCTTGTTTTAATAACACTTTGGATTAGAGTCGCCCTGTTAAGCTTTCCATCGAGATCCGATACGGGTTAGCTTGCCACATGCAATCGACCTCGTATAATTTGCGAGAATCTAGAGTACAGGCCTAACATCTTTAGAAATATTCAGTTTCATATTAACACTCGGGAGTCAATATTTATAGTGAAATGAACAATACATACTTATAATACATTACTTACATACTCTCCACTTTATTGAAAATTCCCGAGTCACATTGAGATCGTGAACATGTGAGATTTATCTCCAAACCACATAATAATTCTTACGCGTCGTTTATTACTTACCATTATTTCTTACAATAATTTTATATTTATTAATTAATAATAGTTTGAAGATCTTGATATATGACTAAGAGAATAATAATAACAATATATTTACAACAAATATTGTGCATAAACAAAATTTTCAAATTTAAAAAATTCATAGATATGGATTACAATAAAAATTTATATGCATTTTTTATTAAAATTATAAAAATCTCCAAATATATATAGAAAAAAGTATAAAAATCTCAATTGGAGAATTGTGATACCCTCAAAATTAGAAAAGATTAACTTATTCTAAATATTTTGATTATATATCAGATTATCTCGTGCACTGCACGGATTTTAATACTAGTATATATCCAGACTCTTGCTTTTTTAAAAGAAGGTAATTATTATTTAATAATCAATTCTAATTATTATTTTTATTTTATTTAATTAAAATGTTTTTTTCTTAATAGACCAATGCTACATCATTTGACGTTGGTCATTTATTGGGCCCCACTTGGTCCAATGCAAAAAATGAGTGGTTGATTTATAGACAGGGCCAACTATTCCCATGTTCAACATTATATCTAGAATATGGGCCTTATTTTTATTTATTGGTTATAGGGCCCTTATTTTTATTTATTGGTTATACTCTAGGTTGGAACAATTGGAACAATGAAAGACTTTTTGATATTTTGCAAAATGAGTTGAATGATCTTGATATAAATAATGTGTGTGGGTGTTTAGCCTAAAATGTGTACTCTAGGTTCTCGCAAATTATTACGAGGTCGATTGCATGTAGCAAGCTAATCCCGATCGGATCTCGATGGAAAGCTTAACAGGGCGGCTCTACTCCTAAGTGTTATTAAAATGAGAAAAGGAAAATCCTAAACATATTATGACCATAAGATACAACAATAAATAAATAGAGATAAAAAACAACTAAACACGAATACCAACGGATTGAAGCTTTAGGATCAGATGCTTAATTCCTATTCAATGTCTAATTGATCATCCATCCATATTAGATTAAGAACACCAAAGGTTGCTTAACAAATTACTTTTGTATTAATATACTAAGCCGTGATCTTTACTTTCGTATATAGTTCACACCTTTAGTAATTACTTAATCTCATATAGAATATTATTCTTACGTTTCCGGTTCAGAATAATGTTGATTAACCCTAGGTCTAATGTCAAGCAAAATGATCAATCTACTTAACATAAACATATGAATTCAATAGTGATCAAGCATTAAATTACATACAAAACAAGTTAATCAAGGGCATAGATCAAATAAACATCAAGTAAGAACATAAACATCCAATCCAAGTAAGGATCTAACCAAACATCATATACAAAGTAGAATCACAAAAGGAAACCATAGAAAGTAGTGAGAATCTAAAGTCGGAATCCACTTCAATCCATCGGAATTTTTAAATCCTAAACTAAGAAAGCAATAAAAACTAGTGTATGAGAAGTTCTTCTTAAGTTACATAGGTGCTGAGAGAGAGTGAGCAAATGACGCCCAAAAGGAAGATTTAAACACACCTGCTACTGCCAACCAGCGGTCACTGGCCTTGACCTTCTGACGCACAATTTCTGCAGAGCCAGCGGTCGCTGGCCTCTGCTTTCTGCCGTTCTTCTGCAGCTGCATTCCCAGCGATCGCTGGCTGCACGGTCAGCTTCCTTGTGCTCGATTTCATCCCGTGCCATGCTTGTCTCGCCTCTTCCTCGTTCGGCTCTGCTCCAACGATCTCGTCTACACCAATCCTAGCCCAAATCATCCTTTTTCACTTCATCCTACAACAAACATAACCAAACAAGAACCGGCGTAAAAACGAACTAAAATTAATACGAAAACATCAAAACTAAGACTTAGACATGACAACACAACGAGTTAAAACGCAACAAAAACACACTAAACCGTGAGCAAGGATACGATAATAGATCAAATATGAAAGGAAAAAATCAATGGTTGTAAAAGAACTATTAGAACATTTGAGACAATATTTTTAGAACATTTTACAATACTCTACATCTAGTTTTGCACCAATTCCACAAAACTATTTGCGTATTTCATTTTATATTTTGTAAGATATTATCGTAATATATTATTATTTTTAAATTATATTTTAATAAATCTAAAGGTCTAATTTTATAATTAGCACGAGACTTTCGATTTTGATTTTAAATCGTAGGGATGGCCAAGTAAGATACTGGCCAGAAATCTTCAAGTGCTTTTGGTCCCACGAGTGGAAAAAGTAATTTGCTAAAGGGGTGTTTACTAAGTGGGATTAGGAGGGATAAGTTTAGATAGATAAAAATAGTATAGGCTAATCTAGTGTTTACTAATTAGGATTAGACTTCTAAGATATCCTAAAGCCTGTGATTAAGGCTCCAATAAGGGATTATTTCTTTGATTTCTATCCCACCTAGAAGGCTAATTAATCCCAAGAGGGTGGATTATTCTAATTAATCTCATCCTACATAGTAAACACCCCTTAAGATGACAGCAAACGAATATTTCTCAACTGTATTGGATATATACTATGCAGTATACAACATTCGTACATTTCGAAACACAATCATTTAAAAAACATTACGCCCAAAAAATGAATTGGTCTCTAGGTCTTCACAAATTAATTAGGTTTAGATAGATTTTTATATATTAATTATTTTAAATAATATTAATTAATAATATATAATATATAAATAATAGAATAGTTAGCCCAATCAATTTTCATATATAGAATAACATATTCATACATTTCGAAACACAATCAATTTTTTTGAATCTATTTTCTCACTTATTTTCCAATATGTCAATTTTATTTTATTTCTTAAATATTTTCTACCATTTTTCTTAAGTTTATGAAATAATTCACTATCATAATCATAAATTATAATTTTCAAATAATTATTATAATATTATTGATTTATTTTAAATAAATATTTTCATTGTGAGCTAGTGTTAACGTAAAAAAGTTGTGAAAATAAGTTAAATTGTAAGTTGTACATATGAAAGAAAAATAAATAAATATTTTATTTAGATGATTGAGTTGTGAATGTTGTGAATAAACATAATCTTTAAGGGAGTGTATGGTTGTGGAGTCTGTAGGTATTCTATACGGATTTTAAAAAGTCTTTAAAAATCTTTAGGTATTCAACGATCTATGTATTTTAATAGTACGGATTTTCATGGATTCTCTTCTAAAAATATAAATAGATTGTTCTCTACAAATTCTCTTATACTCAGTGGAGATTTCAACGGATTCTTTCATAAACTTCTACGAACCCGACCAGGGATAAAAATTTAGCTCGACCCATTGTCATCCCTAAATCCGACTATCTTTATGTTATTTCAGTCTCCTACTAGGGGTGATAATTTTGCCCAGTTTGTCGAAGTTTGACGACAATGGGCCTCCAAAACCTGACCAAATGACGTCATGGTCGGGTTTTGGCTAATGTTTAGGCTCGGCATACCCAAGTCCGTCCAAGCCCGATCCGAATATTTAGATATCTGATAGTTAAATTATAAATTTAAAATAATATAAATATAATTATTATTATTAATATATAATCAAAATAAATTAATAGACATATTAAATAAAATGTATGAGTAAAATAATATAAATTTCATTATTATCATTAATGTATAATAAATATAAATTAATATATATATTAATGAATATTAAAATATATAAATATATTTTAAAATAAATTAATTATATATACTTTTAATATGTTAAAAATAATAAAATAAAAGAAAAATAAAAATAAAATAAATAAAATATGTATGTCCGCTCAATCCACATGGTCCTGGGCTTGACCTTGAATTGCAAGCTCGATTGGTCCATAGGCCGGGCTTGGACCCGGGTCTTCGCATAGGAAAGCCCGGTCCAAACCGGCCCATTGTTATCCCTTGTCACATAACCTATTGAAATCTACGTAAATCAATAAAAAAATATAATCCACAATCCTATCAAATTTATAAAAATTCATGTAAATCAATAAAAAAGTCTATCAAACTCTACATGAAGTCTATAAATTTTTAAATTCAGACTTTTTAAAAAATTTAATAAACCAACAAAATCTCAATTAAATACGCCTCTTAAATGGTATACAAATTCTTTTACATTGAGTGAGTGATTTATAGTTTTCAAAATAACAAAACAAAACAATGTGGTGCTAATGTGTGAAAACAAAAGCTCATTGCACAAAATTTGATCAAATTAGCATAAATCTATATATCTATATATTATATTATATATATATATATATAAAATATGAAAATTCAATTTGAAATCAATTTAAAAAATAATTTTACAATTAAGTTTAATTTTAGTGGTAATTATGGTTAAAAAAAAAATTCTAAAACCGGCACTGTATTACATTTGCACTGCAGTTGGGCCCATCATGTGCAACTGTTTCATCTGCTATTTATGCTTGTTTTTTTTATTATGCCTAATTCTGCAAAATACCATTTCTTTTTTTTTTACAAGTAATTAAGATAAAAAGTAATAGTAATATTTGATTTAAAAATATATAAATATTAATTAATTTATTTATTGAATTTTAAATTTGTAATATTTTTTTTTATATTTTTGAGTTTTAACTTTAATTTTTTTATTTTGAAAATTTTCTTTTTTAAACAAAACATTGAATAACTAAAAGGTATTTAGAAATTAACCATAAACTAAATTAGTCTAAAATTTTTGATGAAAATTAGAGAATTATAAATTTAAAAATTTTAATTAAAAACAAAGTAAAATGGTAAATTGTAGTATTATCAAATTTTCAAAAATAATTATTTCTAAAGAACATTTTTTTAAATTTATATCTATATATTTATATAAAATTGCATTCATTTAATTTCAGTGGTAATTTATTAATTAATTTTAATTTGACCATCATGATTCTAAAAAACAAATTTTCTGAAAAAATGCAATGTTGGCATCACTTTTGTAATACTTTTTATTTCATATGCAATAAAGATTTAAATATTATATATTTATCAATAATTAAATTTGATTTGAAAAAGAAAATGAAATTTCTGAAAATCTTAAAATACTAGATGTCATTTATAAATAAATACAAGTATTTTTGAATTAAATTAAAGAAATAGCCATATAAAGTAATGATGAAATATATATATATATATAAAATAAGAAACATTTAATTTCAATTTCATTTTAATGGGAATTTTGTGGATAACTTTAATTTTAATGACAACAATGATATAAATATTAAATTAAATAATTTTAAAGTTTAAACAAATCACTCTTATTTTCTCTATCATATAGTAATATTTTTCTCCTAAAATATTATATACATATATATATAATAAATGGATTAATTACAACATATTTTTATTTTTACTTATTTTGTACTATTAATATTAAATATTTTGTTATTATCTATATTTTGATATAAATATTATAAATTTAGTTTATTTTATTGATTCATATATTATATATGTAAAATTAAAATAGATATATTATTAAAATTATATGATATATAATTATTAATAGTTATATGATATACGAGAAATATATAAGTAAATATTTAAAAATATTATATATATTGTGATAACTAACTTAATCAATTTTTTATTTAAGATTATTATGATTTAATATATTAAATCAAGTTTTCAACAAATAACTATTACACGAAATTTATGTTAAAATCATAAATCTATTTTAATGACAATTATATAGTTAACTTCAAATTAATGGTTCGTTTCATAAATAAAAGTTGGTCAAATAATTTTTACTAGATAATAAAAATTAGAATTTTCTAACAAAATTTAACTACAAATAATAGACTTCAAACATGTGTATTATGAATTATTTTCAAGAGGCAAAATACAAAATAACCAAATAAGATAGTCAAAGATGAATAGTAGCCATCAACATAACATTATATAAATTATAGCAATTTTTATTGCAAATTGTCATAACTTGTAAATTTAACCGATAGAATTTTTGTTTTTTAACCTTCTCAGTATGAATTACGTTTGCTAGGTATGATTCATACTCTTCATACATATGTAGTAATATTTATAGAATTAACGTATGAATGGTATGAATCACTGAAATCATATCATTCATACACAATATCTAAATAATATTAGTTTGAATTATTTTGTTGGTGTAATTTGATTTTGATAATTTTTTGTTGTTTGTGGTGTGATTTCGATTTTGGTTGTGAAATAAATTTTAATGATGGTATTGGTGGTGGTGGGATTTTCTTTAACTGACGAATTTTTCGTTTTTTAGCATTTTGAGTATGAATTACGTTTGCTAGGTATGATTCATACTCTTCATACATATATAGTATTATTCATACAAATCAGTTATGAATTTTTAAAATCATACCATTCATACCTATGAATACGGCGAGGGAATATTTAAAAGGATATTTTTGTCACAAAAATTAAAAAATGGCTAGAATTTATATGTTATTATGTTCGTGGTTAATATTTGTCTTTCACAATCTTGTATGACTATTCTCTATAATTAACTATATTTTCAATGTACACACATGTTTAACTAATTAAATAATTTTACTTTTATATTGTATTATTCTTATTATTATAAAAACTTAACGGTATTTACATACATTCACATATTTATGTATATATGTGAGATCAATATTAATAAAAAAAAAATCAAACTATTGAAAATCATAATACACTCATAAAAACATCAGCCAATTTACTATATTAAATCAATCATTATTGTTTTACCAATTAAATTTTGTATAATTACTAATTGTTTTGAAAATTCAAAATCAGAATCAAGTCGTTGTTAAGACGGTTCACGTTTTGGAATCGAAACGCGTGTAGAATAGTTCCAAAATTTTAAAATTGTAATTGGAGCGTCTTCTACACAATCACGAAATCGAACCGTCGATTACGATTACATTTTTAGAACCACCGATTAGGATCAAATTACAGTTCAATTACAATATTTTGATTCATTTAAATATCTATTTGCATAAAAGAGTAATAAATAAAACATTCTCTTACGAGTGCACAAAGTACAAACTAGTTTATAAGAAATATGGAATATCACACGTTCATGCATGTATGTCTTTTTTGTTCCAAAAGCTGTTTAAAATCATCACATGTTACAATATTTTTGAAATGGACTCTTCCATGCTCATGATATTATTTGGCAATACATATTTATATCTGAGAATGTAATTCTCTTTTATCCAATCATTTCTCAAGGTTAGGCTACATATATAATTTCTGGACTGGATTTTTACAATGCACAAGTAGAGAAGCAGATACAATTTCAAATTTCTTATTTCACATCTGAACTTGTGTTGTGACTATTTACAACAGTGATAAAACTTATATAACCTCCTATATGATTTTTGAATATCTGGGGCGACTTATTATCTACAACAATATATTAAAACGGATCTATAGAAATTAACAGCGACGATAAGTAAATCCTCCCAAGAGCCAAGGAGATTCAGTAAGTTTGACGACTACTCTCTTTGAAGAAAAACTGAGTATCGAGAAAGGCTTATTTAGGAGTTGGATCAGGGGAAGGAATGTCATCACGTTTGGCTTTGCTTGAAGAATTGTCTGGGTCTGATGAATTAATTGGACATACGGAGGCGAACTTGCAGAAGTTGCATTTCCAAAGCTCCTCCATTGGAGGGTAAGTGGCTTCTCTCTTGCCCATCCAAAACTCTAGAGATGACTCAATTTGATCCTTCACCAAATCAGAGTCATACGTGAATTCAACCTCCCCTAATAAGGATTGATCTTCCTGTAACTCGTATCTGTTGAAAGAAAAGCAACGCATCTCGTGCTTATGTGGTGAAAAGTCTGGAATGAAATACAGACAGCAGAAGTATGCATGACGAAAATGATGATAATAGATTGAACAGGACTTGCACCAGTAACAAGAATCATAACGAATTGGACTTTATTTTCATCTCATACTTCATTTCATCAAGAACTGACATCTAGGCCGATGTAATTGAGATGAAATTCCGAAGAGGCCTCTAAGGTGGAAATGACAGTATGTCAAGCAAAAGCCCAAGAACGCTGCAGAAAGACAAATAACTCAAAAGCTACTGCAAGCTAACCTCAACAATAGCTGGTCATGAGCCTTAGGCAGCAAGCAACAACTATTTCCGAAATACCGTACCATGTCGTTGAGAGTCTGCATAGCAATCACATGCATATGAAATTATAAAAATCAAGTTCTTCTTTTCTTTTTAAGTTAGTTATGTTAATAAGATTCAACTGTATGCACTGTCTTGGGATCTCTCTCTATCCCTCCGAGTCTCCGACACACTGACACACACATGCAAACTTGAAAGTAATAAGAAGTGAATGCAATAATCAGGGATAAATCATTTACCTCTGAAGGAAAACCTGATTTTGCTATATTCTCTCTAATTTCTGGAGATAAAATATGATTGGGATTCAAGGAGAAGTAGTTAAAGAACTTTTGGGAAGGAAATTTGTCCGTGACTAAAGTGTCCCAAATATACTTGTAGCACATGAGTTGAAACCTACCACACAGATTTTGAACAAATGGCTCAGAGGAGGAATAAGTAAACGAGAGCAGTTTAATCGATTGCATGACTAATCTATACCTTCCATTTCTCTTTTGTGGTTCCCCTGGAATGGTTGGCCGTACACGAGTTTTGGTGTCAACTAATACTGGAAATCTTGTGGAGTCAGATACAGGCATCCGAATTTCATCAATTATCCCCACCATCCACACACCTTCTACAAAGCCTACTCTGAAAGAACAAAGTAAAAATGAGCCATGATACCCACCATAAACTACTCATATTACCAGCCATGATACCCACCATAAACTACTCATATTCTCCAGAAGTAATCAGCACTAGAGAAATACAGCAGTTAACTTTATTCAGATAAGAAAAAAAATCATCAGATGGTGGTGAAATTTTGGACTGGAACGAGATAAATAATCATGGTCAAAGACATTTAGCTACATCATTGATGTTGAACAATATAACAATTTAGCAATCACATATGAAAGTTAGAAATTCAACAAACTTACAAAGGCAACTCGCGGGTTAATCCATCAAATAATAGTTGATTTGTACCAATGATGAAATTCAAGAATTTGAGAGCCCACACATCTTCAGCACATTCTACTTGAACTTTTACCCTTTTAATTACTTGTCCACATTCAAAAGAAAAGGCATGTATACTACCATCATAGCGTACAAGAGAGGCTGCATACACATCTTATATACTTTCTACCCTATGTTTGCACAAATAACTGTCAAATGCATTGAAGAAGACAACAAATATAAAAGTAGGACACCATATTAAAACTGGGGATCAAACAAACTACAAAGCATATAACATTTCTTTCATATAAAGGAATATACAAGGTGCATACCTCTTCTTCAAGTACGAAATGGCGCGCACTCCCTGCTTCCATTGCTTTCGTCTTTTTGGGTTTACCGAAGAGTAGAATAAACTCCTTCTGTTTTTCACACCATTCCTAAATCAAAAGGAAACAAGATATACGCATGACAACCGCAGAATAACCATTCATCTCTTCATTTAAGCTGTCTGATTTGAGAGTACATACATTATCTTGAACATAGTAAGCATTTCCACATGATAGACAGTCAATAAGAGGGTGAGGGAAAGAAGAACTGATAAACCACAGACAGCACAACAATTCTCATGGCCTCTGAACATTATAAAGCTCTAATTTTTCGTCTCGTGCAAATTCAAAGTTTCTATTTCAACACGTTTGGAGATGCTACGACTAGTGAAATGCAACCACAGATTTGCACATGTAAACGTGGTATGATCATCCGTGTGTAAATTGGTGAACTAGCTACTTTTGTAATTCACGAAATGCATCAATGACAAACATGTCTAAACTTCATTGAATTTTAAATCAATTTCACAGCAGAAAAAGGAAAGAGCTAAAAAGGATTGGAAGACAATCCAGAAGCAAAAGGGGAAAGTAGTAATGACTAATGATACCGTGGCAGTGAGGTCGGTGACAGACAAGCCTCTTCCATTTCGGAATCGATGCAGAAACGGCTCGAGCACTCTGTTCCTCTTATTCTTCTGAGGGCTCGGGATATTCGATCCGCAGGGCCGGTCCGATTCCTCTATATCCGGGGTGGTGCAAGCGGATAGGGCACGCTTGGACAAGAGCGCGATGGAGCGGATTGACCTGGAATTCCTGTGGAGATGAGAAGCGGGCATGGCCGCGGAGGCGGCGAAGGCAGCTTCGATGAGAGCCATTTCCTCTTCGCTGATGATCTCAATTGGGATTTTGGCAGATTTTTCACCAGAATCGGTGGTGGTGGTAGGAGGGGAAGAGGAGCCGGTGGTGTTCATGGTGTTTGGTACGGCTAATGCGGGAGAGTTGCCGTTGGATGTTGGCACACCGCCTCCGACGGCGGCGGGAGTTGGGGGCAGTTTCGTAAATAGGCTGATAGCGTCACGTGTAAGATTTTGCGGGTTAATTTAAAATTTCAATTACAAGTTTTAGTTTTACAACGGTCTTTTGTTTCATTTGTGCAGTTAAATAGTACACCTTTTCGGTCTTTTCCCAAGAATGGAAATATATTTGGGGAAATAGGTTAAAGTAGCCGCTCTAATATTAAAAACACAAAAAATAATTATATAAATAAAAATAGTAAAGGGACAAAATTAAAACTACCCACTCTCCAAACAGTTAATAAACTAAATACCCATTTTCCAATTACACATTCTGAAAATACCCACTTTTGACCATTTGACTTACATCTAGCGCTCTACTCTCTCTCCCTCTTCTTCTCCAATTTTGAAATAATCTACCGCCCAGCACCACCACACCCTCGCCGTGTGCCGCCACCACCACCCTTTTCCGCCCTCCACCACCAAGCACACTGCACAGTCCAACACCACCGTGCCTTGTTTACTCAATTGTAGCAAATACTACCAAGCACACTGCAGTCCAACACCACCGCGCCACCAGCTTCTTCCGCCGCCGCTCCGTCGCCTCCACCATTTAAATGGAGCACTCCGACGAAGAAATACCCCACGAAATTGAGGTAATTACACCATTATGTGTATAATTACATATCTACTGCTTCTTCACAATTATGAAATTGGAAATTTACGTGTATATATATATATGATAGTATATATATGGTAGATGATTATAGGTTGATTATTTACATGATATACATACATGAATGGTCTTACAATTGTGAGAGGGCCACATAAGCATCAATACCGCCGGCGTCGGAGCATCTACCGCCGGCATGTGGGCGACCGGCGGTAGATGCATTCCGCACGGTATATACCGGCGGTATGTACATGCATATCACATTCGAATTTTTATGATTTCAACAATATATTTTGTGTTTAGTTAGGCACGGTATTTGTTGATTAATTTGTTAATTAGTTAATTAATTTTGCTAATTACGTTTTATAATTGATAAATTTTCTTTGTTATTATTGTTTAATTAGCTAATTAGTTGTTATAATTGTTTAATATGCTAAGTAGTTGCTAATATTGATTAATTTGATTAGTTGTTATAATTGTTTAATTATTGATTAATTTGATTAGCTAATTAGTTGTTATAATTGTTTAATTATTGATTAATTTGCTAAGTACTTGCTAATAATGATTAATTTGCTAATTAGTTGTTAATTATTGATTAATTTGATTGGCTAATTAATTTGTTTAATATTGATTAATATGATTAGCTAATTAGTTGCTATAATTGTTTAATTATTGATTAATTTGATTAGCTAATTAATTTGATTAGCTAATTATTGATTAATTTGATTAGCTAATTAATTTGATTAGCTAATTATTTAATAATTTGATTAGCTAAATAATTTGTTTAATATTGATTAATTTGATTAGCTAATTAGTTGTTATAATTGATTAATTTGCTAAGTAGTTGCTAATATTGATTAATTTGCTAATTTGCTATTATTAATGATTATTTTTGCTAATTAGTTGTTATTTTTGATTAATTTACTAATTAGTTGTTATTATTGAATTTTTTTGCGAATTAGTTGTTATTTTTTATTAATTTGATAATTAGTTGTTATAATTGATTATTGTGCTAATTAGTTGTTTTAATTATTAAGGTATTGGAGCGTCCGTGGTATCGTAGGCCGAATTCTATTGATCAGATAGCGGTACCGAATACATATTATAGGATTAGTGTATTAGAGGAAATCCGGCTCACACTTCTTGAGGTTGGGGGTTACGAGTTGCTCGACAGATTTAAGGAGGGGCCATTCGGACATTTTATAGGATGGACACCGGGCAGCGTGTGTTCATCGGCCCTCCATGGTATAGTTGCTCGGTGCATTTGGTCCCGTACCGGTATTTGGTTCCACCTCAATAGATCTGATATCGAGTATACTGTACGGGATCACGCGTTGATCACGGGACTGCGATTTGGGGGCTCTATCTTCGACAGCACGTATCCCCACGATCCGAGAGGCATTCGGCTTTTTGAGTTGGCATGCGGCGGTGGCAATTTGTCCGGAGCGGATCTGCTGAAGCGTTTCCGGAAGCGCATTCCTCCCCACGAGGCCGACATATATCTAGGCTTGGCCCACGTCTTGATGGCGTCGATTTTCGTCTTCGGGCATGATGCTCAGAAGATGATATTTCCGTGGTTGTGGACGCTGGCATCGGACATGGACGCCTTCTATGAGTACCCGTGGGGAGCATACTCGTTCAAAATTCTCCGGAATTATTTAAGAAAAATTCCGAATAATCAGAGATATCACTTTTATTGACCTGCTTGGTCGCTGATGATTTGGGGATTTGAGCTGCTACCCGGGGTGGGTAATGTTGCCGGGAAGTATCGTGGCGACGGATTTTATCCGAGATGTCTTCGTTGGAATTTTCGGAAGACTCCAGATCTTCCGGATCCTGCAGACATTCGGAGTTTCTACACGGATTTGGATGTAAGTTAAAATTTTGGTTTAATTTAATATATTTATTTAATGTACTTAATTAATATTTTAATTAATTAATTATGTTTTTATTTTTTGCAGTGCTATGATATTACAAATATAGTTATGGAGGAGACCGAGCGAGCCCTACCTTATGTGACATATGTCGACTGTCCGCGTCCGCTGGCGGTATCGTATGCTCCTTTGATCGGCCTTACATCGAGGACCCAGCATACTACAGGTGATCAGCACCGTGTTAGACATACACGACCACCTGTGCTGTTGAGGAAGTCTCCGGTCCTCGATCCACTCGGAGTGCGAGGCCTGTAGTGGATGAGCAGCATGTTGAGCACACCGACCACGCATCTCGGCCTCCTCGACGCCGTGTCGACAAGGGGAAGCGTGCCAGAGTGCAGAGGCCTGAGTCGTCCTCCAGTAGCAGCAGAGGAGCTCCACCCTCGCCGAGAGCAGAGAGAGACTACATACGAGATATTGTTCGGGCTGAGGTTCGGGCTGATGTTAGTGCATCTGAGGCACAGATTAGAGCTGATTTGCGGGCTGAGGTTAGTGCTTCTGAGGCACGGATTAGAGCTGATATGCTGGCTGAGATTACAGCATCTGAGGGCAGATTGAAGACGTGGATGAAGGGGATGTTTGAGATGATGAAATGTGGCGGATCACGACGTAGTTCCCCAGTGCTAGATACTCGGAGACATAGTCCCCCTATTACGGACTTGGCTCGTCCGTCTCGTGCTGCTGACGAGGGCGATGATTCTGCTCGGCCGTCTACTGTATTTCCCGATGATTCTGCTCGGCCACACTTCTCGGGGATCGATGCTCCATTTGTGACACACCGTCATTCTACAGCTGATGTAGGACAGAGCCAGGTATTTTCACAGTTACGTGATTTAATGTAAATTCTGTTTTTAATATTTTTTTAATTAACTGTTTATTTTAAATTTAGTTTACCACTTCTGACGTATCCGGAGATGTGATCGCCTACAGTAGTCCATCAAGAGAATATCGTCCTCCCGTATCCCCTCCATTTCCTTTAGGTGTGTATGATAGATTTTTAGAATTCATGAAGAAACCTGATTATGCAACAGTTGCACTCAGAGGAAATGGGGCTCCGCTAAGTGTTGAAGATTTGAAGTTTATGATCAAGTTAGATGAAGATTTCTATTCAGAGGTCATTTTATTTAATTATTTCTATTAATTACTCCCTCCGTCCCGCTAGATTAGACACATTTGCTTTTGGATCGGAAACCAATATTTGCTTTATATTTGCTTTTGGTGATTATGGCCCACACACTTTTAAGTTGTAAAAGTTACCAAAAATAGAAATGCGTCTAATCTAGTGGGACGTCCCAAAAAGGAAAATGCGTCTAATCTAGCGGGACGGAGGGAGTACATGTTTTATATATTCTATATTTTTGTATAATTCTAATCCAATATTTTTGTGATATAGACCGTAGATTTGTATATGGCGACACTTCAAGTAAGATTGATTGACAATGATAAGGTGTATCCGAGTCACACTAATGGCAAAACTGTGATATGCAAGACAGATTTATTTGTAAGTAAATTTATTTGATTTTATTTGATATTTATTTGTTATATTCATTAGGATTTATTTTTTATATTTATATGTGATATTCATTATGATTTATGTGATATATTTATTTGTTATATTTATTTAGGCAAGGTTAGCGTTTGAATATAAAAATTTTGTTGCCGAGTGTCGTAAATCGGTTGCTAAGGAAAATGTGGCTGCCCACATAAAAAACAACTGGGTGCCAAGTAAATGGGTGTGTGAAGTCGTTCAGGGTACGGCTTATGGAACAACTTGTCGTGCATGGTGGGATGCTAATGAAGTAAGTTTGTATTTTTTTTTAAATAAGTTATTTTATAATTATATATGTCACTAATTGTGTTATGTTTGATTTTAATTGTAGGTAATATTTCCGATATTAGTTTCGCATCATTACGTCGTTGTAGTTGCTTGGACTCGTATACTGACATTGTACGACAGTAATTGGCATGCGATTACGCTCGAGATTCAGCAGGCGAGGATTAGGACGCTGAGACCATTGATTTATGGTCTTCATGTGACGCTGCGACATGCGATGTACTATCGCCACAACACATTCGGATTCGAAGAGAATCCAGATTTGTTCAGTGTACGATGTGCAGATCCCAGTCAGCAATTCCGACAGAGCGACAGTCATAGTTGTGGGCCATTCGCGTGCATGACAGTGGAACGAATCATCAGTGGATGGCCATCAATTGAGTGGGGATCGACGCATATTTTGGATTATCGTGCTTTAGTGGCTTGTAGTATTTTTCATTTGTGTGATTGATAGTATCTTTGCCTTTGTATTAATTTGGGATTGTTTATGAAATATTAGACTATTTCTATTATATTAGTGAATATTTCTTCATATTTACAAATATAGGGAATACTTGTGCAAATATATAACATATAGTGAATATTTAGGGAATAATTTTACTAGTATAGGAATAATTTTACTAATATAGGAATAATTTTACAAATATATAAAATATAGTGAATATTTATAATATAGGAATAATTTTACAAAGATATAAAATATAGGGAATATTTGTGCAAATATATAACATATAGTGAATATTTAGGGAAAAATTTTACTAATATAGGAATAATTTTACAAATATATAAAATATAGTGAATATTTACAATATAGGAATAATTGTACAAAGATATAAAATATAGGTAAAAAAATAGCAAATATATAACATAAACCGTGTGTATTTAGGGAATAATAGACAATAGAAACATAAAAAAACGAAAAAGGGGCTTCAGGATTCGAACCAAGCCAGCGGAGAGAAGAGAACCTATGGGTGCGTGAGATACCATGTGGCCTATTGCTCTTATTTGTTACATTCTCATCTACAAATAATTATAAACATATCAATAATTATAGGTTTCGAACCCAAGCCACGCGAAGAGAGGAGAACTTATAGGTGCAAGAGATGCCATTTGAGCTATTGCTCATATTCGTTAATTTTACATCTACAAATAATTATAAACATATTAATAGGTCTTTTAGAACAAATATATTATATATTTTGAACCCAAGCCCTTTTAGAAGATATTTAATATATAGTCATAACAAATTAACAACAAACAAGTCTTCATAACAACAAATAAGTCTTCAATAGTCTTCATAATCATCATCTGCTTGGGGGCAATTCGGCCCCGTATGTCCGGTGCTTCCACAATGAGGACATGGTTGTCTACCTCTCCTACGTCTCCCAGATGTTTCCCCTCCTGATCTACGTCTACTCTCTCGAGGTCGACCCGGCATTCGTATGACTTTGTTTAGCAAAACTTCTATATTTGCGACATTGGTTGGTAGGACCCAATTATTTTTGTGAGGAACACGTGCAATGTGTACTCTGTAGGCGTCCTGCATCGCTGTCCGTTTGTAAAAATTTGCTATAAATTGAGATATGGACATACCGGCATTCCTGTCAAATTGTAAAAAGAATGTAATTAGACAATATAATAAATATCGCAATGTAAATATTATACGTACTGAATTGCCGCAACTGCATGAGAACAAGGAATGAGATCGAACTGAAACTCCATACACTCGCAAGTCCATGCATTCAAGTCAACAATAACTGACCGCGTACTCGTCTCAACCTTGAATGCATGAGCATCCACACGAGCTACGCTATACGCACGAGATCTATCAATTTGCAGGCGCACTTTTCGTATAACTTCTTCTGGATATTCTTGTTGATCCCGTGCAGCTTTCTGACGTCTATCATCGAACCAATTTTCCAACACAAGCCTCACTGCCTCCACAAGAGAGCAAATAGGTAGACGTCGAGCCCACAACAGTGTCTTATTGAAGCTTTCAGCTGCATTAGATGTTAGAAAGCTATACCTTCGCACTGGGCACATCGATCGAGCCCATTTGGGAGGTCCAACACTCATCAACTTCTCATAAGCAGCAGGCTTTGAAGCCTGTATGACACTCATTCTTTAATGATATTCATTCAGTCTGTATGTGTAAGCGGCTCTCTGAAATAAACCAACCGTGGTCTTTCCAAACCGTTTGATCTTGCCGCTAAGATGATAGTAGCATAAACCGTGTGTTGCTTCAGGAAATACGATACCCACGGCATGCTCAATTGACACATGTTGATCGGATACGATCAATGTGTTTGGCGTACAACCATAAGCTCCTTTGACTCTTGTAAGGAACCAAATCCAAGACTCGTGATTTTCGATCGGCCCAATCCCAAAAGCTAGTGGGTAAATCTGTTCATTCGCATCTTTCGTTACTGCAACGAAAAAAATGTCATTGTTCTTCCCCTTTAGATGAGTGCCATCAACAACTATAACGGGCCTCATGCACAAGCCAAACCCAGCTCTACAAGCTCCAAGAGCGACAAATAGATGTCTAAATCTATTGTCAGGACCAACATCAAGATCAGTGATCGTACCTTGATTCATCACTTCCAACATATGCAGATATCCAGGCAACAACTGAAATGATGCATCATACTTACCGTAGATCATCTCAAGTGCATGATTTCTGCCTCTGAGTGCGACATCGTACTTGACATCCATACCGAAACACCTCCTCAGCTCCTCCTGAATAACCTTCGGTCTTATGATATCTTTCACATTTCGCATTTTCTTCGCAAAGAATGCGCCAATCACCTTTGAGTGTACCTTTTTCGGACCAAGAAGTGAGATATCATCAGTACAAGTGTGCTGAGCACGAAACTCAGATACAGTCCAACTACCTCCATGACAATGAGCACGCAGAATGAACAGACATCTTTCATACAACTTACAAACCCAATGCAATCGATACGTGTCTGATCTTACGACTCTGTATTCAGCTCGGTTCTCCATGTTCCACAATCCAGCCGCAATGTTCAAGTCTTCCTTATCATCAAAGATCGACCCATCACCTAACTCTTCGAGTATTGGATTTTCTTCAGTCAGCACTTCGGAGGTCATAGCATTGAGGGGGACCATTGGAACTATCCAATTTCTTAAAAACCCTTCTGTATTAGGGTTGTACTCGACGTCACTATCCACACTCGGATACATCATTTCCAGAACTCTTCGCATACCCCCTGCATCACGTATCCATGCTGCAAATTCGGCAAATGTACCACTGTTCATCTGAGGACCTTCTTCTTCTTCGGATTCAGATGATGAAGAACAATCTGAACTCACAACGTAATCTTCATCATCATCATCATCATCATCATCACCACCACCACCACCATCTTCTTCACCAAAATTGTCACCACATGCAAAGTTGAGGTCCGGAATTCTTGTGGATTCAGTTCTGCTGCTCGATTCCCCCCTCAAATCCACATACACTGTAGGTGATGATTGGATCAAACATAGTCTTCTAACTTCATCATCAGTGGTCAATTGAGATTTGATAAGCCGACCATTCTTCGATCTCGACAAACAGAAGATATCGTACTGATTTTCACTTGCAATAGACATGTACTCGATGCAGAATTTTAAATTCGTGATAGTGATATGATTATTCGGGAGAGGTGCTGTCTGCTCCTGGCCACCCGTATAAATACATCCATCCCAATAACCTCCATATTTCACGTAAACAGGTGTATAATCATTCATCTACAAATAAAGAATGAATATAATAAGCAATAAGAAGAATAATGATACTCACAATCAGAAAGCGAATAACTAAATATAAATTGAAATTGTGCAAGAGTAAGTAATTACAATTTCGACTTAGCATAATAATCTCATCTAAAATGCATGTAAACCTCAAAAAAAATCTCTATTGTCAAAGTGAACACATTAAATTAATTGAAACTAATTGCATAGCTCAAAAAAAGTCTTATAACATATCGATTACAATTTTGCCGGCATCATTTCATCCAAAATACATAAAAATCTCTCATCAACTTAACTGAAACTAGATCTTTAATTTGTATATCAACAATTATGAAATTATACTAAGATCTAAACGTTGAGCTCAACTTCTTTAATACTACAATATATAAAAGACAATAATTTGGTCCAAGTTCACACTGTTGCTCAAATCCATCACCGTTATACTAAGATCTAAACAAATATATAAGACTTTTTAGAAGTATGATGTGATATTATTGCAAGTAATACAAATATATACATAGTTATGTTAATACCGCCGGTAAGGGTCCAACGGTTGCAAATACCGCCGGTGACGCCATTACCGGCGGTATTTGCTCATTTACCGGCGGTATGGACGTTCTACCGAATAACTGAGTTAGTTTGAGATTATTACCTTAAAATTTTCTAGAAAATGGCTTCAATTGAACTCGTTCAAGCAAATCAAGGAGTATACGTAGAGTAAGAAAGAGAAAATAAAATATTAGTTGAAAGAGAGTTATGTGACGTTTGTGAAAGAAAGTTAGTTATTTATGTTATAATAACGTGATGATTGTTACTGAGAAGTCAAAAAGTGGGTAAATTCTTTACATTGTTTTAGTCGTGGGTATTTTCTTTATACACGTTTAGCAAATTGGGTATATTTCATAATTACCACAATAGTAAAATAGTAACCAATATTTTATATTATTAGCAATAGTATCCCTCGTAGGTACCTTTCCAACTTCACGTGATTATGTTTTATAAGAGAGAAGTTATTATTTCATTTTCATTAATACAAATTAAGGGGTATTATGAGGATAGTGACTAATTTTTTAGCATTATTATATACATAATTAGTATTTAGGTTTTCAATATTAAAATGGCTAGTATTGGAGTTGTCTCAATATATTTTATCATATACATTAAATTTATAATTTAGATACAACTTCATAAAAATTATGAAAAGAAATTTTGTTAATATTTTTTTCATCTCGCTATTTATATTATGTTTATAATAATCTCTTCATCTCTCGTTATTTATATTATATTTTGATTAAAAATTAAAATATGATATAAATAACGAGAAAGATGTAATATATGTCTATGTAAAGAGAGCATAAATTTTGGAGGCAACTTTTATAATAGTCATAACGTACAGTAAATCAAATATTAGCTAATTAATTAAAAAAATTTAAATTTATCCATTATTGCTTAAAATATCTTTTTAAAAAGTTTAGCAGTTAATTCCCATTTTTCAGTTATCCAAATATAGTTGTGGATTGTGAAGGATATTTATGGTAATAAGTATAAAATGTGGTTAACATTTTGGTTTTTTTATTATCATGGCTAAAAATTGGATTTGTCATTTAGAATTGGCTAATATGGCCAATTGTTGCATCCCCAAGATTGTGGTCTAGTTGTGGTGTGGAAGTTGGCCGAGGCGTGCCGTCGAGGCCGTGTCGAGACGCGGTATCGAGACACAACGTGATGTGGTGCATGGCGTTGCGTCGGGGCAACGTGAGTGTTGTCTCTTGCGCCAAGGATGACACAAGAATAGTGTGTGGCATGAGATTGAGACGTGGGCCGAGACATGTGCGGGACATGAGACGAAGACGTGGGCCGAGACGTGCGAGACGGGGGCTAAGGCGTGGTGCCGAGGCCCAGTGCCGAGCGCCACTGGCCGAGAGATGGGCGAGAGTGGGGCGCGAGCGTGGCGCGCGCCACTGTCCGAGAGCTGGCCGAGAGAGGCACGTGCGCGGGGCGCGAGCCACTGGCCGGGAGTTGGCCGAGAGTGGCACGCGCGCGGGGCCCGGGCCACTATTCGAGAGTTGGCCGAGAAGTGGCGCGCACCACTGACCGAGGACTGCTGAGAGCTGTCAAGCGGCGCGCGAGGGTGGCACACGCCAAGGGGCCGAGGGTTGTGCGCGCGCGGCACATGCGGGGCACGGGTGCGGGACGCACGAGCGCAGCACGAGAGTGGCACGGACGTGGCATGGGCACGACACATGCCTGGCACGGATGCAGCACGGGCGCGACACATGTGCGCGCGGCACGGAGCGTGGCGCGGGCCACGGGACGTCGGGTGCGAAATGCGCAGGCTGGCGCGCGCCAGCTCGAAAAGCGGGCAGCAGGTTGCGAGAAATGTGGACGCGAAGCAGGACGAGACCAAGTCTATGGAGCGAGAGCGAATTCTGGAAGGTTGTTGCGGTAACAAACTCCACTATTCGGGAAAGTTTTTGGAGACCAAGTCTAGGATGCTCCGGACGCACCACATGGCGCTTAGATAGACTTAGTCTAGCTTTCGTGTGGGCCAAGCCCATTATAAGCCCAGTGAAGGGGGCGTGTCCTTCACAACTATAAATATAAGCCACGAGCTGCACGCCCAACACTTAGAAAGAGTTTAGAGATAGCTCTAGCGTGAGAAATAGCCTTAGGCCGAGTGTGAGACAACTCGAGGGCTATAGAGTGTTTGGTGATTGTGTGCAAGCCTTGGTTCCTTTTTATATGAATAATAAAAAGGTTGGGAGTGAGAGATCCTGTAAACTTGTGAGTGTCCCTTCGTTTATATATTATATCAGCTGCGTAATACTTAATCGGGGGTAAGGTTTGAGCGACATAATTCATCCATAGGCAAGCGTGAGTGCTCGTTGTGAGAAGACTGGTCGAGATGTGCGTGCCTTGGCGCCGACACAGGGCAAAAAATTCGAGCCACCGAGTTACCCGACACCTATTTACCGTAAATTTTGAAGTTCACAATAAGGTCATCTACAAAATCACTACATAAACTCTTCTACGAGAGTTCTTCCGCATAGTTATCATTCCCACGTGGCCACGCATCACGCATATACGAGACTTCTTATAGATGAACATATATAATGAAATAGAATAGTTATCATTCCCCACGCATTGCATTATATATACTATTATCTAAACTAATATACATAAATAAAAATATGACTATATAATATATAAATGAATGAAATAGGACAGTTATCCTTCCCCACGCATTACATAATATTATTGGGTACAAGACATACACACGACACGACACATTAGCGGTATATATAGTGTATGGGTTAGTAGAGCGAGAGCGAGTATTCCTCAACAAAAATCCCATAAATGTAAAGGAGAAAGAAGAAGAATTGATGGATGATATACAAGTGTGCCCAATTTCCTCTCTTGAGGTCCCTCTATTTAAACTCCCACATCCTCAACAAACAACACCTACGTACGTCCTAATCTACTAAGCAAATGGGTAGCACAAGAAGAATTTGGTGTGTGTCCATAGTGTTGCTGGTGCTGGTGACGGAAGCCGCATGTGGCCATCATCAGCATCAAGAAAAAGAAGAAGAAGAAGAAGTAGGTCATGGTCATGATCACCGGAAACGGCCGGGTGGTTCTGCGGAGAAACTCTTCATATTGAGAAAATTGATAACTGTGTTGAAAACCAATGCCGGAGATATGCAGATCGTAAAGGATTCCAAGGCTAAATTCATGAGAAGCCCCATGCACGTTGGCTTCATCAACATGAACCCCACAACCCTCTTCATCCCTCACTACCTCGATTCCACCCTCATCCTCTTCATCCGATCAGGTAATTGTCTTTAATCTCTCTCTCTCTCTCTCTCTCTCTCTATGCAGTATTAGACACACACACACACACACACATATATATATATATATATAAATTATGACAACGTTGCAGGGGAAGCAACTGTTGGGCATCTATACAAAGGCGAGATGGTGGAGACAAAGATGAAGAAGGGCGACGTGTACAGAATCCAGGCTGATTCGCCTTTCTATGTGGTTAACCCTTCACTAGGGGAGAGACTTCATGCAATCTACACCATATTCGACGCATCGCTAGCTTTAGGGTATCAGGTCATCAACTTCTAATTCATTTAATTTATTTTCTATACATAATAATATTGCATTTTTGTAAGACAATATTGTTTGAATAAGTACTTACCTTTGCAGTTAATTTAATTGCCTGCAGTCTTATTTGAGTGATGTGGGAATGTATCCCACGTCAGCCCTTGCTGGCTTTGATCGCTCAACCTTGTCAGCCGCATTCAACGTAAGCAAATTAAATATTATTCCATTTTTTCAAATGTCTAGTATTGTCATAATATGATTAAAATTATAAATATTTTTTATAATTGTGGACAGATTACGGAAGGAAAAGTAGAGCAATTGATGATGAGGCAACTAGAGGTGGACCCGATTGTGTTCCTCTCAGGGGCAAATAAGTCATTATCCCATAAACTGTGGTCTGAATTTCTGGACATGAAAAGCCATCAGAAAGTAGCAGCGCTTGAGATGAAGAGGAGAAATATCGTTTCATCCATGAAAGAAGAGGAGAAAGCAATGTGGAACTTGAGGAAATTCTTGACGTTTTCTCTATTTGGAGAGGATGAAAAATCCGGCCCGGCCTGCTATAACATATACCACAAGAAGCCCGACTTCGAGAACACCTACGGACGGGCCACGGCCCTCGATGAATCCAACTATCCCCCACTCACGCACGAGGATCTTAGCCTCTATTTTCTCAACCTCTCAGCGGTAATTAATTAATACAAATTAATTGTGATTTAATTACCAATATTAATATTATGATACGTATATATATATATACAGGGATCGATGGTGGCACCTCATATGAATCCAAGAGCGGTGGAATTGGGAATAGTGTTGAGCGGAAATGGGAGTATTCAGATAGCGTACCCTAACGGGAGCGCAGCCGTGAAGGCGGAGTTGAGGGAGGGCGACGTGTTCTCCATTCCGCGCTACTTTTCCTTCTGCCAAATCGCGTCGAGAGACGGCCCGTTGGAGGTGTTGGGCTTCACCACATCGGCCCGAACCAACAGGCCGCAGTTCCTAGCAGGAGCCAATTCGGTGCTGCAGGCCTTGAGAGGGCCCGAGATTGGAGCTGCTTTTGGTATGACTGAAGCTGACCTAATGAGGCTCATCGACGCCCAGCGCAACTCCATCTTCTTATCGGCCACGCCACCGCCATCGCCATCGCCGCCGCTCGTGCTGTAGCCGGGAAGTGGGTGACCTATTTTTCTTCTCTTTTTTTTTTTATGAATTACAAAGCACGTGATCATGTCCAACTATTGCAATTATCATAAATCATTAATACTTGTATGCAAAGTTAGTGATTTTAATTACATACTCGATATCTCCATTTTAAAAAAAAGATTGGATTACATTAACATTTAAATTACATGGCCGTGTCACGGAGGACTCAAACCGAGACCTTAGCCTTGGGCATTAACCTCACTACCACTAGGCCAACACACGCACGCCAGATATCTCCATTTTACTTTACATGATCATATCCAACTATTGCAAATATCATTTTCTTTTAATAGAAATAATGAACTTAAAATTCATCATTTTTTTATTTAGTTGGAAATATAATGTAATTTTATTTAATTTAAAAATACATCATCTTCTAATTTGTTGCAATTTTTCTTAAATTTTGAGTGACCTTGAATTTAGTATAATTTCATTGACATAGGGAAATATTTGTAAGAATTAATTTAATAAATCCAATTTGACAATATATATTGTACTCGTATTAACATTATCCCTAAACAACTCTTGTTTCTTTAGCTTCTTAAAGCAGTAATTTGTCCGTAGACAAAATTTTTATATGATACGACTACATACATGTTACAATATATTTTTAAAAAATATAATTTTATATATCCGATGTGTCAGTTAAATTATATTCTCTATGTCCCAATAAATTTGATACAATTTATTATTTTAATACACTCAGAATAATTAAAAAGTGTATATAGATTGTCATCTAAAGTATTGAGCTTAGATAACACTATCTAACATGTTCATTGTTTACATAGATGACGCAAAATGTCCGTCATCTATGAGTGTTTTTTTAGTAGTATGTCATGTTTGTTAGGACGTAGGTAGTGCATAACTAGTGTTATGATCGTGGAATGCACGGAAAACATATATTTTATAAATGGCGTGATAATAATTCAATTAAATTTTACATAATTAACCATCATAAACCTTACAATTAATATATTGTGTTTTATGCACAATATTAATTATGATAGTGATTTATATGTAAAAAAGTAAAAATAAGGTTACTATGTATAACTTAATTGATACATCCAATTTATAAAGGTATTTCAAAAAATTGCTACATGTAAATTATATCATATTCGATTATTTGTATAAAAATAATTTATAAATAATATCAATATAAATACAATCTATTGTCACATTGAATAATTAAAATATCACATTAAATCAGCAATAAGGGATAAAATTAACACATAGAGGAAAGGGGTAAAAGAATTCGTATATTTATTGTACTCCATTGGCAATTAAATCCAGCAAGAAAGGATGAATTTAACACAAAAAGAGGAAAATGGGTGAAAGGAATCATTGGACCTTATATTTTATTGGTTGATGGCTAGTATACATGAATAACATTCACTCTGTCCCTGAAATATTTTTATTAATCGATTGTTTGATCATTCACAAAGAGTTTATATACATTTTTTTAAAATATAATCTTAAAAAATAATTAATATTTTGAATTATATATATATATATTTTGTTTTACAAATGTTTTTTTTACTAACTATATAATTTTTAAATTTTTCTTAAGACTCGTAGTGACTTCTCACAATACATTATAAATGAACGTGAAAAATATTCTTATGGTAAGAAAATCTACTTATATGAAGTTTATTCGTATCATAACTATTCTTAGAAGAATATTGAAAATAGTACGTTTACACAACAATGTCATGTCTCGGAGGATTAGAAACACCTATTTTAAAACATAATAAACCAAAACTAATTTTAAAAACACATTTTCCAAAAATTGGCTTTGGAATCGAGATCCAAAACTAATTTTAGAAACGATATTATTATTGTGTGCAGTGCAGTGCGAACACTGCGAAGATGATGCGGTAAAAGTTTAGTTACTCGAAGAGAGCTAAAGAAAATAATTGATATTCATCTTTGAATTAACGCCAAGAATTTAGGGCTCTTATTCTCTAACTCTCTGAGTCATCACCATTCTTACAGGCGACTTCCCGATTCAGTCGATCATCCACTTGTGCTCATTTCAACCGCGATGCGGCGTTGTTCGCTCGATCGCTCATTGACAGTCCTATTGCTATTTTGTTCCTCCTTTTTCATCTTCAGCTCGATCAGCAATCGCTCCGTAAATGCTGAAGTCATAACCCTAAATTCCGAGATTTTCAATGACAAGGTAAATTCCCTTGCGCTTTTCCTCCAGAAATAAATCTATGCTGTGATTCCTTCCAGATCACGCCCGCGGTGGGTTCCGTATAGGTAGTTTAAGTCAAGTATTGATGCTGACATGTGCTGTATGTGCTAAATCAAGTTGGAGATGCTTGGGGGCAATTAGCAATGAAAACTTAGCTGAATGTGCTGTTTCTGTGTTATTGAGTTATTGATTCTTGAATTCGTTTTATATGTGTATGAATGTATGCGTAAAAACACTTATTCTCTTCTTCTGCATAATGATTTTTAGCTCTAGGATCGGCTTATGTGATAAGTTCTAAGGCAATAGCAAGAACTCTGCTACTGATGATTAGTTATGACGTATTAGTAAGTGCTTGACCCTTCGGTAGCAATTAGCAAGTCACCTGTTTCATTGCAAGTTTGCAACAGATCTTGGCACAAGAGATCACTACCGGTTTTAGACATATTAAGTAGTACAGAACTATACACTAAATAACTTGGTATGTGAAAAAAAAATGTTGATGTTTGATGAGCACTGAATGGGTTATCCAAGTACTCTTGCTTTTATTTCTGTTTGGTTCAGAGTGTTAATTCCATATATGGTCTGTCCAGATGCAGGAAAAAGATACTGCATGGTTCGTTAAGTTCTGTGTCCCTTGGTGTAAGCACTGGTAAGTTTTAGTTATGAAGGAACTTTTCTTTCTGTTGAATGCAAGCATCATGTGTGACTTGAACACAAATTATTGTATGAAATTTGTTTTCAGCAAGAACTTGGGGACATTATGGGAAGATTTAGGGAAGGAGATGGAAGGTGAAGATGAAATTGAGATTGGAGAGGTTCACTGTGGCACGGATAAACCAGTGTGTTCTAAAGTTGATATACATTCATATCCCACTTTCAAGTTATTTTACAATGGAGAAGAAGTTGCAAAGTTCCAAGGTAAGAGTATTCTTTTTTCAGAGTAAGTTTCTATTTGATTTAATTATTTCTTTTCTCTTAGCTATATTGGTTTAACTCAGTTACTTTCTCACTAATTTTCTGATGTGAATTATTAAATTACTAGATATCACATCATCCAGTGGTTTCCTCAGTTCATTTTCACACATCTGCTTGTTTTATTTGGGCTGTGAAATGATCTTGGATGCAAAAGACAGTCAACTTATTGATTCAGAATGGCTGGTTATGTTCCTTTTTTTACTGCTTACTACCTGATTATATAGAAGAGCAAAAGTTCTAGACTAGTTCCTGGAAGCTTCTCACCAGATATTGTAAAAAAAGGCAAAATCTTTAATATGTAGTATAGAAAAGCTATAAATTAATCTGGTTTATTGAATAGCGTAGAGAAATCTTCCACCCTTGAGCATAGAATGCATGTGGAAGATCTCAGTATTAGAAACTGTATCCATCTATTTCAGTTATGACTTTGGTCATGTTGAAATTTCCAGGTGTTAAAATAAAAGGGAATTTTTCCCACATCGTGTTTGTGATCAAAGTAGGATGAGTTTCTTAAGTTATTTAAGAGGAGCAGTGGTCTTTGATACAATTACTACTCAATAGTCTTGTGATTAACTTTAGGTAGAATTCCTTATTCTTGGTTTACAATTGTGAGAGTTTTTCAAAGGCTTGTAATAGAGGGCCGAGAGGGAGAGGAATATTGTGTGATTATACTTTGTAGAAATTTAGCATTTAGTCGATTTTTCCCTATGGTTGTTTTTCTCCGGATTTGGAGTTTTCCATGTTAAATTCTTGTGTGGGTAATTGTGTCTGTTTTTTCTTATTTCTTTTCTTCTCCCCCCAAGATTGAATGGGGAATTGATTTCCCAATAAGTCAACCCCTATTCTATAACTTACAAAGAAATTATAGTTTCAAGACTGTGATCTCAGATTACAAAATGTAGTGCTACAAGTCCAGCTAAATTGATTTAAGAACAAAAGTTAACAGGTAGAGCTTTCCTTTGGAAGAATTATACCTGATATGAATGATGGGTTAGTACCATGTGGGGTTAAGTAAGAATACTTTGGGCAAGAGGTGATTGTGATGCATGGATAACCTTGTTAATTCCTTTCTAAGCGGTTGAAGGATGATTTTTGTGCTCCTTCATGACATTTTTGCTTGACATGGAAATGCACTTTATTGTTTAATTATAATAAAATTGAGCAAAGAACATAATTGTACAGGTCTGGTTGGTGATTAATATTTGTGAGATGTGACAGTGTGAAATAAAGATCTAAGAGACCAATATGATATTAATGCTTTTGAACTCTTTCTCGCTCTCCCTGCAATGGAGGAAGAGTTTGAAAAGCAATTTCCCTTCACCATAGATGCAAAGATTAGGCACAACTATTTTGAGGTTCTAAAATGTGGAATGTGATGCTCATTTATTTGAATGTGATCACAAGTCTAGAGTTTCGTTGCTTTACTACATTAACCTTTACAAAAGTTAACATCACAGGGACTAGGAATGTTGAATCACTTAAAAGATTTGCTCTGGAAGAAACACTTAAAGCAGCGACAAAAGCACAACTCGATGATGATGCTGAGTTGTAACTTACCTCTCAGGTAACCATGGGCTTCATTTAATTATTTTCTACTACTGATGGAATGAATTTCCTGGCTTCCTGCCATTGCCGCCATGTGTTATGCATGCATTCTTTGAAGTCCTTGCTGAATTTGTCTACACTAATGCAGGTAAAGACGGTTGATATCATGTGTTATTAGCTCTACTCATCTTGGAGTCATATCCTTGCAGTTCTACAACAGCAAAGCTCTATACCTTTTGTTTTGATACTGACTATTCCTATAGACTCTCATCACTTAGAATTAGCTCTTTCCTAATGAATCGGTTTTTAGCAGAATTTTATTTATATGAGAAATATATTCCCAGATATCTGTATGAGTATTATTGATTGTATTCTGCTTATTGTAAAGTAAGCACGCCCTTGATAGTGTGTCGTGAAAGTCCTTTCAGGTACTCTTCACATAGCATTTCTTACAGAAGAAACAAAACTGTTAATAAAAAAGTCGTATAATAATCCTTGCATTAACTAAGCTTGCTTAAGATAATTTATTCTTCTATTTTCCTTTTAAAAACTAAAATAGGGTACTAGATGGTAATTTTAGCAATAGTCTGAGGGCAAAAAAAGTAACTAAAAGTGATAATATACGCAGTTCAAATGCGTTATAGAATATAGGGAAAGCAAAGGAGTTAAAGAAGTCGCAGTTCATTTTCAAACTCAACTATTTTCACCCGTCATATCCAATTTGATCGTACGGCACAAAAAGATACCCTAATCCAATCATTTTTCTTGACTCGCGAGTTCTAAATTTGTACTCTTTCTATCTGCATTCTCTTATTTCAACAGCTTGTTTTTTTACATATTAAGTTCTTACATTTAATTTTTTTTTTTCTTTCAGTTTTTGAAGTAAATTAATATTAGTAGGACTATACATAAAGGAAAATATTATGATAGTGAAATTGACTTGAAATTGTGGAAAAAATATTATTAAAATTAATCCTAAGTAATAATATTAACAATAATGATTTAATAATCATTTTTTCCACAGTTTTTAATAAGATTATTTAATTTAAAAAAACCGTATGTTGACAATATTGACAATAATTGAAACATAGCCTAACTAACGGTTTTAAACACAATAATTTGATCCGCCACTTGGGCTGCGTATCCAGTCATCATCAGTCAATGTCTGAACGGCTTAATAAAAGTGTCTTAGGTTATCCATCCATAAAATCAATAAAAAATGAAGTTTTCAATGAGTTGAATAATTTTAATTTAATACTCATATAAGGTGTTAAACAAAAGTAAAAGTTATAACATGGGGGATGCGATAGTGTCTATAGGCTATGTTTCGATTAATAATATTTATTATGAATATAATATTTCAAATATTCTATTTTTTTCAATTTGTTGACTTAATAATTAATTATTTTATAATAAAATAGTTAATTTGAATTAAATTCTAATGAGAATCAGTGAATGCTAATTAAAATTATGGAGCTCTATTCCCTTTACTCTTTCTCACTAATTGAAATTTGTAATATGTTTCGATTGAACAATATTTATTTGTAATCGACAGTCTGCATCATTAAAGTGCTTATAACCCATTTCATTATGTCGGATCAATAGCTAATAATAACTTTTTAAATAACGAAGGAAACAATAAATACATAACAATCGTTTAATAATGGAAGACGACTAATTAGCATCTATTATAGCAGTGTTTCAAGATGAGTTAGTCAGAGCCCAACTTTTCTCTATTTTCTCTTTAATTTAATAGTAATATACTCTTTTATTTATTTTAGTGGATGCTTAGTTTTTTGATCGGGAAAGAGAAGTATTATAAAATTAAACAAAAGATGAGGAGTATCTCGTCGGTACAAGTTTATAAACAAAGTCAATTACTAGCCAAAGAATTGTTAGCCCATATATAATAACTACAAGAAGGATGAATGATTTTTCATCTCACATAACATCAATTCCAAAACCGACACTTAATTTCTTCCTTCATTCTCCCACAATCCCACTGTCATGATTAGTGAATCACGACATTTCTCCATTTCCACAGCACTCAGACCACACACACCCACAAACCACCCATATTCTTCGTCAAAGCACCACCCCCAACAAACTAGAGAAACTCTTAAGGTGAGCAGCAATGTTACCTGGAGTAGCCCACAAAGTTTCGATCCATTCAATAATCATGCACCAAATGATCGAGGACTCTCTACACTTCAAGAAGAAATGAGATGCATATTCCTTCACTTGATTGCACTATTTACACAATCGTTGCGGTTCTGGAAGATTGATAAACTCAACCAAGTTGTCGCAAGTAGGAAGGCGATTCCTCAAGATTCGCCACGCCATAATCTGAGCCTTCAGAGGTGCAATCGAATTCACAATTCTTCGGAACCCGCTGTTTTATCCATTTTTGGTCTCGTTTCTCTCGCATTTTAGATTTATAATGTTGATTATTGTTGTTCGGATTGATGCTTTGGTCTTCTATATGTTGCATTGTAGGTTATGTTCGACAAAAATGGAGTAGCAAGACTCGAAAAGAGAAACGAGACGAAAAGGCGTAAAAAAGGAGTGAAGACATTGCATAGGGGTAGTGATCACTACCCCCCTAGTGATCATTAGGTCTCTTAGGCAGAACAAGGGGGTAGCGGTCACTACCCCCTAGTGATCACTACCCCCATGGACTTTCTCAAAACAGAGCGTGGGGATAGCTCCCTACCCCCTAGCGCTCACTACCCCCTGCAATACATAGGACGGACAGAGAGAGGGGCTAGCGACCGCTACCCCCCCAGCGGTCACTAGTCCCCCCAGCACGGAAAGGCACAGAACACTGGGGTAGCGAGCGCTACCCCTCTCCAGCGCTGAAGGCACAGAACATGGAGGTAGCGACCGCTACCCCCTAGCGGTCACTATCCTGGCACGATCTTATTCTCCTATTTAAACCCCACGCGTGATTTCAGATACTACTACATCACATTTTTTTACTTCTAGTCTAGGGTTTAGACCACGAGAGAAAACACTTTTAGTTTAGTTTTTCTTTAATTGTTCGTTCCTTTCAATTTCATTGTGTATTCGTTCGTGATTCAAACCCGGAGTACTTTAATGCATTATTTTCCCTTTTAATCCGTGAGTTCTTTTACTGCTTTCTTTATTACTTTATGATTTATTTTCTTTCTGCTCTGTTATTGATTGATTTCCAATTCAGTAATACAAATCTTTCAATCATGTTAATTAATCAATTCAAAACATGTTTCAATTCAGTTTCCTTAATTCATTGTTCTTAGATTTAGGGTTTAATTGCTTTCTTAATTCTTGCCTACGTAATTCGTATTTTAAATTCTTCAATCTCATTCGTCTAGATAAATTAATTAAATTAGTTAGAACATCAAAACCTCTTCTTTTAATTACTTTATGTTCTGCAACATAGATAAAGCTCTGTTTAGCCTTCCTTGAGAATACGACTTATGATCAACTTACTTCTTTATAACGAATTCGTACTCTTGCGAACAATTTAATATAATAAATTGGAAGTATATTGGCTGGAAACATTCCTCGTGCCCGATACTGAGTCCCTTTATTGGACAGTGGGTCTGGTCTAAACAACGCCACGTACTGACAGTTTAAAATAAGTTGAAACACCCGCCTTGATCACTGCTCGTCTGGCCTGACTGCATAGTGCTTTTAATTAGTTCTTGGTACGCCTTCTTGGTAATGAATTGACCATTATTCCCGTCTCCCACAACAAAAAAAGGGCTACAGGCGACGGAATATTCTGTCGTCCGGCCTCGAAATCCGTCGTACATGAGGCTTAACGACGGACTGGCGATGAAATATTCTGTCTGTATTTTGCTCGTCGTTAGGCTCACGGATGACGGAATCAAAGTCCGTTATTAGCTAACGACAGATTAAATTTCATCGTTAGGTTGCCCCCGGTGATCGTCGACGGCGCCAGAGAGTTAACGACGGATTTACAGTCCATCGTTTAGCTAACGACGGATATATCCATCGTTAGCTAATGACGGATTGTAAATCCGTCGTCAGCCTTTGACCGTTCACTTAACGACGGATTCACAATCCGTCGTTAGGTTTAATTTTTTTTTATTTTTGTAATACCGGTAAACTATAACCTGTCACAACAAACAATACAAATAAAATAAAACATTGAAGGATAATTTAAAATTTACGAAATCGATTGAAATTCAAAATTTAATATAATTAACCAAAGATGTTATAAATGTTGAAATACAAAACAATAGTATGAATGTAGCAACCGTACAAATACAATCTATGAATCAGAATCGGGAGGGGAAAACGGGGGAAATGAGGGACCACCTGCTCCTCCCTGCTACTGAGACTGCATCCGCTGCATCATCTGAGCGTACTAAGTCTGCACGAGCGCCATCTGGTCAGTCAATCTCCAATGCTCGGCAATGTACTCTTGTCGCTCGCGATCCTGCTCCTCGACTCGGCGCCGCAGGTCTTCAACCTCGCTCCTGGTGGCTCGTGAGGCGGACGATGATCCACTGAACCTGGAGGCTCTCAACGCCTTTCATGCGCCTCCCGTACCGAACAACCTCTTCTTCTTGTCTCGGGCGCCAAGAACCTCCAAGTATAGCTCGTTGGTGTCCACCGCATCGTGGTCCCCCTCAGGCAGCTGGGCCTGTTCCGCGTCAGCACGGGAAAACACCTCAGTCTGCATGTAAACAAGAAATGAACATTTGTTAATAACATATTATAAATGTTGCAATTATAAACTATATGTATATTACATTGAAATTAAGACTTACTGCTATCGCCTCCGTACGCATCGGTGTACGTCCTGTCTGGGTACCGATGCTCATCGAGGAAGGAATCGAACATGCAGTCTATCGGTTGTACTCCCCTCTCAACAGCATGTGCATGACATACCAATCGAGTTGTGTTATTGAAACACGTGTATATGAATTAAAACTATAAAACATGTTTGAAATTATAATTTTAAATTACCTTTTCCTCAGCTCGTTGCATGATGGATTTCGACCCTCCCCTATGCTTGATAGGACCAGTCCCCGGTCCCTGGGGCTCAGACAGTCGGTTGTGCCTCGCTGCTTGGGATTTAGCAACAACATCATCCCTAGACCAGTAAGCGAGCCAACCCGCCCATACCTCATCACTCCACCATCCCGGCTTCCCACCTCTAGGTGTGGGATCGTTCATCCTCCTCTTAATCCAGCAGATATAATCCTTATATCTCTCTCGGTACTTATCGTACCACAGCTCTCGAATCTTGGCATCGAGAGACGGTTCCCAAGTAAATTTTTTCTAGCATCCAAAATGTATGTTAGAAATTGTAGTTAACTTCAATATATAGTTATAAGTTATAATTTAGAATGAATTTGAAAATTTTAGAAATTTTTCGAACCTTAAACTCATCTCAGTATCTCTGCCTCACGTCATCAGGCGTTAGCTTCCAACTGTATCCAGTCGGATTGGGAACTAATCAGTCAGGGCGCCATGCGGGTAAAATCCCCTACATAAATCATTTTAGTTTGATTTATATTAGTCTTCTGAATTACTTATTAAATATTTGTTAAAATTTAATATGTGATAGTATTTACGTACCCCAACTCACTCACTGAGAGAACGAAGTCCCATGTGGGTCTCTACTCCCCCTGATGATCCGTATCGGAGCCAGACGACGGACCACCTAAATGTATGCCACCAATGTGGTGGTTCAGACCCATCCCGGACTCATATCCAGATGATGAGCTCGGGGAACTATCACGGCCGATAGAAAGAGGAGAACGTCGTGCACCCCTTCCTTGAGGAGTAGACAAGTCATCTCGTGCTGAAGATCTCCGACCGAAAGACATCTATTATGTTGAAAATTAATAAATAAGTTGCATTTATAATAAGAAACGTATAAGTTGAAGTTTTATATTAAACATACAATGCGTTCCATTTATAATTAATAAGTTGAAATTCGAATGTGGTAAGTTTTCTACACAATGTGCTAATCTTCGTCGTCTTCTTCATTGTCATTTTCATCTTCCTCATCTACATAGTCATCCTTGTCATCTTCTTCTTCTTCTTCTGAAGCTTCATCTTCTTCATATTCATCACCATCTTCTTCATCCTTTTTTGTTTCTAGGACAATATCAGTGTCTTGATTTTCCTCATCATCTTCAATTTCTACCTGGTCACCGTCTCGTTGAAGTGATATAGTATCATCTACATCGACGATGGTTACTACATTCACATCATCATCCTCCTGAAACGGTGACTCTAATGTAGAACTAGACACATCAACTTGACCAATCTCGATATTGGACCTTGCCTTGATAGAACAAGCTTCCCACCAGTCTCTACACTGTTGATTCATACTTGGATAAGAACAGTAATACACTTGTGTAACTTGGACGGCTAATACAAATGGTTCATACTTTCTAAGTCTGCGTGTATGATTTACACACACTAATTTGAACTGAGGATCAACCCGTGTACCTGCCGACGAAGTGTCAAACTAGTCACACTTGAATAAAACGACTTTTTTACTGTATAACCGTGGATATGTGAGTTCGCACACTTCGACTAATTGTCAATAAAAATTTGTCTCACTCGAGTCTGCATAGTTACCAGCTTTGATGCACACACCATTACTCATAGTGGCTTTGTGAGTTCCATGAGATATCGTGTGAAATTTATAATCATTCACCAAATAACCATGATATGTTGTAATCATTGGTGAAGGTCCACGTGCAATATCCCATTTTACAAGATCTATTACATAAGTTTGTACCTATATCACCAAAAAGTTATAATATTTGATCTGTTAAGTATTGATGCATATATCTTAATTATAAATTCAATTCAAGTTAGATTAGTGTTAATTTGACTCACATAGGTACAAAACCATTCAGGAAATTCTGTCGACATTTTCTTGTCAATGTCCATGTCAGAAATCTATGGATTTGAGAGCCTGAGTTGTGATTCGTAATCCCTTCATACAACAAGTAGATATTAGTTGATAAAAGCTACATCTTAAATTAAATAGAAGTGTTATATCTATTGAGTTGTAAAACTTTACTTGATATATGGATCGATCTCCACACAATTATGGAGTACGTATAGATGAACAACTCTGTATTCCCTATCATCCAGTGATCTTTTGGGTGTCTTTCCAACACCAGTTCCAGCCAATTTGAATATGGAAAGCAAGCCTCACTACAAAAAAAAATATGTGTAGTGTCGATAATTTTTATCACTATATGTATCAAAATCGTCACAAAAGTTTACTAGTGACAATTTTTGTCTTCGTCGCCCTATTGCAGCTATATGTGCCGACACAATATGTTATAGTGACAACAAAGAAATAATGTCACTACACATCAATTTATTGTGACGTGTTTTTGTCAGTAAAAATGATGAATTTGTCACGGATTTCTACCTTCACTATATTTCAACTTCTATAGTCACGATAGAAGCCCGTTACTATAATTCATGTTTTCAGTGACGTTGTCTGTTTGTCACTACAAAAATATAATTTAGTGGCATAATATAATTGTCACAATAACTTAGCATATAGTGACATTCGTTTATCATCATTAAATCTCAATAATTTAGTCACAATATGTGTTGTCAGTAAAAGAATATGTAGTCACATTTGTTTATTGTCAGTATAACGCATTCATTTAGTCGCGTACTACAATCATCACTATATTACTCATGTAGTTACAATTGATTTGTGTTACTAAATTATCGTTCTATAGTAACCTATATAGGTCGTCACATTAAAACGTATTTCATTGTCGCTATAAAAAATAATTGTAGTGATATTTCTACTGCATCATTACAATTATTTTGTTAGTCACAAAAAGTGTACTATTTGTGACAAATTATTATCACTAAAATAGTTATCACATTTTTTTTGTTAATTAGTAAGAAAAATAATTAATATATCGCCAAAATATCACACTACAAGAATTAATTTGTCACAATTCTTTTAATATAGTCACAATAGATATTTTTAAGATTTAGTCTTTAATATTATACATTTTAAATTAATATTATTTTAAATCATCTAAAATCCAAAACACATAGAAAAATATTCAAAATTAGTCCGAGAAGAATTAAATACTTCATAGAACTCCATAAACGTTCAAATCAAACAAAGCATATCGTTCAAAAATAAATAAACACCTAATACTATTATAATTACCATAATTCTAACTATTCTGACTTAGGCGAGCAATAATTGAAGGGAGTTGATCTCTCATAAGAGCTTCCACTTGAGATTGTAGATTCTCTTGACTAACTCGAGCTTCTAAAGCCTCAACTCAAGAAGCCATCTCTTTATTTTGTTTTCTCAACTCTTCATTCTCTTTTTGCATATCAAGATTAACTCGTTCTCCTCGTTTAGAAGGCGGCTTCATCCCATCTCCACATCCACGAAGTCGACTAGATTTTTCTTCGCCAAGAACCTTGATAAAAGCTACATCTTCCGACAAAGGACCCTCATCATTCTCACTCTCTTGACTCTGCAACCTAATAAGTTTGTCCTAAACAAATAAAATTTATGTTATTATTTATGATTTAATATATAAATATGTTCACATAATTATCAATATACTTACATAAACTTCCTTTGAAGCTTCATCGATCCATTCCTTTTTCTCATTATTATATCGACTCATTTTCCATGCAGCTGTACGTGTTGGCTCTTCTCCAGTTTGTGGGTCGCGCTAATATTAAAAAAATTAAAATATAAAGTAGTGCAAATGATTTAATCTAGAAAAAGATATAGTAATTTACCTTTTCATAGCAAACTTGTGCAATGGATTTTGTTCCACATGCATGATTCATTTGCAGCTTTTTTCTGTTCTCTCTGTTTCTTTCACTGATTTTCTACAAAGAAACTCAAATTTCCTTCACATTAATATACAGCATATGAAAAATATGTGATCTTGCTTTCATAATATTAAAAAATATTTATAAATAATAACGTCTAATAATATTAAGATACAAGAATATAATAGTCAATCAGTATTTTCCAATCAGTAAATAATATATGATCATGCTTTCATGCTTTCATATCTTAAATAATATTAAGATACAAGAATATAACGTCTAATAATAATAAATAAATATAATGAAGTGAGATAGCTACCTTAAACCCGTCGCTTTCAAAATAGTCGATCAATATTTTCCAATCTTCACGATTCATTTCGTTCGGAGAATTATCCAGGATTTCTCGCCCATCTTTGTCCTTGTTCATCTGGTAGTGTTGGTGTAGTTTATGTCTGTAACTCCTATATTGCCGATTAAGTTGAGCGAACACTACTTTTGAACTTTGTAGTCATCTTCCATATTAAATTTTTGCTGCAATATTAAAAAAGATACTTAGATATTCAGATATAATGAATGAATGAATTTATTAAATCACATGATCATATACCTTCATTCCAACCAACATCTTTCGCTTTATATCCATAGGAATGTCTTTCCAATGAGCATATTGGATAGGCGCATACTGTTTGACAATGATACATGCCTCTGTCTTAAAATCCTTAGAATTCTCACCAACAACGCGATTTCTTATCGGATGGATTACGACATCTAATTTTTGAGCAAACTGTCTTTTCTTTTGCACTGATAAGCCTTTCGTGATTCCTCGAACTTTTCGTTTGGGAGCAACTATAAGAAATACAATTAATATAATTAACAATACTGCAGGAAAAAAAATTGCAAAAACAATTAATTTCGAAGAAGAAAAGACCACTTACCATCATTCTCTGGAATTACTATACTCATGCGCTCCATAAACAATTCATCTTCTTCAAGAGTTTCTTCTATAAATTGAGAAAAAACATTAAGAAGTTAAAACGTTGAAAGTAAGAAATCAAATAAGCACAACTAAAACATAAACAAACCAGAATTATTGACGGGGCGACGACGATTTTCCATGACTGATGCAGAACTTGTGTTTATGGCTTGGATGTGTGTGCTGCCAAAGAATACAATAGAGAAGAAGAAGATTGCTGAAAAGAAGAATTTATAAAATGAGAGAAAACGAATTGCAAATAATACTAAGAATATATATTCACGAAGCAACGTGGGTTTGAATTTTTCACTAAACGTGTGCTCTTGAAACATGAATAAGTAAAATATTGGCGGAAAGTTTGCCTCCAAAATAAAAATGTTAATATCTAATTAAAATTATACAATTTATAAATTATTTATGTAAGTAGATGCTTTTTTATGTAATTAGATAAATAGGATTTGAAAAAATCTAGAGTGACACGTAGTATACAGTTAATGTGAGTATGTGACACGTAAGACTAATTTGAAATAATTGTTAATATATATATATATATATATATTAGTAAAAATCATAAACTCTGAAAAATTAGATAAATAGGTTTGGAATAAATCTAGAGCGACACGTACTATAATTGACTTAGGAATTCGAATCACTCTATATCCAATATAAAAAAATAATGAATTAATTTATATATATATATAGAGAGAGAGAGAGAGGAGGGTTCAAATGAGAACCTTACCCTCACGTGTTAACTATGATCCATTACTGATCGTTGATTTTGTGTTATTTTTTTGTTAGATATCGGTAACTATGTTTGTGTTTTTGAAATTTTAATTTAGGTACTTATATATATTGAAGCAATATGTTACGAATAAAGCACATCCAGAAGGATCAATGGCAGAGGCATATATTGCTGAAGAATGCATGACATTTTGCTCTATGTACATGAAAGATATTGAGACACAATTCAATCGAGTAGAGCGTAACTATGAAGACTGTGAACCTGCCGCTAAAGACAACTTATTTGTTTTCTCGGAGAACACACGTTTTTTGGGTAAATGTATTTATGCAAGTGTTGAAGACACTGCATTAAAACAGATGCACACTTATATTTTAAAAAACTGCGATGAGGTGTTGGAATTTATAAGGTACGCAACTTTTTATATTGATCAATGTTTAATAATAGTTATATTAAATATGTTATATTTTTTAATAACTATACAACCATGTTTGTAGAGAGCATAAGGATGAGTTGATGGAAAAAGGATGCAGTGATGTGGAAAGTGAGCACAATAAATTTTTTTATAAAATGGTTCGAATCACGAGTAAGTTTCTTTTTTAATAATTATTGCTTGAATGACCAAGAATGATGTTATTTTATAAAGAAAACGTAATTACGCCAAGTATACAATAATAATTCTTAGGAGTGGAGGTATAATTAAAAGTATAAGCATGAGCATGCTAATTTATAAAATATGAGATTAAATTGTCGAATTAATTGTACGTCTTTATAAATAAAAAATGTGATGCTTAGATTGATAATTAACTTTTTTATCTTTATTACGTCAACTTCTCAAAATTTAGATTCTTAGTTAGCATGATTATTTTAACCTACGTTTTTTATATGCATGTTCGTTTATTTTATTTAGATCATATCATTGTCAACAAAAGAAAGAGAAGGACTTCATGCGAATATAATATATTTAGCTTATGGCCCTGATCGAAGAGTATCGCACTATGAGGGTTGTGTAGTGAATGTATTGAGGTTTTGCACAAAATGCCATGATTTACATAAAAAAAACTCAAAATTATGGCGTTGTTGTGAAAGTTGATGACGGGGAGTCTGGATTTCAAGAATACTATGGTGTGCTAGTTGATATACTTCAGTTGGACTATCTAGGGAATCATAAAGTGACATTATTTAAGTGTGACTGGTATGAAGGCAAGACAGTGCAAAAAGACAAGTACAATTATACAAGTGTGAACATGTCAAAACCATGGAAAACTACTGAACCGTATGTGTTGGCCACTCAGGCGGAACAAGTGTATTATGTTGACGATATCGGATTAGGTAATGATTGGAAAGTCGTTATTCCAATACATGCTCGAAACTTATGGAACGTGGTTGAGAATAAAGATGATGGATATTTCGAGTTCAACCAGCAGAGTGAATCTAATTCTACGGCTAGCACGATTCAGTGTACTGATGATTTAGTTTAGTGGTGTCGAAATGATATTCCAGAATCAATTATATCTTCAAATACATTTCCATCAGGAAAAGAGCATCGTCAAGCACGTGAACAACAATTAGAGGAAGAAGAAGAAGAAGAAGACGAAGACGAAGACGAAGATGGAGATGAAGATGCCAACGCTACAAAATATAGTACGAGTGAAAGTGACGATGATTATTAGTATTTTTAAGTAGTTTTATTATGACCTGACCATATTATATATATGCATTGAAAACTTGACATTTTTTATTCTTTTCAAATATGTTTCTATCTTCTTAGCAACTATGAACAAAATATATGAGAGAGAAATGAAGTTTCATTTAAACTTATTTATTTATAAATATGACTTTATAATGACGATAAAAAGTGACAACAATTACGTGTCACAAATGTATTTTCCCGATGGCACAAAAATGTCTATGGTGACCACATTAAAATTTACATTGTTATATAGTGCATTATTTTTTGCAACAATAATAATTTTCACTCGTACATACTTTTGTGATGTAAAAGATAATTATCACTAAATATATGATTTTAGTGACATGAAAAAAAATATCACTAACATATAAGTGTCAATAAATAATGACAAAAATAAAATTTGTCACTATTAAACTTTATTGTGACGATTGAAAATAATGTCAATGTAGATATGCTTGCAGTCACAAGAACATTATCGTCACTAACATATAGTGACAATAACTAGTCGCAAGAATATCATGTGTCACTGTTTCATTTTGTAGTGACGCCATAATTTATTATCACAATATTTAAAATTATAATGACAATATGACGGTCGTCACTGACTTATAGTGACAATAATATTGACAACAATAAACTTTGTCACTATTAACATATTTTGTGACAATAAATATTATTGACACAATACAAGCATTTATAGTGACAAATTAATTATTGTCACCAATATTATTGTCATTATATGATGTTTTTCTTGTAGTGCCTGGTTGATCTTGTTCCCCACTAGTAGAACATCCTCCAACGTAGTTGCGAGACAACTCTCTATGTATCGTACTGACATGATACTCAAAATAATATGAGCAAAATGCAGTGGCTTCCTCCACTAAGTATGCATAACATATGGATCCCTCAACACTTGCTTTGTTCTTCACATTATTTTTCAATTTTCTCAAATATCTGTATTGAAATGATTGTGGTGGAAAGCATTAAACATAATGTATTAGTTGAAATATAACTTGTAATTAAGATGTTTTCAAGTACCTCTCAAATGGGTACATCCATCAATATTGAACTGGTCCTCCATCTCTTGCCTCGTCAGCTAGATGGATAGACAAATGTTCCATTAAGTCAAAGAAGCTTGACGAAAATATACGCTCAAATTTACACAAAATCACTGGGATGTTATTATTAAGTGTCTCCATGTCCTCACTCTTTATGTTTCGTGATGTCAAATCATGAAAGAATAAGCACAACTCTGTTATCGAATTCCAAACAGCTTGTGGAAGTAGTTCTTGAAATGCTATGGGTAGTATACACTACATGAAAACGTGACAATCGTGAATTTTCATGCCAAACATCTTCAATTTACTCAAGTCTACATATCTACCCATATTTGACATGTAACCGTTCGAAAATTTAAGCCCTTTCACCCATTCACACAAGACTTTTTTCTCTTTTTTGTCAAGTGTGTAATGTGCCTTAGGATATTTATTGGTATACTCGTCACACATTAACTCTGGTCTATGACAATAGTAGTTTAGTTACATCCTAGACTTTGTTGTGTCTTTTGTCTTGCCTTCGACATTCATCATAGTATTGAAAATGTTATCAAAAATATTCTTTTCAATGTGTATCACATCTAAATTGTGACGAATCAACAAAGAACTCCAATATGGAAGGTCCCAAAAGATGCTCTTTTTCCTCCATCCAGTGGTAACTTGTTTTAAAATACGCTTGTTATTATCATCATAATCTTCAATTACCTTCACGAGACCCAGATCTTCAATCTGATACAGTAGCTCTTCCCCTGACATCCTCTGGATCATCTACAACGACTTTATTCTTTCTAAAAGCCCTCTTGTTCCTCCTGAACTAATGATCATAAGGTAAGAACTTACGATGTGTGTCAAACCATGACTGCTTCCGGCTATGTGTTAAAGAAAATGCTTCAATTTGTTCCATGCATTGAGGACAAGCTAATCTTCCAGCTGTATTCCAACCAGACAACATAGAGTATGCTGGAAAATCACTTATGGTCCACATCAACACTGCATGCATCTGGAAGTTATGTTTCTTTGAAATGTCATAAGTATGTGCACCAACTGTCCACAATTGATTCAGTTCAGATATAAGTGGTTTTAGGTACACATCTATCTTATCTTTTGGATTTTTTGGACCAGGAACAAGCACTATGAGAAACATGTGTTGTTCTTTCATGCATAGCCACAGAGGTAAGTTGTAAGGTATAAGGATAACATGCCAAGATGATTACTGTTGTCCCGACTGACCGTATGGTTGAAAACCATCTGTTGATAGGCCTAATATGATATTCCTTAGCTCCGCTGCAAAACTTGGGTAAGTCGCATTAAAGTGCTTCCATGCCGGTGAATCTGTTGAATGTCGCATAACACCATCATCAACTGAAGTTGAATGCCATATCATGTCTCCGGCTGTAGCTTTAGATGCATACAACCTCTGTAAAAGAGGTGTTAAAGGGAAGTAGTACATCTTCTTATATGCAATTGGTTTACGTCCTCGACTCCTATCTTTGTATCGATTTTCACAACAAAACTTGTAATTCAGAAGATTGGAATCCGCTTCCCAATAGATCATGCAATGATTCCTACAGGAATCTATCTTCTCTACAGGTAAACTCATTGCACGTAGCAATTTTTGTGTGATGTAGTAGTTCATGGGTACTTTTTGATGATCTAGGAATGCTTCGTTTAATAAAATACACACTTCATTAAAATATTTTTGTGGCATTCCAGAACGGGCTTTCAAAGTCATCAGGCGAGCCACAAAAGACAACTGAGTGTGATTCTTACACCCAGGGTATAACTCTTTATCAACGGCATCCAACAACTCGTACAACAATCTTGCTGTATCATTTGGATCTTCTTCAACATCTGAGTTGTTAAAATTGGGACCCCTGAGATCATGAACCATCTCGTGGTATGTCCCATAATCTTCTTCAGGTTCTACATCTGCATCGACACGTGTTTCTTGAACATCTGAATGTATTTCAGTTTCTCCATGAAACCTCCAGATCTCGTAACCACGTGTGAAACCTTTTCTAGCAAGATGTAGTTGTACAACATCTGTACTTCTAAACCATATATTCCTACACTTCACACACGAACACTTAATTTTTTCTCCATCCATTTACTGGTGTTGACTACTTGCAAATCTTAAGAACTTTCCAAGCCCAGAAAGAAAATGTGGATTAAATCCCCCATTCAGAAGTTACCGCAAGTATATCCAATCTCGACTCATTTTTGCAAGCCTGATTGATTATTAATAAGTATTGACATAGTAAAATAAAGATTAATTAGTTACGGAGAGGGCGAGACTATATTAGTGGTCTATTAAATTATACATTTAAATGAAGATTGCACATTTGTAAACATGGACTGACTTAAGAAAGTGTTTTGTGGGAGTTGAATAGAGGAGTTAAATTATTTAAAGTTGAATAAAGGGCGAAAATTATAAGTTGATTTGTAGTTGAATAGAGGACGAGAATAGAGGGAATTAATTATGAGAATTATGGTTATAGGTCGAGAATTATGAGAATTATGGTTGGAGGTCGAGAATTATGGTTAGATGGCAAGAATTATAAGTTGATTTGCAGTTGATTGCACATTATAAATTGAATAGAGGGCGAGAATTATGGGGTAAAAATTAAGGTTTTGTAAGTCTTGATTTGCCGTTATTAATAGTTCATGCTTAGACCGTTTGATTTTGGAAAATTTTACCAATGAGTTATCTTCTAGGTAATTGCATCTAATATAATGAGTCACTGAATCTAATCAAAACATCCAAATATAATCATCAAAACATCCCAACAAACATCTCAACATCAAAACATCCCAACATAATCATCAAAACATCACAACACATGCATATATTCAAAACATCCCAACATTAATGACGACATATAACGAGTTTGTATAATATTATAAATATTGGGAGAAGATCCTTAAGACGTAATTAAAATTTATCCCAAAGGGAGAAGATCATTAAGAAATTAATTACGTCTATCCCAATTAATGTCATAATATATATATATAAGCAAATCGTTATACTAAATTATTTTAATATTCAATTTGCTTAGACTAATTGAACAATTAGTATTATGAATTATTATATGCCATAATTATTAATCAAAATTAAGATAATTAATAATCTTAAAAAAATTTACCTAAATAATTATTAATCTAAATTAAGATAAATAATCTTAAACAATTAATAATTTAATTAAGTAAATTACATCTAATTAACCTTATAAATTACAACTACTAATTAACTAATTAAATTAAATAATTACCTTTCACCGAAGGAGGCGACACCGGAGCGGCGAAAAACGGCTCCGAAAGGCTGAGGGAGCACTCGGGAGGCGGCACGCAGAGGGAACAGTCCGGAAGGCGGCGAAAGCGAAAAGGCGGATCTTAAAAAAATTTCATCTAAACTAATTAGCTAAATTTCAACTGGTTTAATTAAAGTAAATAAATTAAATAAATATATACTAATTAACAATTAAATTAAACTAATTAAGCCTAATTATCAAATTAACTATAAATAACACTCACTAATTATATTTAATCCTAATTAAATAAATTAATTTTATCTAAACTAATTAACTAAATTAACCAATTTAATTAAACTAACTAAATTAACTAAACATATCATCTTCATTAACAATTAAATTAAACTAATTAAAGCTATAGTATTAATTAACAATCTAAACTAATTAAATAATCAACAATTAAATTATGTAATTAAACCCTAAACTAATTAATTCATCTAATTAAATCCTAAACTAATTAAATAATTAAACTAATTAAGTAAAACTATACATACTAATTAACAATCTAATTTAACTAATTAAATAATTAACAATTAAATTAGCTCATTTAAAAAATTATCAATTAAACTAATTAATACAAATTAACACTAATTAACAGAAATTATCACTAATTAAAACTATTTAAACTAATTAATACTAATTATCAAAAAATTAAAAAAAAAATACATGCTGGAGTCGTTGGAGGAACGGCGGCGTTGGCGGGGAGAGGCGGCAGCAGAGGGTGACAGGCAGCGGCAGATGGGAACTTGGGTGAAAAAAGAGGAAAAAAAACTTAGAAATTGAATAGAGGGAGAAATGGAGAACAAAATAGGTTAAAAAACATACCTAGACGCCAGTGGGAAAGAGAAATCGTCAGGGGAGGGTGGAAGTCGCCGGTGGAGGTGTTTTAAGGTTCTAAATCGCGACTGAGAAGAAGACCCGATATATTAGGGCTTAACGATGGACTGGACAACGGACCAGTCCGTTGTTTGTGTTTAATTTAATTAAAAAAAATTAAATAATAAACCTAACGACATACTGACGTCGAAATTACATAACGACAGACAATTTCATCGTCAAGTTCATTGTTAACTTTGGCGCCAACTGTCGCGCCAAAATAACTTGCGTCAGTCCGTCGTTAACTATTTTTTTTTATATCCGTCGTCCCCTCCGTCGCCAGTTTAGCATTTTTTTGTAGTGTCTCCATCACTAATCGTCCGCCATTAATTATAATTTGAATTACTTTAATTTTAATCCTCAACACCATTAGGGGATGTTTAGTAAGTTGGATATGATTTAGAATTATCATCTTAATTTGAATTACTTTAATTTTACCCTTATAGATGAGATATTTATCAATCAAATAACCCTCATCATAGCATTACTTTAAGATAAAGTTACGAGTTTAATTTTAATTAGTAAACACTAGATTAACTAACTTATATTACTTTTGATTACTAAGATTATCCCCACTTATCCCGTTTAATTATTGGTCCTCTAGAGGAAGTAAGTTAGTAAGCATCCTTTACGACAAAAATGATCGCTTGTACATGACGGGGTTAATTCGTTCATGGCTGTTGAGGTTAATATGTGCGCGAACGATGTACGTTATTCATAGATAAATATTATTTTTTTAATAAAAAATTATCAATTATATTTTTTAATATTATTGATAATGATAATTTAATATTATTTAATATAAAATAACAAATAAAAAAATTATAACGACCCAGTATGCTGATGTAACATTGACACATCAGTCGTGATCACGTTAACCTGTGAGCGGTCCTACCCGTTACGAAAAGAAAAAAATATTCTATTTGTTTGGTAAAATTCTCACAATATTAAATAATAATTTATATTCAATTATTTATAAATATTCAAATATTTGATTTGATTTTTTATATATATTAAATATAATAATATTTTAAAATATTAAATTCAAAATTCGAACCGATTCTTAATATTCGATTCGATTCGATAACTTATTATAACAAAATTGGGAGATTATGTTAAAACTATTTTTTAATATACAAAATAACTTAATTTACATTTAAGTAATTAGATGTAAATATTTTTTTTTCATTTAATTATTTAATTAGTTAAATATAAATATAAATATATAAATAAATTTATTTATATATTTAATCAAATATATAATAAAATATCATAATATTCAGTTTGTATTTAAATATGTAAATCGAATAAAAAAAATATTTATATTCAAATTTGAATTATTAAATTTCAATTCTAATCACTAAATTTCAAAAATAAAATCGAGTCAAACAAATTTGATTAATCTACGACCCTAACACAATTGGTTACCCAACAAAAAATAATTAAAATTTGTGAAAATAAATTAGAGTGGGAAACTGCTCAAAGAGACGGTGTACTTAAATTCTTTTTTGAATACGCGTGCAAAATATACAAAGATTCGAAATAACCAAACTTATATAAATACACAGGGGCAAATGTGGTAAATTGCACTCCGAGAAAGATTCGGCGTAAGCCCAGTGGCGTCCATTTATAAACCCGTAGAACCTTCATCTCTTCTCACTTCTCCTCGCGTTTGTTTCCCGCGGCTAGGATTTCTGTGTGCAGCCTTTGTCTCTCTTTCTCTCTAGCATCTCTGTGTTTGAGGTAACTCGTTTCCACTTTTCTTCAATATATTTTTCATCGTTTCTCATTGAAATTTCGGATGCATGTAGTGCTTTTATAAATGTAGGAGCATGTTATTAATGGTGTTATGATTTTATATGAAATCCTTGTTTACTATGAACGTAAAATTGCAGATTATAGAGCCGATCCGAATCCTTTGCTGGTTTTTGTGTTTTGTGTGCAAGTGTTGTTTATTCTTAACATGTTGATTTATTCATTACAGACATTTGGATTTGGAAAACATAGAGTTCTTTGTGGAATCTTGTGCTCGTATATTAATATATCTAGATCTTTCTCGATGTGTTCGATTTTTCGAATGTTAGTATTATGTTATTGATTAGGGTGTCAATGGGTCTCATACGGTTCTTTTTCGGTTCCCAGGACTGGAAAACTTACCTTTTTTTATATCGGGTAGCAGATCGCCCGTTAACCCCTTTTCTCATCGGATCGGATCGGTACCACAGTTAAGGAACCGATTATTTTTTAAGAAATTAATATTACGTTTGTTTATATTTTAAAAATCTTAATATTTAAGTCAATAATAATTCGTATAAATATTTTTTTAAATAATGTAATATTAATATATTAAATTTAATTTGATAAATATTTATAAAATATAATATTTTTTAATAATTACAAAATATTTTATTTTGAACATTTAATATAATATGATAGTGCACGAAGGTTACTGTTTCAACTTATTTTATTAAGTTACTCGCAAGAGAACGAGTTCATGTTTTGCAAGCGCTGGCCCCTAGCGATTATTGTTTATCATGTATCCGGTGTTTTAGGTTTATGTTTTGCAAACTTTGAAGCATGTTATTCATGGCGAACTGATTTTGTTTATTTATTTCTTATTGCAATTCTTTAGAATCAAAGATGGGCAAAGAGAAGACTCACATCAACATTGTGGTCATTGGCCATGTTGACTCTGGAAAGTCGACCACCACCGGTTACTTGATCTACAAGCTTGGAGGTATTGACAAGCGTGTCATTGAGAGGTTCGAGAAAGAGGCTGCTGAGATGAACAAGAGGTCCTTCAAGTATGCGTGGGTGCTCGACAAGCTCAAGGCTGAGCGTGAACGTGGTATCACCATTGATATTGCATTGTGGAAGTTTGAGACCACTAAGTACTACTGCACAGTTATTGATGCTCCTGGACATCGTGACTTTATCAAGAACATGATTACGGGTACCTCACAGGCTGACTGTGCAGTCCTCATCATTGATTCCACCACTGGTGGTTTTGAGGCTGGAATCTCCAAAGACGGCCAGACCCGTGAGCATGCTTTGCTTGCTTTTACTCTTGGAGTGAAGCAAATGATTTGCTGCTGTAACAAGGTAAATAATTGTTTGGAATTAATATTTCTTAAGAGTGCTTTATGAAATCTAACCTCTTGATATCTATGTTCTGCAGATGGATGCCACCACCCCAAAATATTCCAAGGCTAGGTAGGATGAAATCATTAAATAAGTTGCAACCTACCTCAAGAAGGTTGGATACAACCCTGACAAAATCCCGTTTGTCCCCATTTCGGGTTTTAAGGGAGACAACATGATTGAGAGATCCACCAACCTTGATTGGTACAAGGGCCCTACCCTTCTTGAGTCTCTTGACCAGATTCTGGAACCCAAGAGACCATCAGACAAGCCCCTTCGTCTTCCACTTCAGGATGTGACAAGATTGGTGGTATTGGAACTGTGCCCGTTGGTCGTATGGAGACCGGTGTCATTAAGCCCGGTATGGTTGTCACCTTTGCTCCATCTGGTTTGACAACTGAAGTTAAGTATGTGGAGATGCACCATAAGGCCTTGCAGGAGGCTCTTCCAGGCGACAACGTGGGTTTCAACGTGAAGAACGTTGCAGTGAAGGATCTGAAGCGTGGTTATGTTGCATCCAACTCCAAGGATGATCCTGCCAAGGAAGCTGCCAACTTCACCTCCCAGGTCATCATCATGAACCATCCAAGACATATTGGAAATGGTTATGCACCGGTGCTAGATTTTACACCTCTCACATTGCAGTGATGTTTGCTAAGATCTTGACCAAGATCGACAGGCGATCGGGTAAGGAACTTGAGAAGGAGCCTAAGTTCCTGAAGAATGGTGACGCTGGTATGATTAAGATGATGCCGACGAAGCCTAGGGTGGTTGAAACTTTCTCTGAGTATATGCCTCTGGGTCGTTTTGTTGTTCGTGACATGAGACAGACTGTTGCTGTTGGTGGCATCAAGAGTGTTGAGAAGAAGGACCCGACTGGCGCCAAGGTTACCAAGGCTGCTGCCAAGAAGGGAGCCAAGTAAATGCAATCCAAATGCTCGCAGTTGGAAGGCATTACAGTCTTGATTTTGGTTAATTACTTTAGACTACAAATTTTTGCGTCTTTTTGGATCTTGTTTCTTTATATTTATGAATCCTTTTTGCTTGTGATTTAGAGCTTGAGAATGTAGACTTCGATTTTAAAATTTTGAACTCTTATTATCTTTTGTAGTTCTGCGCTTATTCATTCGTATTGCTTTTCTTTTTCCTTTTCTGATGCTGGTATTGAGGTTCATAATATTATCTTTGTCGTCAAAATCTTGCACCTAGCTTGCTTATGTGTAGATATCTGCATTAAATGTTTAGTCGTTCGTTATAAACATAGACTTATGAATTGTTGTAAGAAAGACAATTGTTGTATGTAGGTTGTGTGGCGGTGATCCCCCAGTGGGCAGAGATGATGAGTATCGTCTTAGGCTTTGATAAAGGGCCGGGCCGGGCCACGAGGAAATTGTCTGCTAGAGAGATGTACAGTTTTTTCTGACCTACCACTCTGCTGTGGCTTCAAAACCTAACTAGTTTTATTATCAACTTTGTTTGTTGTCTTGTCCCCTGGTTCTTCTGTAAGATTAATTATTTAATAACACAAAATTATATTTTCTACGTCCCATGCGAGTTCAAATTAATACATATTAGGTTAGTGTATTTGATTAATAGAGAATATGACCCATATTACGTGGTATAAAAATAAGGGACTTGATGTGGGCAGTGCACGAATTTTTTTATGTGATGAAGAAATTAATTATTTTTACTACCTATTGTCATATCTATTGTGGACAATTTAATTATTTTTATTAATATTGTTACATTATAATCTAATGTAACACTCATATAAACAAAAAAATTACTCCATATATCTTTCCCTGGGTTGAATGATACAATACCAGTTTGGGATGAGATCATATGTATCACATTTGTGTCTAATTTTCTATATTCCATAGTTAAATTTAAATTTATTTTTAAATTTTAATTTTTGATTTCAATTTTATATGTTTTTTAATTTTATACATAATATTAGGGTTTATCCCACTTCAAATAGAATTTATAATTTATTTTTAATATTTAAGATCATTTTAATTGATTTTTAGAGTTAATGAATTCAAAAATAGAGTATATAATTTTTTAAAAATCAATTAAAATGATAAATTTAATTATGGAATATGCAATATGGAACACATGTTGGAACACATGTTGGAACACATGATCTCATCCCAACAAGTTCTTCTTGGTTACTCTATGTGTTCCACTATTATTACTTTTGTATTCATTTTTGGAAAGATGTACTACTATTATTATTTTGTTACAAACGTTAAAAAAAAATATAAATACTAAAGAATTGCGAATTCAAAAGAATCAATT